>CM076575.1:807108558-807708558 GCA_034641835.2 Pinus albicaulis | reverse complement strand
TAATAATTCTTAAGCATAATAGTCTAGAGAAAATGGTCTACATCTGTCTGTTTGTTTCTAGATATCCTTGGGATACTAGGGAGATCGCTCTTGTCCGCAAGAGGGATTTGTCTGTCTAACATGATGAGAATTTTTGTATCATATGTGTCCAACATGTATCCTGATCAAGACCTGCTACCATATGCCCCATTATTCATTTCCTCCTTTCCATGACTATCCTTAGTTTTCCTTATCTCTACAAGTTTGATAATCTATGAACGATAATTGAATTAACCTTGGCTTGTTTTTCTTGAGCTATGCAAAGCCTTTTTTGTGTCTCAATCAACCTGTTATTATTTTCCTTTCAACTTCTTATTTATGCCTTCAAAATTCTCAATGTATCTGCTATATCAGGAGAATAGGCATCTCCTTGCTACACAATTGATATGCAAGGAGAGTCGCGTGAATTGTAATTCACCATTATGCTCGTCATCTTTTATCTTATTCTTCCTGTAAGCATACCATGTTAAACAAACCAAATAGAAACATAATCATACCATACCTTAGTGAAGTTCAGGGAAGGCTATCACATCTGCAGAAATCAATCCAGGTTTGCACAATACATATACATACATCATGACATCAAAACATCAACATCATGCATGATAACACGATACTGTAATAACAACCACATGCATGATAACCATAACCATCACAATGCATGTATAACAATATACTTTTAACCCATCCAGTCCAAGTGTTTGAACCTAGAAGCTTTGATACCACCCGGTAATGCCCCTCTCACATTTACCCTCTTTTACAAGTTATCTAGGGTCAACATGAGTTGATTGTTACTATGACATGACCCGACCTCCAAGTTCTATATATGGACATGGAACCTACAAACCGAAAGTAAACTGACATCCCTCATAAACTAGAAATCACCCAGGAGCTTGCCAACCACCCGAGGTGATCAATCCCTGAGTTGTAACTCTTTTTCACTAACCTAACACCCAACCGCACGCTTGACACATTGTGTGTGTGGTTTTGAGGTTACAACCACACCCATAGGCTTGCCTGCGTGTGGTTATAGCCCAAATTTGTGTTCGGTGCATATGGTCGCAATATATATGACACTTTTTCAGGAAAGCCTCCATACCACTACCTATAACTTCTTGTAACTTTCCAGAATCATGACAATAACCATAAAAATTCTAAACAATCAAAACTTGGGCAATATTTAAACTAGTACATGCCTAGTAAATTTTAGACATTTCATCAAACATGTGGTAAACATATAACCTGTTGGTCATGAATGTGTATATAATCATAAACTTCTATAATTCATCTGGAAAACAACAAGAAGGCTCAATACCCTCTCTGGATAGCTCTAGCAACACTTGTTATCCCATGCATTCATCAATCATTCAATGAATTATCACACCATGAATAAGAGTCATAGCTAGAGCACATCATAGAACCATGTTTATAACCAGCATATAACCAGAATAGGAAACATGATAAATCAACCATAAAATCACTTAATAGCAGTACATGTGCTCATAAATTACATTATAATAATATCTCATATTAACTTATGCCAAAGCCAACTAAGTTAGGGACATCCATGTACCACCTAACCATAGATTGGGATGAACCAAATATTTCTTTCATCCAATTAACCTCATGCCATATTCCAAGCATGAATGTGGGATATCATGGGATAAAACAAGACATAACCAAACAGGGAATCCAAAGGTTAAACCATCTCCACCCTCAAGCTACCTTGATCTCACCTAAACTGGTCTCGAAATCACAAAACCAAACCAAGACTGGATGCCTCAAAATTTCTTCACCATACCTTGATAAGTTTTCTTGTCTCCACCCACCTTTTGAAGGATTCTCAAAGAAAACCATCACCACACCCAACCCTTGGGATTTTCCTAATACCAACCCACCTGGTTCCAAAACCTTCTGAAAACCCAAAGCTCAACCAAGAATCAATCCCATCACACCATGGTTATCCAAGAAATGGAAGCGCAAGGCTTAAACCACTATCAACTAGGAAAAACCCATGCCAATGGAAGCAGTTGAACCAAATAAACAGATGCATGTACCATGCATTCACATCCCAGCAAGGAAATCACACATGCAAACTATTACCTGCAATATAATCCTACTAAATTTTTTGATCCAGCCTTCTCCTTGAGCTCCTTTTATTTCCTTTTCTTGTCATTTTCATTCCTTCTCCAAATCCAAGTGAACGCTAAAGTGCTCCAAGAATTCTCTAAGTGTGTGAGGGTGTATGAAAGAGAGAGAATGAAAGGACAGAGCCAAAATTGAAATGACTCTATGAACTATTTCTCTGATGCATTTTAATTATTTATGTCTCCTTTTTCTTTCATTTTCCTTCATTTTTCCTCTAAATTCCCTTGCATGCATATTTGTGTCTCTTCATCTTCCTTTTCTCCTATGTTTCTTTATTTTCATAATTAAAATGCCCATTTATTTTATATTTTCCTTTGTATATGCCTTTGTAAATTTCCATAGCCATTATTGAACCACAAGTGATGCCCACTAAAGTGTTTCCCCAACATTCATCTTGGAATACGTGTCCCATTAACTTGGTCTTATTTTTCCTTTATTACCTTTATTACATGAAACTTTAATCAAGGGTTGTTACATCTTGAACCATGAATGCCATCAAAAATTAAAAACTTCTTACATCACCATACCCTAATCACATTATCCTTATACTTCTTGGTGAAATCTACATGATGTGACCCCCTTCATTCCCCTACAGGTAGTTAAGAGGGGCCTTAGAGATTCAAGTTAGGCCTTTAGGTAGTATGAATTTTTGAAGTATGTAATAAAATCACTTTATCAAAGCTTTGTGATCCTAATAATGTTGTGTTGACAGGAAAAAATGTCTGGCCAACAGTAAGGGATCTCCCCGGTAAAAAGTCTCGATTAGACTCTGAACCGTTTGTGATAGGGATCCCATCTGGGGTGTGGGTCTAGCTACCACTGAATACTCCTTTTCTTTGACACAAATGAGCCTTGCAGAAGTATGGACATACAATTATTGGATGATACAAGACAAATTATCGATGATCTTCAATGAGCATAAAACACTACAAATAGCAAGATAAATTAAAAACACACAACTGAAGGAGATGTTGTTAGCAGCATATCATTAGGGTCGTGTTTGTAAAAGAAAAATTGTTCAAACCATAGAAAAAACAGTTCTGCCTGGCAAGAACACCCTTCACTCCCTTAAGCGATTTCATAGACAAGATAGATGTTAATAATGAAATTACAAACATCTCCTAAGTAAACAACCTACCATCGTTAATACATTTAGTGAGTTGAAATGCATAAATGGTATAAGAAAAAAACGCAGATCAGTTAATCATAAGATATCATATATACAAGAGAAAATATTCACAGTGTTAAAACATGGATTCTCATCAGATCCAAAAGTGGGTTTAAGACAAATGCTTGTATTCATTAAAATAAAGATCTATTCAATGCTTTACAACTCTCCTATCTCCTTTGGAGTCCAAAAAAAATATCCTTTACAAATCCCCAAAAGAAGTATTTATAGGACAAAATTGACCCTTGGGTGCCCTGACTTTTCACCTTCCTGACTGTTGGCATGCGTTGCGACCCTGAAGGGAAAACGAAACCTACGACCCTGTGCTTGGCTGCGACCTGCGACTTGATCCTGGCTGATGTGACCTGCGACCTCTTCTGTAGGCTGCGACTTGCGACCTAATCATGGAAGCATGTGAGTGATTGCGAGGTCGGGAACATCTACCTATTGCTCTTTAAGGAAATTTTTCCATGCTCGGTAATCTGCAGCAACCGGAGAAATCAAATGAGTATATTCCCTTAACCTATGCAGGAATTCTAGAGAATTTGGGATCAGAGTTTCTCTTTTGATCGTGATTTGGTTAGATAAAGAATCTAGCTTGGTGTAAATCCAGACTGGCGTCACAATGAATTTAACCAAGTTCTCCTGTGATGTCGGAAGGTCAAGAGTGGCGGCGGCTTGTCTGATAGGTTGCAGAAACGTCTAAATTTCTTGGTCCATCTGTTCCCACGTTTTTTCTTCGCCCAGTGTACCCAGAGAAGGGATGTGGTGTAGTTCAGCCATTGAGTCAATGTCGCTAATCAAATGTTTGTAAGCGGTCATCACCTTCTCCAGGTCTTTGAATAGCTTCTCCTTGGATTTCACCTTCATGCGTATTTGGACCTTGTCGTTCTGAGTTCGAATCCAATATTTTCTGGGCAACGTATCTGGAGCCTGCAGATACCTGTTTACCCATTCTAGCATTATGTCCAAGGCTGTGGAGGCTTCTTTTAGTTTCTCATTCCTCTTCTTGGTTTTTGCTTGAGGTCTCAGTAGAGGTGCAACTGTCTGCTTTATTGTAAACAATTCTTCGTATACTTGCCTCATGGTGGCTTCCAAAGTCACCAGCTCTCTTCGAACAATGAGTGGTACTTCATTACTAAGGGTGTTCCTACCCTGAAGCTGTTGCACTTATTCTTCTAATGCCTTTTTCTCTTGCTCCAATCTAGTTGTCTTTTGTTTGGAGGCCTGTAATCTATTCTGTAGGGATAGAATTTCCCTACTCAGTATGCTCACGTTTTCCTCTGTAGCCGTGGTGAAAGCAGTGCCAGCTGATGCTATCATTACTGGATTGGTCCTGGTGTACAGGACTATATCCTTTTCCGTTGTGGCCATGAGAGGTGCAGCAAGATTCCTCGCTAAACATCTTCTCTTCTCCTGCCTAATTTTGTGTGTGAACTGGTCATAGGTGAGTCTTGTCAGATCAAACACTTCTTCCTCCTACTTCTTGGAGGTACCCAGTTCCGAGAGCACAAAACGCATATTGGTTGTAGTATTCGTTTGAGGCACTTCGATAGCTGGCAACTCCGTCTGTATCCTTGTCACAGGAGGAGGTGTCTTACTGCCCTCGACGTCTTTGGAGGAATTTTCCCTCGACCTTTGATTTTCTTCCTCCTTTCTCTTTTGCTCTGCTTCCTCTTCCAACTGTCGCTCTGCTTCTGCCCTATCTTGTTCTTCTTTTCATTTGTGTTCAGCTTCTACCTTATCTAGTTCTATTTTAAGGTGACGCTCAACTTCTTCTTTTTCCTCTTCCTCTTCCTTTTCTTTTGCGGGCATATTCTGCCTACTTCTTTCTTTTCTATGCCTTTAGCTATTTCTTGCGTTTATCCTCCTCCTCTTTTTCTCTTTCCTCAGCGTCATGTTGAGCTTTTGCTTCTTTTTCTCTTCGTTGGGCGGAAGAGTTATGGCCTGTGTTAGTTCGGGGCTTCTTGGCTTGAGAAGACGAGGCTCCTCCTAGCTCGTGGATCCTTTCTTCTAAAGTTTGATTATCTTGATCTTATTGGTCAGTTAAATCCTCTAGAGCGATCTCCCTGTCCTTATTGTACCAATTTTTTACCCCATTATCAATTGGGCATTCAGTATGTTGGTAGCTCCATTTAAATTTGGCCCGTTTGCAATGGGCAGGGATCATCCTCTCAGGATCGTATGTCCAGTGAGCTAGGGGAGGCAGACAGAATCATTTGATTTTCTCAGCCTCTGCCTCTACATCCCTGAAATATTTGACCGTATAAGTGCCTATAGTGAGTGGCAGAGTGGGCCATGGCTTCTTCTTGCCTTTAGTAAGAACCTTTGAAAAGTCGGTTTTCATTTGGAAACATGTTTTCTGAAGTAGAAGTCTGTCAATGACGAATCAGGGCAGTGCATGGGGAGGCTTAAGTGAACCAAAGACTCAGATGAAGGTGCCTTCTACAAAAGGAAACCAGTGTGCCACTTTGGTTATTGTTTCCATGGCTCACCAAGACATGCATGGGGTATCCTTACCAAAAAGTTTCCCGTAGAGTGCAGGGATGAAACTGTGAGAGATTGGATCTATATCCTGTTTATATTTGGAGTCCCAGAATACATGTAGCTCCTTGTGGATTGGGTGGGCGCGCTCCTGATCCCAGTTATGTGCCCATCCCTCAAAATGGCACCTTGCACAAACTACATCCAACAGATAGGAGGCCATGTAAAATTATGATGCATAACCCTCCTCGGGCACTAGTGCTGAGGATATATTTGTTTTGAGGGTTGCTATCAATAAGCCAGCCCAATTGAAACGGGTGTTGTATACGGTAAAAAAGTACATAAGAGATACCCAAGAGCCATTGAAAGTGGTGGCATCGGGATAGCCATACATCCTACACAGCATAGCTGCCACGAGCTTGTAGACTTTCCTAAGACCTGCTACCTGATACTCCTGGTCCTTATTGACCTTGAACTTTTATGGTTCTTCCCACCATCCTCTCAAGGTTGTAGATATGGGAACCACATGAGTAGTGGCCCATTCCTCTGTGAATGTCTGCTCTCGGGAGGGAGGTGCATAATAGAACTCAGCATCCTGTCCCTTCAGATTAGAAAATGCTTTCCCCTCGTGATCCCGAATCACCCAGAACCTGGGGTCGACCTTTTTTAAGATCCATTCGATGAGATCAGCGCATGGAAATATAGGTGGGTGGGCTCCTGCGTAGTGAAGCTTTGATCTCTTGACTTAGAAATATACCTGTCGGTCTGGGAGGTCTTCTGGAAATTCATGCCTTGCTAATTCTTGGTACACTTGATACTAATTCATGCTTTCTCCTTTTCTGAATATGCATTCGGTATCTCCATAGGTAGGGGGAGGAGACATAGGTATTTCATCTTCCGAGATTTCTATCTCCATACTCTTGTTTTTTCTGCGAACTGATGGAGGCCCCATATCACTTGAGGCTGAGGAGATGGAAACGCACTCTAGCTCTGCTTCTAGGTTCCCTGGCATGTTCATAAAACAATCCTATGATAAGACAGATGCCATGTTAATAAATGCTTAAATTGTTTTTACCTCTGCCCAACTAAGGTCAATAAAAGGGGTGAACATGCGACTTAGTGACCTCTCCCCTGGGTTGCTGAGTCGCTGAGTCGCGATGGTTTAAAACCTTAGAGAAAGTGACCTCGCGACTTGGCAACTTGCGACTAGGTCGCGAGGTCGCTAAGTCGCACTGGTTTAAAGTTTTATGAGGATGCGACCCTGCGACTGGGTCGCTGGGTCGCTGAGTCGCAAGGTCAGGACACTTCGATTTTTAATGATATGCGACTTGGCGACTTAGCGACCGGGGACTGAGGTCGCAGGTCACACTAGGGTTGGGTGGACGATTCTTCACAGCGACGTGGTCCTTTATCCTTCTTTCACTTAGAGCGAGAGAGGGAAAAGGGAGGAAAAGTAACACATCAAAAGGTAAGCAAAAATGAGGAAGAGACCGACAAAGGGGGGCTGGTTAGCTTCATCAACAGGGTTCTAGATGAGACTGACAGAGTCAGGATACTGAGAGGGGTGTAAGTTTCACCAAATGGATCTCAATAAGTGGGTAGGCTATGGTTTTAATAGGCTAAATGAGGGGGCAGAGGGCAACAATTAGAAAAGAAGGAAACAGCAGGAGGATCAAGCAACTTACCCGATAAAAACGCGCTCTAGCTGGCTTGTCAGAAGCGTTTTTTTTCTACGACGCACAGATGGAATGCGACCTATGCGACCCTTCTATATATAAAGTGGTCGTGCCTGCGGGCAATAAATGAGGTCACAAGGTCGTAATGGGGCCGCGTTGATGAGATGTGCGATATGCGACTTTGTGACTTGGCGATGATCCGAATGGAAAATGGCATCCACCCATGATATTCATCTACCCATGTTATCCATCCACCCATGGTATTATAAATATCATTGACCCATGATATTCATCCACCCATTGTATTTATTCACCCATGGTATTGTAAGTGACATCTATCCATGATATTCATCCACCCATGGTATGTATCCGCACATGGTATTCATCCACACATGACATTTACCCATAGTATTGTAAGTGATATCTACCCATGGTATTGACCCATGGTATTGTAAGTGATATCAGATTCAGGTTACGAATCCATGGGAATGAGGGTTTGAAGCATATTTCAGTTTCAATTTTTGGCAGCAATCTTCAGCAAACTCCATGAATTTCTTGGGCGGAGAGTTTGAAGATCAGATCTGAAAATTTTGGTGAAAATTTTACAAAATTGAAGACCAATTCTGGATTCCTTGCAAAAAAACACCCAAATTCAAACAAAAAAAAAATCAGCCGAATTGGAGTTCAGATGAGGGAGATATCGCTGATTTTAAATCAGCAATGTTGTAGAAAATGTTCTGACGACAATTCGTGGACGACGGATCTCCTGTCATTTTTCACAGTTTTCATTGAAAAATTTTAGAGAAATTCCTATAGATCTGAGCTCCTCTTGAAAAATCACCTGATTTCAAAAAAAATATCGATCGAATCGGAGTCCGAACGAGGGATTTATCGCTGATTTAAAATTAGCTATTTTTTTCATAAATTTTGTGACGGCGGGACAGTTCCAGCGTGAATCTGAAAGTCTAAGGTCTCCAAATATCGATTTCAAACACATGAGAAGATGCAGAATGATCATTCCATTTCCAAAATTATAGGTTATAATAAATATTCTGAGTTATATTGATCGAGTTATGCTCATTTTAAATTTGGAGCAGCATTCGGAGTGGGTTCCCTTTGGAGACATGCCCTCCCACCCCGCTTTAGTAGGCATCTGCTTCACATTCATTAGTTTCAGCATAGCAGCGTTCGGCTTGGGTTATTTGGAGATGTGCCATCCCACCCCAAGCTATGTAGGCACCTGCTACTTCATCAACAATCAGCATCACGGTTATGGGTCAACCGCACAAAATCATTTTCATCGAAGTCCATTTGCTAGGCCGCACATTGTTAGTAACACAGTTGGTCACAAGCATTACAGGGTATCTCTATCCTCATATCTTCGTTTTTCATGGTTTTGGTTCATCCACAAACCCACACTTCATCGAAGTCCATTTGCTAGGCCGCACACTGTCAATATCACAGTTGGCCACAAGCATTACAGGGTATCTCTATCCTTGGATCTTCGTTCATCATGGTTATGGGTTAACTACAAAAAACCCTTATCTTCAGTGGATCTTCATATTCAACAAAGGCTTCTTAGAAGGGAACTTCACACAATGGGGACCATTGCTTCTTAAGGAGGGAGGAATGATTTGAATGGAAAATGGAAACCACCCATGATATTCATCTACCCATGTTATCCATCCACCCATGGTATTGTAAATGTCATTGACCCATGATATTGATCCACCCATTGTATTTATTCGCCCATGGTATTGTAAGTGACATCTATCCATGATATTCATCCACCCATGGTATGTATCCACACATGGTATTCATCCACACATGGAATTTACCCATAGCATTGTAAGTGATATCTACCCATGGTATTGTAAGTGGTATCTACCCATGGTATCCACCTATGGTATCTACACATGGTATTGTAACTCAAAAAATGCTATAAATAACAAGCCTCACTTTGTAAAAGGACAGATTGTCCACCACAATGTAGATTCTACAGTTATTCTCTGTTTTAATAAAAAAAGTTTCTTTGTGGTTTTCTTTGCTTTGTGTTCTCTCTTTTTTTCTTGCATTCTACTTTTGTAGATCTTGTGAGATCCATTTCAATTTTTTTTAGATCCTAGGGGCCTCCCCCCAAGATCTGGATCAGGCAACCTGATGGGTCGCAAGGTTTCTTGGTCACTCATTGGGGAAATTGACCTATTCTGCGACTTAGCGACCTAAGGCTTTTGAAGGATCAAACTTCAATCTTGACTCCAGTTTTCAATGCTCAAGGGCTCAAAAATTTAAAAGGGTGAAATTTTGGAGGGTGTTGTAGCGGCTACAACATGTTGATAAAAAATAATATCAACAAGAATTTAAGGAATTCATGTTCATTAGGGTGAGGAACAAGGCTCTTTTCATGCTCATTTGGATAGAGGACAAGGTTCTCAAAGGATTGATATGATACATCAATATTCCTTGCTTTCAAAGCCTAGGTCATTGCATTTATAACTACCCACTCATGTCCTAGGTCGAGAACATTTTAGGGGTGAAATTTCTCAAATGGGCTATTTTTTGGATATTTTCTAAAAAAAATATTCGCCAATTTGGCTAAAAATAGCCTATTTTTTACATATATATGATTAAATGGATTTTATTTGCCAAAAAATTACCAATTTTAATAGTATATTACATGGTTTTTATGAATATTTGCCCACATTCTATACATGTGAATTTTCAAAATAGAATAGTCGCCTACAATACTATTTGTAGAAAAATATTTAAATCCTTAGAAAATACCATTAGGTGAACTATTCAATGATCCAACCCACACAAACACCCCCAAATTTTAGAGGTTCCCAAAAAAAATATGCAATTGAATATGGCTTGAATTAGGAGGTAAGTATGAACAAAAGCACAAGGATACCCAAGCCTTGACTTGTAAGCCCCAAACCATGATGGGTCCTAGTAGATCATTAACTATGTGGGTATTATGCTTTCTACTAGCTTGATCCAACAAGGAAGCATGGGGTTCACTCGAATACATTTCCACTTCAATCTTAGGGTAAGGAATAAATGGTTGATGTTGATGTTGATGGCCAAATGAAATGATCCAGATAGGTTATCCTCTAGGATTAGTTGCTCCGACCCTTTACTAATGTGAATAACCACTTTCACACTCTTTATGACCTTATGACAATGATGTGATTACACACAATGTTGTATATTTGGAATTAAAGTGGCCATGGAATGTCCAAGTCTAAACTAACAATGGAATAAAACATATTGTTTGTTATTTTTTGGTTTCAGTTGGAATCAAAAATATTTTATGTTTACAAGTAGTCAAAATTGCATGTTTTCTATTGCATATGGCTATGCCCACAATCTGGACATAGGCCAAACATATTTACTATAATCATTATGAGGTAAAGATTATGTTTTTATATTGGTCTCCCCTCAGTTAGGTAACATTTTTGTTGATTAAGGGATTAGCCCCTCACAAAAATTAATTTAGATATTATGACTAGATCTTAGGTCTCACTTACATATATGCCTCCATTATTCAAGGGGGTGGAGAACAATTTGAAATTGGCTATTTAAAGAGATGTTAACTTAATATATGGTCATTGTGCAGGGATTTAACATGTTGGTGTATCAATGACAAGGAAGGGGTTGTTCCTGCAAGGATATTGTTTGGAGAAACTAAATTATGGTTTTATTTGAAGCTTCGCCATGGGCTCTATGACCCCATTTGTAGCATCCCAACCCATCACTCCCAACCAAAATATTGTGTTGACGGTGATGGATAATCCTCCAACAATAGGGGGTATCCCCGGTATGAAGTCCCAATTAGACCTCACATTGTTTGGGATAGGAGCCCCATCTGGGATACCGACCCGGAAGCCATTACGTGTGTGTTTTCTCTTGGATATAGAATGCAAAGATAAATGTTAGACCAAGCCTAATATGTCTAAAGAATGAGGATGAAATCAACCCTTTATTGATGACTTACAAAACACGATACAAGAACATAACAACAACATAATGAGCGAGAACATGTCTTAAGGAAGAATCAAATAGTTGAGACTGAATAATACATACACAAGTAAGAGATTGTTAGAGACCAAATGTGAATTAGCTCACAATTAATCACTAACATTAGCATTGGATGAGGAACAAAGATTCAAATCCAATATACCAGTTGCATGAAACAAAATAGTTCATAAACATGTAACCAATGTGTAAACCCACATATATAAACAAAATCATGAATACTCATTGCAAATTCCATTAACATGTAAGGGAAACAATGCATTAATTGAAAGCTTCTCATTAATACTATTTCTCATTCAAGTACATGTACACAAGCTCATCAAAACCCAATAGTGGGACGAGAGCAGTTCATATTGTTTTCATGGCATAACACTAGCCTCACAATTCCTCCACCTATAAGCTACCAAGAGCGAGTGCCTTCAACTCCTTAAGCGCAAAGTAGAAATCCTATTACTATCCTAGTTTAGGTGCTAAAAGTATATTTTCTTGAGGTATGAGGCTACATTTATAGAAATGAGGAATGTGACCTTTCACCTTCTCCTACGACTTTTATACTTCCCTCATGACCTTTCAACTTCTAATTGACTCTTGTGCTCATTTAAGACCTTTATACTTTCACCATGCCTCTTAGATTCCCATGTGACCTTTGAAATTCTCTTTTTTCCTTTTTCATGACTTCAATAGTTTTTGTTTATTAAAAATTAATAATAATTGAAATTCAATGGCCACTGACATAATATCTCCCGAGATATGGCACCTTGTATAAACCTTCATCCCACTCTAGGATTATCTTGATGTTGATTTGACTCTTAAACGGTTGCCATGTATTTGTGAAATATTCATATATGAATGACTAGCAATCGCTCCAAAACTTAAATCCTACAAATGCACATGACCATTAATTAGGAACCAAGATGAGCACACCTTAATGAAATTAAAATCAATTATCGCAAATAAGAATTGAGTAAGATTTCATAGCCTTCTGATGATGGTATTAAAACTTCTTGGTTGAGTATTTTTTGGTCCCTTGTATGGTCATCAATGTTTCTCTTTTAATGGTCTATGTGCAACCCTAACATGGCCTCAAAGTGCTCTATCTTTGTAGCGCATGGTCGCACTTCAATCCTAAAGTGCCTCACTTCTACTCATACACCTTGTGCTTGAGATTTTATTTCTTTATTGCATGCACTCATGACCTTCCATTTTAGTGCATTATTCCATTACATGGTTTGTACTTCATATGAGAATTTAATTATACCAATCTAACGTGATGGTGTTATCATGTTATACCATATATTTCCATCACGATATGTCATAACCCATGTCACGGCTTCAATAGTGAACGTTTTATATATTTAATATTTCCCTAGTCACATTAATTTTATTATAGTCTTTGAATGCATCCTTTATAGTCCAACACATACCATTCCTCCCCATGAATGTTGCTTTAACACATTTGTCTTTCATTTTCCATGTAACCCTTTTAATCATTTGATGTGGTCTTTAATACAGAAATTACCTGTAAACCGTGAATTCTTAACACAGAAAATATACAATGGAAAGAACATAAAACATAAAAAAATATATACACATATATTTTCTCCTATATCCCAAACTCGGGACTACCATATTGATTTTTCATTATATTCCTTTCAATGTTACAATACATATATATATACATGTTGAAGCATTCATAAACCCCAATCCATTAACCCTAGATTAGAACATAACCATAGTTCCCTTGAACCGATCTATAAAATACCATGGAAAGAAAACCATCATGCTTATAACCATGTTCCAAACCTATGCACAAAACCATAGGTAGGTCTACCCACCTAATATAGGGTCCAAAAAAAATTCTCGGGGCATTGCCCCAAACCCCATGCAGGAGGGATTCCACCCACCTGCAAACCCCACGACAAAGGGGCTATGCCCAGCGCAACGAAGAGGGAGGGTTGTCGCCCCCCTTGCATGTGACTAGTCATTGAAAGAAAATAACACACACCCAACAGTCTTTGGATCAATCAAAGACATTCATGTCATAATACATTAACCTTTGCATTGCTAGTATATAATATTTGTGTCAACGTAGGGTAAGCATATACTTTGGTGTGATGTATCATGTTATCTTCTCAATATGACTATAGAGTATATTATCCTCTGACGCAATATTTCGTTCAGTATTTTCATATCTGGAACATGCGATCTTGGCAGCATTGATGCATTGTTTCAATATGGACTCGATCATAATATTAGCGCACTCCCTTCACACTTTCCCTTGGAAGATGAATCGATAAGATACACATCGCAATTTAGTTGTGCAAACGTGCACTGTCATTTTAGCTTGTGATCTTGTTCTTGCAAGGGTGGATATTTTAATAGTAAGGAGAAATGAAGCTTTTCATACAGGTTGCACTAATGCATCAAGAGTTCTTATCACATGATGGGATTGTAATGATATAAACTTTAATTAACTTCTATACATGTGTGCTAAGCCATGTTTTTTCGCTTTTATTGTCTTGGTATCTCTTTAAGTATTGGTTTCAATGTATGTCCATGGTAGGACTTCCAAATCCTTTGCAACAAACTTTGAAATTATCTAATATTTTCACATACAACCTTTTTAAATAAATTCCCTCCATCTTCTCGACATATTGTTTATTTGGAAGGTGGACTGACATCTCATGATTCACAGATTGATTATGTGAATAGAATTTGGCGGGGACGAACATTTTAGCAGCAAGGGATGCTATTCTTACTTCTCTTTGTTGTGCTTGCACAACTACACTAATACACCACTGCTTCTCATCATATGGAGCACTTTAGTAACATAGAATTCAGCCTCCATGCATAAAACCAGTTATCACCTATTGCTCCAATTAAAAGGACTATCACAATCCTATGATGGCACGTGACCTCATTAGTGACTAATACATATAGTCCCTGTGCATTCGTAATATTAATCAACACAACCCTTCGGTCGCTTGTGTGTATTGTTCTCTTGCAGTGTGTTATTTGTTGATCACACCTTTTGTACCTTAGGCTCATTGTATGTAATAAACTGGTTCCATTGTGAATTCATTTAATTTCAATATGAATCCCTCATCACATGGTATTGATATGAATTTTTAATGTGAGAGTCTCAATGCAGCATGCATTTGTAATATTCCTTTCTTATCCAACATAATGGAATTATTTCTTTTACTCTAAGCCCATATGCATTGCAACCTTTCACATAAATTTTCAATGCTCCCTTCAGTACAGCCTTTGAATGACTTGTCTTATCCATGCAATGGTTATATCTCCTTTGCATTATATGTGATCAATTTTTCCAATGCTTTTGAAATGTTTGTAGCACACCTTATATTAATCTTTGCAGTGCATTAACTTGTGCCATTTAGTGTATTTTTTATCGTGTTTATAATATTCCTTTCCATTGGCTTTCAAAATTTCTCTTGAATGCAACCTTAATAATGGTTCTTAATGCTAACCCATTATCACATATCGTTATGTTTGTTAATATAGTTTCTCATTGCAAAATTTTTATATATACCCTTGTGCACGCACTGCAATATAGTTTTAGTGCATTTTGTCTTCCTACCTCTAATACATACGCATCTTCAACAATATCATGTGACCTGTGCATGATAATAAAACATATATTTCCCATACATGCATAACATTTGTTGTTGTTTCAAACCTTTGTCTCACAGAGTTCCACATTGCTCTCATTGCATGCATGCTTTCAATATTTATAACTATTTATCACATGGTTTTCTTATAGTGCTAGCCATTGTGTTTTGGTATGATCCATTGCAGTTTTTTATTCATTGCTCACATTTTTCTTTTACATTGGTTTCAACATACATATTAAATTCATTTCATCTGTGATTTCACATGGTCGTCATATGAATCACTCTTAGCAAAGCATCGGTATAATTTTCACATGTGTAACAATTTCAAAATTGTTGTAAGAAATGTCGTCATCTTATCTTCTTTTATCTTAGTGTAGTTCATGTCTTCATTGTATGATATAATTATAGCCTTCATGTGTTGATGGATAAGGCCATTTCATTTTTAATATTGCCTTTGTATCAATTTACATTGAACCTTTCATGGCATAGTTCATGACGCTCCCCATTACTCACCCTACATACACAATTATAATAATATTTGTTAGTAGGATTATGTAATACAAGGTAAGCCTTTACAAATTTTAATGTTAAGTCCTTAAAACATGTTGATGGATAAGGCCATTGCATTTTTAATATCGCCTTTGTATCAATTTTACATTGAGCCTTTCATGGCATAGTTCACGATGCTCCCCATTACTCACCCTACATACACAATTATAATAATATTTGTTAGTAGGATTATATAATACAAGGTAAGCCTTTACAAATTTGAACGTTAAGGCCCTAAAACACAATATATGGGAAAGTGAAAAGATGGGTTAGTTAATTTTTAGTAAAAAAAAATTTTGTAAATTGCAAGAGATGTTTGCAAATACTCCTTATATGAATGGCTTTCAAAGGTCTTTCTTGAAATATTTGTATGCAATGTAAAGGTGGAACTTTAAAGACTCAATTTTGCATATGCAAACAAGAACCCTATCTTCACAAAATTTGACACTTTAGCAAATTAATGGACTTGTTGGTTGCACGTGAATTTAACATTCCATAAGATGTTGTGACATGATGATGTAGTTGTAGTGAAAGTGTCGTGAAATGTTTGTGAAAAAGAACTATATAGGTTGTGGATTAGAGTAAAACATGGTTGGTAATTTCATCATGATAATATAGTGTCTCAAGGATGCATGAGAAAAAAAAATATACACAAAACCTAATGTAGTTAGAATGAAATCATGGTCATCAGTACAAGGTACTTTTACCCCATTGCAATGCATAGAGGATAAATCTTGAGGGTGCATGAAACTTAAAATACATTATTAGAGAAACAAGCCCTAAACCCTAATGCATCCTTAACATCAAAATCAAATATGAAACACGGGGAATAAATGTAATATGCATCATGAAAGCATAAGCATCAATAGGGTTTGATGAAAACTATGTCATTGCAATATTCCACTGATTAAAAGTCATAAGTATAACCCTTGAGACTTGGACAAGGGTAGGGGGGCCCAAAATTTGATACTATTGAAAAAATTTGGGTGGTGTTGTAGCAGCTACAACATATTGATAGAAAAAACTATGGATTTCAAATTCCATCCCTTTAAGGTTATTTCTACATAATACCAACTTAGAGAACCTCCCAAAAGGACAAAAATGAAAACTAATGCATACACTGCAATTTAAAAGAATGTAGTGGCTTAAATTAACATGGATTCTCATAATTTCGTGTCAACCAAATTCCTATGAATAAAATTAGATATAATCACACAAAAGGTGCATAATACATAAATTTTATATAACAAATAATAACTAAAATTTTGCATATTCCCAAGCATTGAAAGGAGACTTACCTTTTAATAAAAATTGGTCCAAGAAACTAGTTGTGTAAGAGAAAATTTCCACCAAAATATAGGTATCTAGTGTATAGACTACACCTAAGATATGATATGAAGCCACTAAGGTGAAGGAACCAAGATACAGGCTTTTATCCCTCTCAAACCAACCCATCTACTCTCATGCTCATCCAATAAAGCATTACATCCATCTCATTCAGACTTCAATAACCAAGGATCTCTCATGCACAACCCCATATAACACAAGGAAGAATTTCTCCTTCACAGAAGAATAGTCCATCAAAGATATTTTCCCCCTATTACTCTTTAATACTACAAAAAAAAACTAATATATGTGTGTTTTTTTGTGAATTTCTTAAACAATACTTGGCTCTCAAGCTTTCAAAGAGTATAAAATGAATGATGAATTCCCATCTTGAAGGTATATATGCTCACCTAAAACTAGCTATACTTCATCCCAAGTTTGAAATTATCCTCTTTATGATGTTGATTTTGGATCATTTTCATATTAGTAAGGGTTGAAAATCGAGAACATAACATGAACTACTTAGAGCATTCATGTCAGAATGCTTTCAATAGTTCTAGAGTCCATGGTAATAGAAGGATTGTTAGAAATTATGGCCAACCTTAATTTTGACTAGGGGAATGTACAACTCATACACTTCCAATGATTATTTGATCTGAAATTTATTGTTAGTTAATGTTGTGCTAATATCGGTTTCAGATTTAATATGAAAGCGCTTAGATTTTCTTCTTGTACAAGGGTTTATACATGTGCTTATGATTGATAAATCAATGAACTTGATGATATTAAGTGTAATTCATGAACATAAAAGCATGGAAAGTAAATTTTTAACAACGACATATAAAAACACAACAAACACAGACAAATGAGTCAAATACACATGGTTTTGATGAAGAAGTTCACCCCTCTTGGGCTACATCTCCTTGGTCTAGCTTCCATGGCATGGGCCTTTGTATTAGCTTCAATTGTGCAAAAGTGTTGTTTACAATCTCCTTTTTCCTCTGAAACCTACTCTTAATGGCTCCAAAACATCAAAATCTACCAAGAATGACTCTTCCTGAGCCAAAATTAGTCTAAAATTGCCTCAGTTATGGAAAAACCAATTTCTCCTACAATTTCTCCAGTAAAACTGGAAGTTTGCTAGACAGCTCCACTAAAACTGTAGCTTCGTCGCATTTGGTAGGCACCGCTAAGTTAAATCTTCATTAAACCTAAGATAAGCGTGGATTAATGGAGTTGAAGGTTGGATTTAGCGCTAAGTGTGCTTAACTCTTAATCATAGATTATGGAATTAATCCCAGATTATGGCATATTAAACAAGGTTTAAGTTCCATTGATTTTTCCAATGGTGAACAGTGTTTATCCCCTGGTCTTCGCGCTTGAACATATGGAAGTGGGTTGGCCCCCTTCGAACTCCCAACTTCAGTGCTAAAAAAACTTCAAATACATGCGCGACCCCATAGCTATCAAGGAACATCATGTGGTCTCTTGGTTGGTGTTGGCGCTAGTATGGGGGAGGTCACATGGTCAACCCCGACCTCCGCCCCTCCTCAGTCATACACTTTTATTGAATGAACCTTTAATTCGGATGTTGCAATAAAAATTAATATATGCGCCTTCGCTATATTAGTACCTCCGCCACGCTAATTTTCCATTCCATCAAAGTTAGGAATCTCTTCAAGTTTGGTTAGTCTTGTCCACATGTTATAGGATAGTCCACCATATAATATATGTCTGCCAGTTTAGTTAGGGTTAAAAACCTTAAAGATTGAAATAGATGTGCACTATTCAATTCCATGGGGGAGGGCATGTGGTAGTGTCCGGCTGATCCACATGTCCCTTCTCCATTGGTTCAAATTTCACCATTAGAAAAATAATAATGCACCCACTTAGAAAATTTCAACCTTAGGATTAGGAAGACAAATTTAAATTTCCCAAGAAACATTGGCGAATCTGACTGTGACACTTGTCACAGTGTTATTGGCTGAAAATTGGAGAATATTCCCTCAATATTCCTGAGGTCCTGATTGGACTGCCAAGTCATCAATCTGTCACTATTCTACACATTTTTTATTTGTTTGAGAAAATGGACATTAGACCATAACTTACTCATACAAACTTGGATTTTGATGAAATGACTTGCTTTGGAATCCTGGCGATGAGCTCTATCCAGTCATTTTGGTTTGAAGCATTTCTGAGCACTTTCATTTTTTGAGCTAAATACTGAACCTCTGGTCATCCCTCCCCACCAAAAGCCTTTTGGACCCCAAAATATACTATCAATTGTTCAGCAGGTGAGGGTACAACTCCCTCACCCTTTCACTCTCCATCCATTTGGACTTGGAAGGATTTTGTCCCTTGAGTCCCACTCTAAGGTATTTGAAATTCCCTCTCCTTGAAGTTTCGATTCTTCTGGCAAGTATGATATCTTGTTGAATTTCATCAATATATTCTGGCGATAAATCATCTATTGATGGCAGTTGAACATTATCTCCTTGATCATCAATCAAAGGAGGCTCAAACAATCTCAAATTCTTAACATTAACGACAAAATATATTTTCATATAAGGAGGAAAATCTAGCTTAAATGCATTAGTACCAATCTTTTCTAGAATTTTAAATGGACCATAACGGATTGGCTTGAGATTTTTACCTTCCCCTTGCAATATTTCTTTGTTGATATATAACCAAACTTCATCTCCAACCTGGAAGTTGTGTTCAACACAGTTTTTATCATGCCTTGCCTGGTAATTGCTTTGACTCTTTTCAAGTTGTTCTTGCACTGTGTGATGTACCAACTAAATTTACGCAATTAACTTCCTTGCCTTATCTATGTCATTATGACCATCTATAGTGACATATTTCTCAAATATGAAGTCCAAAGGCGATCTTGGCAAGTACCAAGTACATGCCTCAAATGGCGATGTGTTTGTGGAAGAATGCTTTGCCTTGTTGTATGCATGTTGAATGTAATGCAAATGTTCATCCCAAACCTTGGGATGTTTGCTGCAATAGCCTCTAAGAAGATGAACGATTCTCTTGTTTACCACCTTGGTCTAACCATTTGTTTGTGGATGAAATGTTGTACTCTTCTTCAACTTTGTTTCCATCATGTCCCATAATTTTGACCAAAAATTCCCAACAAACTGGGAATCTCAATCACTTACAATAGAAGTAGGAAGACCAAAATGAACCCAAAATTTTTGAAAGAAAAGATGAGTTGTTTGTTCATCTGTAATTTTTTTCTTACATGGCATCAAAAGACACACTTTTTGAACCTATCTACAACAACATACAAGTAATCATGACCTTTCCTTGACATTGGAAGACCACCTACAAAATCATTTGAGATACTCTCTGAAGGATGTGAAGGAACCGGAAGTGGAGTGTACAATCCAAGTTTCCTATTACTAGGCTTTCTTATTGCCCATAAAGAAAATCCTCTAATAAAATGAGATACACTATCAATCATGTGAAACCAATAACAATACCTTTGGAGATTCGCTATTGTCTTGCCTACACCGAAATGTCCAACAATCAATGAAGTGCGTGCCTTACTTATGACATTGTTTCTTTCTCCCTATGGTATACATAACTTGCCCAAGTGATACAATAAATTGTTATGCACATGATAATCTAACACTTCATTTTGGTTTCCTTGACTCAATATTTCATACACGTCTTTGTTTCGAGGAAAAACACCCTAGAGGTTTGTTGGGTCAAAACCTCCACAGATCAGGGCATGCTATTCAGAAGGACTCACACACAACCATACTTGAATACTAAAAACAAGATAACAACGATAGCAGAACTCACCCGTAGTCCTACGTTCGATGTATATCCCGCGGGGTCCAAACCCCCAACAACCTTTCTTCTTCCTTGAACCTGGAAAACAAGAAACAACGTGCACGGAAACCTAGTTGTACAGCATATATTTCTCCTAAAAGTTAGTGTAATCCATGTGAAATATGATATAAACGATAATAACTGCTTAATAATCAATCTTTTCACATATACAAATAGATATTAACACACAAGTTCAGGAACAAGATGGTTCTTCATTATTACGAACATCATGTACAGAAATAAAGAGTGGAGAGATCACCTGAATCCTTCCACGATCTTCGAGCAGACCATCGTCTGGATCCGTCCCGCCCTTGCCTCGCTAAGATACTTTCAAGACTTGTGCACTCGAGATGGCATATAAACGGATGAACATCTCCAGGGAACAAGGGTTTCCTGTATAAATCTGGGAAAGTGCAGGAGGCATGGGAATTCAGACTTGAATTGGGATTCCAACAGAGTATAATGTCTATAAAAATTTTCTCTCCCTTAGGCCATGCACATAAGGGGCTTTTATACTCCCTCAAAGTAGTTTCAATCAGTTGGAAACAGTTGGCCACGTGCTGGGGTGGTTGAACTACTGGAGTAACCATCAACCCAGCCCGAAAATAGGGAATTTCATATATTTTTTTAATGGTTTTAATGGCATACGCGGAAAAGTACATGTGGACTTGCGTATACACGCGGAAAATTCTGGGCATACCCGTGTATGGGAATTTTAACACTGTTTTTTAATGAATTTTGTTCAAGTCTGTGGGAATGGGTGCCCAAAGCCATAAAAGCAATCATGAATCACCTGAGGGTGAAAAATGATGCTATAACAGTCTTGAAAATGACTATCATATTCATATTGTTCAATGTAACTTTCATGCATAATTGAATTGTGCTTGAGTATAATAGATGAATTTACAATAGGCCTAGAGAGCATATCAGTTACCTTATTGTAGATTTCCTTTTTATACCTGATAACCAAATGAATTTTTTGTAGAAATACCATCCATCAGAAATGTCTCGATCGCTGCAACTTTGAATTGATTGTAATTACTGTAATGGCTGATGGTCAGTGTGGATAATGGTCTCTTTCCCCATCAAATAGTGCTTCCATTTATTTACACTTTGTACCAATGCATATAACTATTTTTCGTAGGTGGGATAGTTAGTTACGGCTCCATTAAAAGTTTCAAAATGAAATGAAATAAGCTTACCATGTTGCATGCGAATTGCTCCCATGGCGTAATCACTTGCATTTGTTTGGATCTCAAATGCCTGTCTAAGATCCGAAAGAGCCAATACTGGTGTTGAAATTATCTTTTGCTTTAAAGCATCAAATGATTTTTGCTGCATATCTCCCCAATGGAAGACTTTCTTGACACTTGTCAATGCATGTAACAGAGTTGCAATGGAAGAAAAATTAGCAATGGATTTCCTCCAATATTGTGTTGCCCCAAGAAAGCTTCTTACCTCTGTAACTGTATTGGGCTTGGGCCAATTCAGAATTACCTCTACTTTGGAATGGTTTATCTTCAACTCACCTCGTCCAACAATGTGTCCCAAATACACTAAACAAGTCTTGCCAAACTCACACTTCGACATCTTTAAAAATCACTGCTATTTTTTCAAGACATCAAGTACCTTGTTCACATGCATGACATTTTCATCTCTTGATTTGCTGAATATCAAAATATCATCTAACTAAAAAATGAAAAATTCATCTATAAATGGTCTTATTACATCATTCATGACTCTCATGAAAGCAGCTCAAGAATTTGTTAAACCGAATGGCATAACTAGCCACTCAAACAATCCTTGTCTAGTTTTAAATGCAGTTTTCCAAATGTCCTCCTCGGTTATTCTAACTTCATGATAACCACTTTGTAAGTATAGCTTCGTGAAACAATTTTCATACTTTAACTGACCAATCAAAACATCAATGTGTGGGATAGGGTAGCGATTATTTACCATGATTTTATTCAGTGCACGGAAATCTATGCACATGCGCCAAGTCTCGTCCTTCTTCAGTACCAAAACAATTGGTGAAGCACATGGAAAAGTAGATGGGCATATAATACATTTGTTCAGTAATTCTTGGATTTTCTTCTTGATTTCCAAATTCTCCATGATTGACATGCGATACATGCCAATATTTGGAAGTGGAACGTCCTGCTGCAGCTGAATCTCATGCTGAATTCCCCTCTTGGGAGGTAACCCACTTGGTTCTTAAAAAATCTCACCATGCTAACTTACCACATCAAACAAATCAGATTTTTATTTTTCAATACATCCTTCAAAAGATTCATAGTCAACATCATCCTTTTTCTTGATCATCAGAAGCACAAAATTTTTACTTGCATTAACTACCCTCTTCATTTGCCCTGCATTAACTAAAGAAATATTCATTTTTTTTGTGATGAGCTCTCACAATATACTCCACCCCATCCTTAAGAACATAATATTTGTTCTCATGGCAATAAAACACCGCTTTCCTATCATACAAATATGGACTTCCCAAGTTAATCCCAAAAATATCAAGTGGAACCACATATAACTTGACTTCATCAACAAAGTTTGCAGTAATAGAAAATCAAAATATGAATTTCCTTGTAACCTGTAAATTAGCATTCTTAACTATCCAGCCCAAAGGGTCTGGTTTATGATGTGGTATGGTTTCAAGGTTAATCTTTTTGACAAATTCTTCTAAAATCAGGTTTTCTGGTGACCCATTATCAAACAATGCATCAATCTTTGTATGATTTGAAATCACTCTCACATGGAACAATTCTATCCTTGTGCCTTAATTTGGAGTGTTGTTGTGACTATTTGAGGAACTAGTACCTGCTATGGCTTCCTTTCCCTTATTAACCATGGCTACGATCTTGGTCTCATCTCCCGAATCGAATCCAAGATCTTTTTGTGTGGTAGCAGTCATCTTTTGTTTCCCCTTGTTATTTGGTTTCTTTGGCCTTAGTTCGGGATGTAGTTCCAACAATGGGCTTCATCATGCCCCTCTTTGGAACAATGTTTGCATGTATTTTTCTCCCCTTCTTTGTTGATGCTTGGATTCTTCTTTCCCTTCCATTTTCCTCCCTTCTCTTTTCCCTTGCCTTTCAATGGATTCTTCTTACTACCCTCTTCCTGAATTTTTTTCCCCTTGCTTCAAGATGTGTGGCTTGCACACATACTTCATCTAAATTGTTTGAGTTAAACATAAGGATACTATATTTCAAATAGGAATGTAAACCCCCAATGTATTTCAATAGTGTGTCTTGGGAATTCAAGTTTCTTTTTACATATAGGCTAATGGATAAAATTGTCTTTTAATGGAAGAAATGAATTCAACCCAAGAAATGGATAACCTACCATGGATTCGCATTTCCTCTTGAGTCTTTGCCTCCCACCAAACTAGTGGTGCTCCTTCTAGCCTTAATGAAGCCAACTGGATCTTTATGTCATCCTCTTGTAGATTCTGAATTCTGCAATATACTTCCAATTGTCTAACTTATTTGCATTTACCTTACCATTGTACATGGGATGTTCAAACTTGATGTCCAACTTGAGTAATGGATTTTTTCCTTTTGGAGTTTTTGAATGAGTGTGGGTGGCTTTGGTGGTGGAAGTGGAAGATGAAGATGTTGATGAAGATGATTAGGATGAGGATGGTGGAGATGGAGGTTTATTTCCTCCACTTCCTTTCGAACTCTTCTCTTCATCCTTCTTGTCATCTAAAGTTCCTTCTCCATGTGGAGGCTTAGAACCTTCTCCTGCTTTTTTTGCAGTGAATGCATCAAACATGATTTTAACCATTCTCTGAATGTCCTTGAAGTCTCTCTTGACATATTCCTCTTTTGAATGTCCTTGAGTCTCTCCAACACCTGACATAATGGCTAAGGATTCAAGCTCAACTTCTGATGTGTGTACCTTTTTAATCACCTTAGCTTCTTGTGCAATTTGTACCTCTTCAATATCAACTATTGGAGATAGAACTTGAGGTGCTTTAAGTGTACCTTTGAGTGGAAATTTGAGTAAAGACGATGCTCTCCTAGCTCTCTTTCTTCTTTTCCTAATCTCAGGACTAACAACCAATAGCTTCCCTTCTCCTCTCTGCAACTTCAACCTTGTAGGCATCACAAAATTGCAACTATTAAAACCCTTCTTGCACAATCTCAAGAAAAGCAAGCAAATAACATTTGCTCTGATACCAACTTGATCTAAAATTGATTGTTAGTTAATGTTGTGTTAATATCGATTTCAGATTTAATATGAAAGTGCTTAGGTTTTCTTCTTGTACAAGGGTTTATACATGTGCTTATGGTTGATAAATCAACAAACTTGATGAGATTAAGTGTAATTCATGAACATAAAAGCATGGAAACTAAATGTTGAACAACAACACATAAAAACACAGCAAACATAGACAACTGAGTCAAATACACATGCTTTTTATGAAGGATTTCACGCCTCGTGGGCTACATCTCCTTGGTCCAGTTTTCATGGCATGGGCCTTTGTATTAGCTTCAATTGTGTAAAAGTGATGTTTACAATCTCCTGTTTCCTCTGCAACCTGCTCTAATGGCTCCAAAACATCAAAATATACTAAGAATGACTCTTCCTGAGCCAAAATTGGTCGAAAATTGCCTCAGTTATGGAAAAACCAATTTTTCCTACAATTTCTCCACTAAAACTGGAATTTCGCGAGACATCTCCACTAAAACTGGAGCTCCGCCGCATTTGGAGAGCTCCGGCAAGTCGCCGCTAAGTTAACTCGTCATTAAACTTAAGATAAGTGCAGATTAATGGAGTTTAAGGTTGGAGTTAGTGCTAAGAGTGCTTAAATCTTAATCGCGGATTATGGAATTAATCTCTGATTATGGCATATTAAACAAGGTTTAAGTTTCGTTGATTTTTCTGCTGGTGAACAGTGTTTAGCCCCTAGTCTTCACGCTTGAACATATGGGAGGGGGATGGCCCACAGGGTTGGCACCCTGCGGACGCCCAACTCCGGTGCTAACAAACTTCAAATACATTCATGACCCCATAGCTATCAAGGAACATCGTGTGGTCCATTGGTTGGTGTGGGTGTTAGTCTGGCGGAGGTCGTGGGGTCGACCTTGACCTCTGCCCTTCCTCGGTCATACATTTTTATTGAATGAACCTTTGATTCGGGCCTTGAAATAAACCTTGGTTAAAATTAATATATGCACCTCCTCTATATTAGTACCTCCGCCGCTCTAATTGTCCATTCCGCCAAAGTTAGGAGTCTCTGCCAATTTGGTTAGTCTTGTCCACATGTTATAGAATAGTCCACCATATAATATCTGTCTGCAAGTTTAGTTAGGGTTAAAAATCTTAAAGCTCGAAATAGATGTGCATTATTCAATGCCATGGGGGAGGGCACGTGGCAGCCTCTGGCTACTCCACGTGTCCCTTCTCCATTAGTTCAAATTTCACCATTATAAAAATAATAATGCACCCACTTAGAAAATTTCAACCTTAGGATTATGAAGACAAATTTCAATTTCCCAAGCAACATTGACAAATCTGATTGTGACACTTGTCACACTGTCATTGGCTGAAAATTAGAGAATATTCCTTGGATATTCCTGAGGTGCTGACTGGACTACCAAGTCATCTGTCTGTCACTGTTCTGCACATTTTATACCTGTTTGAGAAAATGGACAGCAGACCATAACTTACTCATACGAACTTGGATTTTGATGAAACAAATTGCATTGGAATCCTGGCGACAAGCTCTATCCGATCGTTCTGGTTTGGAGCATTTCTTATCACTTTCATTTTTGAGCTAAATATTGAGCCTCTGATCATTATTATACTCGGCCCATGCTTCCTTAACTATGTGAGAAGACTTACCCTCCCAAGTCTTACATGCATTCAATGATTGGTTGATAATTCGAAGAGGATAGATGGCTTCTGTTAAGGCACATGGTAGGAAGAAATGAGTTCTAGCGTTGACACTTGGAAATAAAGGATTTGTTTTCCCATTGCCCTCCTTTCCTATTCCTCTCTAGTAAAATCATGCCCCCTCTTATGTTCTTCAAAACCATCTTAAACTATTATATATTCCATTCCATTAGTAATATTTACATAACTTTAATTCACCATGGCAAGCTTAACACATGGTCCATATGTGTATATTTACATCATACATACTTAGACATTCACTAGTCAAACCATGGCCTTAAGCTCCACAATAGAATTCCATACTATCATATTTATGAGTTTTACATAATATGATTTAATACGTGTTGAAGGTCAAAACTAACATATTACACTAATCAAAATTGCAAACAAGATTTTATTGAGATATTGTTCACTTGAACAAATATTAGTAAAGAAATAAAAAATACCTTCAAACAACTTGATAGAGCTATGTTAAGATGGAGCTATGTTAGGAGAGAAAAATGTGTTCTACTTTAACTCTGATGAAAATCATGTCGTTCTTCTTCACAATACGACCACCCTTTATAATCACCAACCTATATGTTTTTCAATTACCGAGGGAGTGTTGATGTATATACCACGTACTTACGGTAAGGCATGAAAAAATTTACAAAGCCTATAATATCCCTACGTTAAAAATAAACTAAAAGAAGTTGTCTACCCAGCGTGTGAAATAGCCCGGACGACAGTTTTTGGCCAGAATCCGGTAAACTAAAATTCAAAAAATTGGGTAGTTGGAGTGTTTGGAATCCATTTTTGATAGTGGAAATGGATTCAGCACTATCAAAAACCCTTAGAGCACTCAAAATACTAAAGTTTAACAACTGTAAATAAGATTCTTGACAAATCTTTGCTGAATTTTTTCAAAATCGTTGTCGAATTTTGAGTCATTCTGCTGTGTTTTTGGACTATGCGTAAACTAAAATAAGTGGGATCCCGTAGGAAGGTTCGTAAATTATTAGTCCCTGCCGCCTGCGGCATGGCAGGGACTATTGTAATCGTTTTTTGATTTTGCATTAGTTCGTGGATGATAACGAAATGGGCAAATCCAATTTATTATAAAGTTTTGTATTCATGTTTAAAAACCACTTTTCCATCTGCCAATGATGTTCCTCTAATTCATGTAATAGCCAATTAGCAATTTGGAGGTCATATTTGGCCTCATATCGAGGCCAGACCTATGAAAACTTAGGGTAAGTGTGAATTGATTCGAAGGTTTTCAATTTCTATTGACTAATGCTAACATTAGTTAGCAAACATTTTATGTTGCGAAGGATTTACAAAGCCCAGGGTATATGTGAGTTTTCCACTTGGCCAAGGGTATATCTGCATGTTCCACTTGTCTAACCTCCGAATCCTCACCTGTCTTACTTCTGAACCCTCACCTCACTCTAACTTCTCTGCCCATGCAGAGAGGAGGGTACATCTATCTGCAGAGGGTACATCGATTTCCAGCGTCGAGGAAGGTTGTTTCACCCTGGCTCTGATCGGCTATTATTCTGCCTCTGCTATCGCATACCAAATGCATACCTTCAAATGGTTCAAATGTGTACCTTCAAATGGTTCTGCGTTACCTTCAAATGGTTCTGCGTTTTGCGGTACTTACGATCAAAGCTCTGCACCTATCTCTGCAGAACTAATTATTGCATACCTTGAAATGGTTCTGCGTTCTGCGGTACTTACAATCAAAGCTCTGCACCTATCTCCGCAAAACAAATTGCAGTGAGTTTTCGACAAAGCATTGTATTTTAATTATGTTTGCTAGCTGGATGCTATTTTTATTTGTTCAAAGTGTTATATTTAATACAAATCACTAGTTTATTGAATACTGAAAGTTTACACTGTGAAGAAGAACACTGATTCACACTGAAAGTTTAGACAGTCTCACATAATCTGTGAATAATTTTTTTACAAACTGTTATATCCCAATACAAATCACCACCAAAGGTCTACACAATAAATGTGCAACTTCAATAAACTTCAATAAAAACCCTGCCTAATAAGTAGTCCATTAAATGTGAAATTCAATAAAAGGCCTACCTAATACGCAGTCGTCGTTATTTATTTTGCTGGAAATTTCATACTTACATACTGAAATTAAGTAGGTAAATAAAAATTTTTGAGTCTGCAAATAAAACAAAGCCAAAGAAAGCCCTGCACTGAGTGGTCAAACCAAAAAAGCTTCTATATTTTACAAGTTGAAGGCTCAATCCAATCATAAAACAAACAACTTGTTTCAAATGGTTTGCTATCCTTGATTTTTTTTATAAGAACTTTCCTGCTACCTGTATCTCATGTTCCATGCATATGCTCGGTTACCAGGAAGCAAATTGAGACTGAAGCTTACCAGTTTTAAAAAATTACAGACTATGAGAATCATAATCTACAGGAAAGCATCTTATGTACAATCTGCAACACAAATTGCACAATCCATACATAAATAAAATAAAAGGCCTTTTGTGAGTTGTGAATTAACATGTTTTCTTTCCGGTTGAGGATTTTGCTCACTATTTAATAGTTTAAAGGTTACAATTGCTGTTATAATCCTTTACAATCTCCCTTATATTACTTCAGTTGCTTAATGTCAATCAAACTACTCCATTCGTTTTTCTTTCGCATTTCAGTGAAGGATGCATGAATAGAACCAACTCCTAAAGCACATGCATAATTAACTGGTGTTTTTGTTCGGTAAATACCATGTACAAGTGAAACCAATCACCTGTATAATTGGCTTTCGAAAGGAGTAAAGGAAACCCCAAGGGGAAGAGCCCTTGTAATCTGGCATGCAATCCGTAGCTGTAAAGTTTCTCCTGTCAATTATATATATAAGATATGAGCGAGTGGGTTACGATAGAATAATATTCATAATCCTTTTCAGAACAAACGGTTCAATTTACTCACTCGATGCATGGGCTTCTGCCGTACCACCAATCCCTCCCAGCTGTGGTTTTATCAGCTTCATAAATTGCTTAATGCTTATTGTTATTCGGTCCATTCATGATCGATTTCATTCCGACCGATTGACTGAATCGAAGTCATTCTGATCGATTGTCTGAAGGGGAAATAAGCAGAGGAAAGTAGGAGGGCCGCTTTGCGGGCAAGTAGGTCTATCTCCTATTTGACTTACCAGAATCTGACCAGAATAACCTATTTGACTTACCAGAATATGACAGCTTTCTATGAACTGGTCCTATGCTACCCCTTCCTTCATGCTTTAGAGTGTGAAGGGCAGAATAACCTATTTGAGCACACAGAGTTCGAACAGAGTTGCTGTTAGTATTACCTGTGCCTCGCATCTGAGTCACTAATGTGCTTGAAAGCGGGATCAACATGCAGGAAACCAAGAAAAGGAATACAATAAACACGTTTTACACTGATGAAGGTTTTCCTCAACATGCAGGAAACCAGAAAAAGGAGCACAGTAAACATGTTTTTAACTGATGTAAGTTGGAAAAATCACTCTTGTAAAGACGACAGGTGGGTTTCATGCAAGCGCTACATGCATAACCAACAATCAAATGTTTCTGCATTCAAACAGATGGGCACCATGCACCATTGGAACATGCTGTACACACGTGGTTATCAAGTAATGGTGTATTTTGTAAATGCAATTTTAATTGACAAGTCGATAAGCCACAATTTTCAATATATTGTGATTTTCATTTTTTTTTGTTAAATGAGTTAATGTCCGAATCTGGAAAAAATAAGATTGGTGCACTGACCATTTAAGTTCTACAAAAGCACTGTACACACGTGGTTATCAAGAGATGGTGTATTTTGTAAATGCAATTTTAATTGACAAGTCGATGAGCCACAATTTTCAATATATTGAGATTTTCATTTTTTTTTGGTTAAATGAGTTAATGTCCGAATCCAGAAAAACTAAGATTGGTGCAATGACTATTTTATTTTTAAGTTCTACAAAAGCACTGTACAGTGTGCAGTTCAAACGAATTGAAAATCCTCCTTCTATATAACCTCTTCAATATGCGCTGTCAGATTGACATAATTACATGAGGCGGTAATATTCAGTGTCCTAGAGTAAAGTGCATCATTGGAACATTCTCGGGAGGTGGTAGATTTACAGTCAATGAAATCTTAGTGGGGAACACTAAAAATCCTTCCTTTTATACGATATGTCCAAGAAGTATCCCAAATTGAAATTGAGTTATATTCAGCGAAAGCTGCATTTTCCCATATCTTTCAAACATTAATATTGACATTTTAGAACGTGGCCTTATATATTATCTGGGTGCAGGAATAAATAACATTGGTAGGACGAGGATCTATTCCAGCATTCATTTTTTTTTGAGTTTGAAGTCATAATCTTAAACTAAAATTATCACTGGTTATTAATTACATTTATTTTACACAAATAAATCGAAATCAGAAAAATTAACATGTGTTTCTCTCTCCTCCTCATGCTGGATCTGTTCCAGCATTCATTGTTTGAAACCATAATCTTAAATTAAAATTATCACTGGTTATTAATTAAATTTATTTTACACAAAGAAATTGAAATCAGAAACATTACCACTATGACCATTTGTCTCTTCTCCCCATGCAGGATCTGTTCCAGCATTCATTGTTTTATGAGTTTGAAGCCATAATCTTAAATTAAAATTATCACTGGTTATTAATTACACAAACAAATCAGAAAAAAATACCACTGTGATCATTTATTTTATGGAAGGCACATTGGTTAGTAGTCCATCTTTTAATCCTTTATATAATATTCAAATTTCTTTTTTGGTTATTGATCATTTTGTAAGAAAAATCATGTAATAGACTTCGAGATATATTCAAATTTCCTTTTTGGTTATTGATCATTTTGTAAGAAAAATCATGTAATAGACTTCAAGCTCTTGCTCACGGCAGGGACTTGCTGCCGTGCAGCTCTACTTGTTTATATAGCACTTTTGTTGGACATGAAAGTTAGTGGCTTATTGATTATTTCGATGCACCTCTTTTTGTGTTGGTTAATACGTTTGTTAGTTTCATATGCATGACTGCACGTACCATTTGAAAGGAGAAATAAGCAATTGCACAGCACATTTATGAAATTCATATGGTAGGTATATACATATCAGTGAGAAAATAGGCTTATGATAACACTTTTATAGCATACATGCTTTATAGTTTTCATGCAATTACGAGGTAAGGATTAAATAATGCTAAGGTATTATTTGTTAAAATGAGAATTAAAGCGTAGAGCCTTTATATGCTTTATCATGATAAAAGGAGTCTCACGAAAAGAAAATGGGTCAATACAATACAATGCATAAAAGGTTTTGGTTTCAAATTAGAATTCATAAAATTGAGCTATGTTATGAGAAATTGATCTTATCTCATAAGGAATATGGTATATGGTTTAGGCTTAAAACATGGCATAGACATTGTTGATATTATATGGTATAAAGCCATGGTAATGCGTTGGATGAATACTATGTGAATACATGGTGGGTTTTTTTGTTATTGCATGTTAAATATGGCTTGGCCATAGTATGGATGATTTTGGCTATTTTCTTTTCATTCTTCCTTTTTTCACTAAGAAAACGAGTTTTGTGTTATTAAATTGTTAAAGTTGTAATGAGAGTTTCTCTCTCATGATTGTAATTTGGTTTTCCCAATTATGGTTTGGATAAAGAAACGTGTATTGAATCGTGTGGGTTGAATATAAAATTGGTTGCCAAAAGAGTACTAATGCTTTAAGGTTGGTTGTAGGAACTGTTTAGACTATGTATAGTAAAGATTATACTTCAAAAAGACTTTATTAATGTGAAGTTAAATGCTTAAACTCCACTTGGAATAGTATGCAATGGAATGCACAACTCCAAACTTGAATCAGAAATATTTGTTGGAATTAATTATATAAAGCATTGGTGTTTTAAAGGAAAGGAAATCATGGGTTTGAGGGTTAAACCCTAATCCAAGTGCAAGGTAAACAATGATAAAATATGTTGCATATAGTGTTGAGTTGTGATTTTAAATATGTTAGGTACATAATTTGGGTTTGAACTTGGTGCGTAACGTATATTTTAAGTTGAGTTTGAACTTGGTTTGTAACATGTCTAAATTGGGGCTTATTTAGCAAATATTCATGTTATGTGTTTAACACTTGATTATATGATAAATACGAAAAAAAAAATAGTGAACACCTGGTTGTTGAAAAAAAAGTAATATATATATATATTTTTTAATCATTTTACCCTAGATTTCAAAAAGAAAAGAGCATGAGTTATGATGATAGGTAATGGTTTTTGTTACATACAATACTCAAATCTTATGTGTTATGATGTAACTGGTACAAATTTCGTTTGAGGTTAAATAAATAAAATAGCCATATTAAGCCCATATCATTATGTACACTTATAGTCTCATTTCTATTGGTTGTGTTATTTGTTTACGAAAGGAATGTGATGGAATTTCAAATTTAAAGAAATATTTAAATGATATTTAAACGTAGAAGTCGTGGAATGTTTTTGAAAGATAGAATGAGGGTTTGAATCCTTGGTTTGGCACTCATATACCATCTCATACATTTACTTTAGAATTAAAATTTCATAAATTAAAAAGTAACATCGTATAAAGTGTTTCCGGCCATTTAAATATTATGCCCAATAATAAACTCATATCAAACAAGAGTCCCTGCAGCCCCGGAGGGGGCAGGGACTAATAAGACTCGTGTGTATGCCTTCATGCTTTCACTTTCAATTTTCCTAAATTTAATATCCCTAATCTCAATCACCATTGATGATTGTTGACATTCTTTACTACAGAATGTATAAGAAACTGATTTGACTGCTTTCTTAAATGGAATATGAGATGAATACAAGGATTTGAATATTGTTTGATGATATATATGTTGATATAAGAAGAATTTAGATGCATGTAGAGCTATTTTAGTTGTTCCTTTTTTCCATAAAATTTTCCCCTTTTCATATTCCTTTAATGCTTTTTCTTCTTTGCTATGATTTGGGCCTTTTCTAGAGGAACCTAGTAGCCCATCTAACATGTCGGTGCTAGCAAACCTCTAGGGGTCAACGACCTATCCTCCTCTTCGTAAACCGGGTCACAATGGGGAGGATTTGAAACTTGGATCTCTCAGTTTTCTCAAGTCTCGCATTACTTTGATAACCAATTGAGTTGGACCCTCAAATGAGCCTTGTTTAATATATTTAACAAACTTTAGTGAATTGGGTTTTACCGCATTTAATATTATTCCATTCTTGAAGGATGATTGATATGGTGGATGTTATACATGAGATTTTTCAGTATATATCATAGGGGAAATAAGAAAGGTGGAGGAAGAAGGCCAAATTTATTTTGGCAATAAGAGAGAAACAAGAGAATAAGATTCTGTATCCATTTTGATGCCAACTCTAAAGAATTCAACCAGCTTATTGATAACCAATTACAATCACATCCTAGTATCATAGATATTCCTAAGCATCCTCCACAACCCATGTATGATGGGTGGGAAAAAAATCATGTGAAACCTACTTATAGTGTTATTTATTGGACCAATAATGCTAAAAATGTTCCTATTACACATGTTTTTGGTCATATCATCCCGGTTGTTACTTCCTTTGTCTACTCTCCCATAGATTTGACAAGTAGCCTCTTTGAGTTTGCTAAGAAGATAAAAGAAAGAAACTTATTGAGAATCAAGGCTCCAACTCATCTAAGTCAACCTTTGCATAATAAAAGGTGCCTTAAGTCAATACTAGGGATGAAGGGAAGAAGGAGGTTTCATTCAAAGATATGCATCCTGAGATATTATGATTTTATATTTTTATTACTTTATGGACATTTGAAGCATAATTTTTTTCCACGGTGGCATATGAAATTTTATTTTAATGAATCAAATCTCATATGTGTGTGTGTATTCATTATGGGGAGCACAAGTGTGATGATGAGTTATAATTATGTTGTTGATGCATTTAAAAATTTGTGCGTATGTCGTTAATATACATGTGATAATTACATATATTATGAGAGTTACAAGGTTAAAATATATATATTTGACAAAATTACGAGAAATTCTAGTGGGAATCCACCTACTTTTAGTTGATTTTCGAATAATATATTTTTCACCTTTTTCCTTAAACATTTTTACTCTCTTATTAAAATAAATCTTCTGGGAAATCACATGAGAAATTTTAGAACCGATGCGTTTCGAACTACTGAATGTAGTTCATCATAATATTAAATGATAATTAAAAGGTAGCTCAACTACCTAGCTATTTTTTTTGCCAAGGATAAAAATGATAGAAGTCATGAATGGAAGGGAGGAGAATCTATGTGAAAGTATGCCCAAGTTTTAGAATAGTCTTCCATTATTATACATTTCCTTTATGAGTTTCTATATAACTAAATTGTCGTGTTAATAGTGGGGTTAGCTTGAAAGTTGGTGAAGAAAGATTGAGTTGCATTTTTCTGTGATATTATTCAAGGTCACTTATTTTCTTTGAAATCAGTTTACACTTTTTATAATTCATGACTTGGTTCAGTGCTTATTAGTCTAATTTTGGAAGAATTTGAAGATGTTGTGTGTCTTTTGAAGTGATATAGAACATATTTTTGCTATTCAAACTCTCTTTCGGCACTTAGTTTCCTTTGTATGATTTTATTTACATCATTGGCTTCTAAGAATTTTCTTTGGTCCAAATCCTCACAAGGATCTATAAGGACATTTTATGTTGTAATTTAGATTGGTCTTCGATAAAATCCTTTTTTTGATTTCTTTCTTGTATTATTGGTGTATTGAACCAGTTCAATTGAGAATTCATATTGTTGTTCTACTTATTGTATTTTAGCATATTTTTCAAGGTATTTCTCATTTACGAATTTATGCAACATTCTTTACTTCTTTAATTATTTTATTCTATATTGGTTGATTTTATTTAAAAGTTATAAAAAATGATAATCTAAAAAGAGATTTCATATTTTGAGAATTATTTCATGACTTCCAGTTGTAGAAATATAAGGGTTATAAACCCAGGGTAACATTCTTGACTATCTTGTTGAGCTTAATGATATTTGAAATGTTCTTGTGAGAAGCATAAAAAAATCACCATCATCAAGTAGCTCAAAGATGTGTTTACAAATGACATGTATATCATGAATTTTACACACCTCAAAGCCCAAGCTGTGAAGTTTGCATCTAAAATGTGTAAAACCTAAACCCCTAGTAATGTGGGAAGTTTGGTTGGATGTGGGTTGGATAGTCTTGTGAAAAGTTGGTATTTCCTAAATTGTTTCCTTTCTAAGAGGATATGGTGCAAAAATTTATAAGATTCATCATGAATCCAATAATGTAATACGTGATGAAATAGAGGAAGTCACAAAAGGCCTATCATCCTCCCTATAATTACCTAAAGAAACCTTGTATGGAAATGTTGCACCAACTTCTTTGGATGGAGGAGATCCTCCAAGTTAGAGGTACTCAACTATGAGAGGCTCAAAAAATGTTGTAACCCCACCAAATCATTTTGTAAGGTGTTCACCACCAAGGAGGCCAGTGTAAATAACTCTACTATTAAATTTGAATTGGGTCAGACTACAAATTAAGAAACTATCGAGAAAGTGTATATGGAACAAGAAAACTAGTGTTCCAAGACAAGGGACTCATGGACATGTAAGTAGACACACAAAGGTGTCTTGACTTAGCCCCTTGCATGGTTTCCAAAGAGAAATGGGATCATGTGACCTATTTTTCTCTCTTGATGAGCCCTTGACATCCCTCTAAGAAATATTTGATGATAAGCCACCTCACTTTTATGGGTTTCTATATCATTTTGATAAGGCCACATGGGAATTTGTTGGGTTGTAATTTTTACAATTGCATAAAGGATCCCTTTGAAACCACTCAATGGTAACAAGGATTAACTTGAATTTTTTGAAATTCATCCAAGTTAGTGGGGCATAGTTGATTACAGGATGGAATCCCATCATTTTTTTCAACAAGTCCTACAAAATTATGCTCGAAGTGCCTTCCTTGTACATCAAAATATTCTTCCTAGGACCATTCAAATTGAGTAGACAAGATTTATTTGGAGGAAGTATATCATGTAAGTTTTAAATATTTACATTGAACACATACATAGAGAGGAAAACAGCATATCAAACACATACATTATGCACAAAATAAACATCATAATTTACCAGGGAAATCCTTAATGGGAAAAAAACAAACCTTAGAGACACACCTCTAACTTTATCATTTTAATAAATTCACCATTTACAATAAAATATATAGGATTTTACTACATCCAAAGCCATAATATATTAACTTATAATATATTGCAAAACCTAATTCCCTAAAATTGAAATTAGATTACACTAGGTTGAAAATCATTAGCCAAAAAACACCAAAACAGGAAAAAAACAGACCAAAAACAACCTTATCCCTCTTTTTTTATTTTTTCCTCAGGGATATTCACCTTAAACCCAAGTATGAGTAGCTATTATAACTCTCTCAATACATAAAATGCATCGAGATAACCATGCAAAGGATATAATGCATTCTCAACATATCTTAGATAATGTTATTGTAATATAGGAGGTGTTTGACGGAAAAATATCTCCTACAGAAAGAAGTGAACTCCCAAGATCTAGTGGCTTGATCTAGAAACAATAGAGAAAAAATACTTTTTCTTTCCTTAGATAAATTATAAAATGGAGGAAAGGCCTACCTGGAGTCCAACGCAAGTCCTCCTCTTCTCCCTTCTTGTGAATTTTATCTTCAACTACAGTTGCTATAAATGGAACCTACAAAAAAACTATAACAAGCACGAGAACTACAAGATATAAATAGCATAGACTAATATCTCTAATCAATGTGTCAAGAAGGCATTGAAATACATATGAATCAAATAGACACAAATATAGGGAAAAAAAAAATTTGTATTAATGAAATGTAGGAGAAGATTACAACCCTTTTACAGATCTTGACCTTGTAGATGTCTCCAACCTAACTTGTCCTTCCTTAGCCACAAATAAATCCTTCAATTATAACTCAAGGATGGTAATGTATGATTAGGTAGAAAGCAATAGCATCAGGGCATAGCTAAGAGTCTCCAAAATCCAACCCAAACTCTATGGGAGGCAGCGAATTTATAGGGTAAATAGGGTAGTTTTGGTTTTACCAATCTAGGACTTAGATCCACATATGAGGGAATATGAGCTCTAGGGATAAGACATAAGACCTCTAGAGTATTAATTTGAGATATAAATCAATAGTACATGGTTAAAACCACATTAGAAGCTTCTGGAAAGAGAAGATTCGTAATTATTTTATTTTTCCTAAAATTATAGAACCATCGCACCTGCAGCAAAGGTAACATGCACTGGTCAGTGCAGGTGATAATTTATGCAACATGAAAAAATGAAAGTTACATAAAAGACAGGGTACAATGGGTCCAAAAATGAGGTTTTTAAGTTGTTAAACCTATATTTTTTGGACTCTTTGGAGAGATAATTCTTATGACTTTGCAAAGGGATGATAGCAAGGTGTCAAGAATGTTGATTGATCTAGTTTCCAGGCCATTTGAGAAGTTGTGACAAAATGACATGTAACAAATTCCCCCCTAAAGTACAAATTCAGAAGCAGTGGTTGAGGATTAAATTTCTTTTCTTTGTGACAAGTTTGGATCAAGAAAATGTTGGTTGAGATCATCATCTGTTACAATACACAATCATCATGATATCATTGTTCAGGTAGGCATAACCATACTCAGCCTATAATCCAATATTACATGTACCATAATCAAAGTCACTTCCACTAATCACAAATGGTGGAACCATGCTCAGATGACTCTTTTAATGATCATAGCCATCATACTTTGTGATCTTGTATGAATCATGAAAGTGCAGCCTAGATGGATGAAACTATATCCAGGGTCTTCTACCTCTTCACTCGATAGTATGAGTCTAACCATGTGAATAAATGAATTAGATTCGAACATGGTAGACACCATATGATTACCTTCCAATGATATAATTCATTAACAGATGTGAGAGGAACCATCGATAACGATAATGGCTCTCAAGGTACTACAACGCAATCTATGTGATGTGAATTAATGAGCTGAAGTAGAAAACCAAATAGAATCCTCAGGTCGAAGGTTTATGATGAGAACTTGTCTTCGAAGGCAAGGAAACTTTCCATTGAGGTATGCAAGTTTGAAGGCACTGAAGGGAGTTTCTAAGTCAACTTCCTAGAAAATGAGTTGACGTCAACAGGAAGCAACTCGTCATAGGAGGGCCTTGATGTATCCCCCATCAACAACATGAAATGGGTATCAAGATTTGAGACAAAATGTAATGATACAAATTTGGGTAATTTAATTGGTGATTAAATTACTTCGTTAATTATCAACCAAGGTTCATGTACTTATGAAGTGCATGTGCACAATATATGCTATGAGTTCTATTTTTTATTTTATAAAATTAAATTCAAACAAAGATGAATGGCACTAGATTAACTCAAAACATTTATATGCACATGTTCTTTCCATTACTTTTTTTAAAGCAAATAAAACATCAAGGTGAAGTCAAGTGAAAACTCTAACTTATCAAATGGAATCAAAATTGAACCTATTACAATAAGAATTCAAAGTTACTCTAGTAGAATTGAATTGAAATTTAATATATGGTAGCAGGAATTGAAAATTGTTCTCCTTGAACTGAAATTAAAAATCTATTCTAATGGCAGAATCGAAATTCTAACTCTACTTGCAGGAAATTGAAATATTCTAAATATTCTTATAGATAAAAATTATATTCTACTCAATAGAAGAATAAATCTAAATCGAACTATTTCAACAAAATAACAAAATCTAAGATGTAACTCGGAAGGATTACTAGTGTGCGTAGTTATGATTTAAAATTGCTTTGTCAATTACTCATGAAATCATAATGAAAACAACTGAATGAAATAAACTATGAAAAGGAAATGTTTTTGTCTTTTTATGAGCACTCGGCTTGTTCAAAATACAGAAAATTAAATTATAAATTGATGGGACAAAATACTAATAAAAAACATCAACGAATTGCAGTGAAGAAAGGACTATTCATCTAATGAATTGAAATTAACATAACTAGAAACTAATCTATTCTTACATCTCTCCATGGGGGTTTCCTATTGTGTGCAAGCATGAAATTGAATATCAAATTACTTTTCCATGCATTGGTCACCAAAGAACAGAGTATTTGTATTAAATTTTGAAGTCTTCAAATAGCAAGTGATTACAAATTTAACAAAAGTAACAATGTTTATTACTTCACCTCATGGTATTTTATAAGCCTATATTAAACAATTTTTTTAAGAGTCATAAGCCAAGAGGCAAGTTTCTGCTTTGACAACTAAGAAATTAAATCAAAATTGGAGTCTTTCTTCTCATGATTTGCTACTAAAAGAGAAAATCATGAGAAGATTGTGATTTGACATATCTCCTCCAAACTCTTCTCGTCCAATTCCATGCTCACTTTATCATGCCATGAACAGCCTTCAAATCTTGTGCATCGTTGGAGTGTTATAACCAGAGTTTACTTCTGGTTTGACCATCAGATCTCTTGAATCGAATGGCTTGCTATATTGTTATGATAGATGGATGTTCATGTGTCGATCATTTTCCATCTACCTGTGTGCTTTATTCCTTATCCAACACATCGGAGCCTATCTAACCATGGATATTGCTGTAGAATATTTGGTTAGTTGTAGAATGAGTGCAATTCGGTAGCTATAGGAATTTTTTGATTAAATTTCATAAAGAAACAGTAGATTGTAAATGAATGATTAATACCTTTTATGATGTTTAAGAATAACTAAGGTGATCTTTCAACTTGGAAATTTAGCAAACTATCATGAAAAGGATGAAAAATTAAAGCAAAAAGGGTTGTCAAAAAGAAGACAATTTTGGAATTCAACAATAAGGCTTAAGGTATTGTAGAAGATGTCAACTGGGGGTGGAATTTCTCTTGAACATATCAGTGACATTGAATGGAATTTGGAGCATTGACTAAAAGACCCATAATGAAGGTGTGATCAATAGTGAGGCAAATGGATTCTCCAACTCAAAGCAGTCACAAAGATGAAGTGAAAGAGTGTCATGTTCAAGAGAAACTCATTGCAATTAATAGGCAAAATTCCATGTTTTCCAAATTTCCCAACCATTTTAGTCCAGTACCTCTTTTTTTTTTTTACAATCTTGATGAGGATAACATATGCTTGATCTATAATTTCATCCTTCAAATGAATTATTCTTAGTATTTTTAACGAACTTTGAGAAGGAGTGGTTTAGCCTCATCATGCTTGACGAGTCCAATGTTGTTTAATAGTTTTATGAGTCTAGCGAAGGCATAACTCCACTTCTTTTTCATTTTTAGATAGTTTGAAAAAGAGGAGAAAAATAAAAGTCCAAGAGGTTCATTTTCGTAAATTTAGTCCCTTGGGCCCGAAAAGGCATAAAACAATACCTAGGAGAACCTTTTAGCCATTTTTGACTAAAGTACTCATTTTTTGTAAATAGTCCATCCTATTCTGGAAAAGGGTTAAACTTATACGGGGAAGACGTCTTTTCATTTACTTTAACAAGTTTGAAAAGAAAAGTGCTCAATAACATTTTCATGTTTTGGGTGTATGAAAAGAGCTTAAAGAGGACGACTCCTAGAGGAATGAGTGGTATAAATGGTAGCAATTAGTTCTATTCATGATGGAAATTCTCAAAACACATAGAGGTCAAGAGGTAGGCTAATAATATCACTCACCGTAGTGGTTCCCCAGGAAAGGGTAAAAAAAACTAAGTGAAATCATATGATCGGCCAAGCATATGGTGATGATGGAATGGGAAAACCAAGTTTCATCTGGCATAAAGAGGCTGATAAGAAGTAGAAATCATAAGGGATAAAATGTGGAAACCGGTTTCATTTTTACACAAGCTTGAAACAAAGGAAAATTATTCTTGAGAGTGGTTTCATTTTTACACAAGCTTGAAACATTGGGAAAATGTTCTTGAGAGTGGTTTCATTCTTACACAAGCTTGAAACAAAGGAAAAATTTTGCTTGAGAGTGGTTTCATTTTTATGCAAGCTTGAAAAAAAGAAAAACTATGCTTGGAATTAGTTTATTTCCCCCAACATAAGGGTAGAGGCACTACAAGGAAAAGACCCTCTAGCAGAGGATATAAAGGAGGTTTTTAGTGTTATAAAATTTGCCAAAATTTTCAAAAAAATATTTGCTATAACATCCATTTTTGGTAACAGAGATTTTGGTGAACTTTTAACGAAATTTCAACACAACTAAAAAACCTAGGCGTCCGGAGGTTATTATGGATTTTTTTTTCATTGGTGCACTACTAAGGTGTCAACACACCAGTGCATGTCATATAGATGGTCAACTCAGGACGGTCGAAGGTACATGCACCAGGTCGTAAAGGTCTAAAACCACATCGGGCGCACTATAGGTGATACAACGCATGTGACCATTCTAATTGGAATTGGGATTTGTACGGTACCCATATGTCGTATCAACGCACCGGTACGTAGTCTTATAGAAATGCATCGGTGTGCACTATCAGACAAACGCACTGATTTTTCTGATTTGTATTGGTATTTGTGTGATGCCCATAGGTCATACAAATTCATCGGTGCGTAGTCTCGCATAAATGCACCGAGATTTATAATTGGTATTGGTATTTTTGCGATGCCCATAGGGTGTAGAAATGCACTGGTGCGTTGTATCATACAAACGCATTGGTTTACAGTAACTAACACACATCGATATTCATTTTGTATTTTTTAGAAACATCGACATGTGATAGTGAAATTATTGTGATTTTTTGTAGATTCATTATTCATAAAAAGTCGACACATCTTATAACAATATTCATATTAATTGAATTTTTATTAATGCATTTGAATGTGATTTTTGGATTAATTTGTTATATCATATCATAATTATTGTGACTTTTTTAAATTCATTATTCATCAAAAGATGACACATGTCTTATAACAGTATTCATATCAATTAAATTTTTATTAGTGCATTTGGATGTGATGTTTGGATTAATTTTTTATATCATATCATCATATTTCACAGCGCTTCATTATAATATTTAATCATCCATAAATTTAATCAGTGGTGTTACATTTCATAGCGATAATGGAGAACGCAATAGAATAAATTAAAACATATATATATATATATAAGACAGTCTTTGTCATACAAAATGGGACAGTTATTAGTATCCCTTTGTCTTTCAATTGGGACAGTATGTCCATTACATTAAACAAAATGTCTAATTTCACAGACAAATATTTCAAAAAATACAATGCCTTGCTTTGATATCCAAACATAATGATCATCATTCTTCTCTTGAACTAATGTCACTACTCGAGCTACTTCCATGACTTGGGTTATTTTCAGGAATGTTTTGTTCACGGTGTTGATTATTTTCTTCTTCTTCACCCTCCATCTACAAGCATAGAAATAAATTGTAATGAGTGTATATACATTGGTGAGAATAATGAAAATTTCAATATTAAATAATACACATCAATGTAAATCGAAAATAAATGACATACCATAGCAATAACTGACTCATGAACTATACAAATTCTTTCAAAACCATGTAGTATGCCATCTTTCAAGATTTCATCTGTTGGCACATTTCCATACTTTATTTCCTGCAAGTTCTATACTCCATAACAAATCATATATTTAATATAAAAAAAAAATTGTTCTATTAATTATATACGGAGCTAAGTAAAACAAGATGGATAGATACTTACAAATTCCACAGTTAATTTCTGATATGCCAACATATACTCACAACCCATATTTAACCCAATGTCAATCAATTCGTTTGATGGTTCTTCATTGTATGTTAGCACCTACTTGACGACATTCAATGATTATTTTTGTAAAACAACTTAAAATATACAAAAATGAAGTCTAGTTAAGTTGTTATAAGGAAGTAAAAATTACTCACAAACTTAGATATCATCCCTTTTCTTCCTTGCCGTCCTGTTCTATGTGTTGAATGGGTTCCATTTTCTTTTCTTTTCTGCAAGAAAATACTTGAAAATTAATATTTAATGCTAATTTTTTTATTTATTGTACCTAATGGTCGAAAAAATCAATGATTACATATTACATTTGAAGCACGTTTTTGTTAAGATGGCTCCTCCTACGATGCAATTTTGTCCATTTCTTTGACCATCTCCTTGTACAACTTTTTGGACATTCCCACTGGCATATTTCTTATATTAGCTCATTCATATTTTGAGATTTTCATAATATTCCTAAAAATGTAACATGACAATAAACTATTTAATTTTTATATTGATATATGAAAAGTAAATATAACAAAAGTGATATTTATAAATAATTCTAGAAAATCATTTAAAGGAATATTACTTTTCCATTCCTTCCTTTTTGTTGTTGTGTGTTTTTGCTATTAGAATTCTGACATGTCTCATTGACCAATTCTCTGGAAACTCTTCCTGTAGTTTAGATAAAATTTGATTCTTGGAATAATTGGATTGATTTTTGTATTGTAAGTGGAAAGAATTTCTATACATTCGTTCCACTAGATCCCTCAAACTTTTGAAAAAAATTTCCCCCTTTCGTTAACCTCCAGCACCACTTCGGATGAGCTAAGGAGAAATTCATTTTCATTTGCATGTTCTATTTTTTTTCTTTTCTTAGAACAACATTCCTTTTCTAAGTTGTTGGTCCCTGTAGAACATTAAAAAAATGTGAATTAATAGATTGTTTGAAACATGTTATCTAATAATTTTAAGTATAAAATTAATGAAAATTAAAAAAAGAAACTCATATTGGATCGATAGTATTTTTTCATTCACCTTATTCATCCTTTTGCAATTTTCCCATCAATATTTTACTCTCTTTTGGTCCTAGATCAAAAATAATCTTATCGAGCTTCGTCATTTTGTAGCTTTTCATGATACACAGTAAACAATACATATTAATTAAACTTACATATAGTTCAAAATAATATTTTTTGTAAATAATTTACAAAGAACTTGCCTTTTTTCTTTTCTTGATGTGTTATCAGTATTTTTGTTACTTGATCTCTTGTCATCCATTTCTTTATCAATATGAAACCTGTACCATATCATTCATTTATATATTTTATAAATAAATTATCAAGTTTTCAAGTAAAAAAAAATATCAATAAATCGGTGCGATTTTCATGGTGAACGCACCGACGTCGGTGCGTCGTGGTCTTATAAATGCACCGCCCAAACAATATAAAACACCATACGGTGCTCTCACTAGTACATTTGGCGGAACTTTCGACACTTTAGTTCCGACACTTTTGTCGTAATGTTGGAAATTTCCCCATTTTCTATCAATTTTTCAAATCCCGCCACAAACCGTCGCTATACCGATAGTTAGGGATATCGTCGCTTTTGCGACGTTTACGTTTGTCGTCGGAATTGTGACGTTTTAAACACTTCGTCGGTCTTATGACGCTTATGGGAAGAAATGTTGGAATTGCGACGTTGCCTACACATTTGTCGGTCTTTTGACGCTTGGGAGAAACCGTCGGAAAAGCGACGTTTCTCATATAGACGTCGGTCTTGCGACGTTTGGCTTCACAACGTCGCAAGACCGACGTCTATATGAGAAACGTCGCTTTTCCGACGGTTTCTCCCATGCGTCACAAGACCGACGTTTATATGAGAAACGTCGCTTGTCCGACGATTTCTCCCAAGCATCGCAAGACCGAAATAAAAAGTGTAATTTTATTTCACCTCAACCGATCATTAACTTCAACTTTATGTGTTCGTGTTGATAGTATATCATAAGCTTCATAATTTTTTTTTATATAACAAATGAAATATGAAAAGGATATTAAGAAGAATCTTAGTTTTGTAGATATTTCGTATGTTTATAAAATTGATCCAAATATATTATTATTGACATTGTTTTGTAACATTGATAAATTGACTGATTTATTAACCATATATTTATATGAAAGATACATATTTCAGATATTATCACAATGAGAATCAACTTGAAATATCAACCTGAATATTTTTCTATGAAAGACATAAAAATTTCAAGTCGCGCCTTATGATCAGGTCGCCCGACCGGGCGCGTTCGGGTCGGGCCGTTTCGTTTGAGGGTGCTCGTATCAGTTTTGCTAAGTTGTGACCACCCGGATGCCTTGTGCACATTCGGGCAGCCCGTTTTTCGTTTTCTCCCATGTGGCATCGTTCGGTCGGGTGCGTCGTGTGAGGTCGCCCGACCGAGCGCGTTCGGGTCGAGCCGTTTTGTTCGAGGGCGCCTGTATCAGTTTTGCTAAGTTGTGACTACCCGGCTGCCTTGTGCACACTCGAGCGGACCGTTTTCCATTTTCTCCCTTGTGGCATCGTTCGGTCGGGAGCGTCATGTCGCGCCGTGTGAGGTCGCCCGACCGGGCGCGTTCAGGTCGGCCCATTTCGTTCGAGGGCGCTCGTATCAGTTTTGCTAAGTTGTGACCACCCGGATGCATTGTGCACGTTTGGGTGGCCCATTTTCCATTTTCTCCCATGTGGCATCGTTCGGTCGGGCGCACCATGTCGCGCCTTGTGATCAGGTCACCCGACCGAGCACATTTGGGTCGAGTCGTTTCGTTCGAGGGTACCCGTATCAGTTTTACTAAGTTGTGACCGCCCATGTGCCTTATGCACGTTCGAGTGGCCTATTTTCTGTTTTCTCCCTTGTGGCATCGTTCGGTCAGGTGTGCTGTGTCGCACCATGTGAGGTCGCCCGATCGAGCGCGTTCGGGTCGGGTCGTTTCATTCGAGGGCACCCGTATCAGTTTTGCTAAGTTGTGACCACCCGGGTGCCTTATGCACATTCGGGTGGCCCGTTTGCCATTTTCTCCATTATGGCATCGTTCGGTCGATTGCGTCGTGTCGCGCTGTAGGAGGTCGCCCAACCGAGCGTGTTCGTGTCGGGTCGTTTCGTTCGAGGGTGCCTGTATCAGTTTTGCTAAGTTGGGACTGCCCAAGTGCCTTGTGCATGTTGGGGCGGCCCGTTTTCCATTTTCTCCCATGTGGAATCATTCGTTCGGGCGCACCATGTCACGCCGTGTGAGGCTGCCTGACCGAGCACGTTCGAGTCGACCCGTTTCGTTCAAGGGCGCTCATATCAGTGTTGCTAAGTTATGACTGCACGGGTGCATTGTTCATGTTCGGGCAGCCCGTTTTTCGTTTGCTCCCATGTGGCATTGTTCGATCAGGCACGCTGTGTCGCGCCTTGTGATCAGGTCGCCCGACCGGGCACATTCCGGTCGGGCCATTTCGTTCGAGGGCGCCCGTATCAGTTTTGCTAAGTTGTGACCACCTGTGTGCCTTGTGCATGTTCGGGTGGCCCGTTTGCCATTTTCTCCCTTGTGGAATCGTTCGGTCGGGCGCATCGTGTTGCGCCGTGTGAGGATGCCCAACTGAGCGCGTTCGGGTCAGGTATATGGAAAATTTTTGGGGCTAATATTCGCAGGTGGTCTAATTTTCCATGGTTTTTCCAAAGAAAAGATTCGCCAATTTCCATTTTTTTATAAAAATGATTCGCCCAAATTTTACAATATAAAATTATTTTACCTTAAAAATCGCCAACATTATATAGACAATATATATAATATCATTATAAATTTGAATAATTTTACAAATACATCAATAAATTTTATATTTTGCATATTAGGGACTAGTGAGATTCGCCAAATTTTTAAAATTCAAAATAATTTTCCATCCTTAGAATTTTCCCTGGTCGGGTAGGGTCATTTCGTTAGAGGGTGCCTGTATCAGTTTTCCTAAGTTGTGACCGCCCGGGTGCCTTGTGCACGTTCAGGTGGCCCTTTTTCTGTTTGCTCCCTTGTGGCATTGTTCGGTCGGGCGCGCCATGTGAGGGCGTCTGACCGGGCACGTTCGGGTCGAGCCGATTCGTTCAAGGGCGCCCATATCAGTTTTGGTAATTTGTGACCGCCCGGGTGCATTGTGCACGTTCTGGTGGCCTGTTTCCCATTTTCTCCCTTGTGGCATCGTTCGTTCGGGCGCGCCGTGTAAGGTCGCCCGACCGGGCGCGTTTGGGTTGGGTCGTTTCGTTCGAGGGCGCCCGTATCAGTTTTGTTAAGTTATGACCGCCCGATTGCCTTGTGCACATTCAAGTGGCCCGTTTTTCGTTTTCTCCCTTGTGGACTCATTCGTTCGGGCGCGCCGTGTCGCACCATGTGAGGTCGCTCGACTGGGCACGTTCAGGTTTAGTCGTTTCGTTCGAGGGCACCTATATCAGTTTTGCTAAGTTGTGACCACCCAGGTGCCTTGTGCACGTTCGGGCGGCCCGTTTGCCATTTTCTCCCTTGTGGCATCGTTCGGTCGGGCACGCCGTGTCGCGCCATGTGAGGTCGCCCAACTGAGCGCGTTCGGGTCGAGTCGTTTCGTTCGAGGGCGCCTGTATTAGTATTGCTAAGTTGTGAACGCCCCAGTGCCTTGTGCACGTTCAGGTGCCACGTTTGCCGTTTTCTCCCCTATGGCATCGTTCGTCGTGTCGCGCCATGTGAGGTTGCCCAACCGAGTCGTGTCTGTGAGGCCGCCCAAGGAAACACGTTCGGGCGGATCGATTCAGGTCGAGTTGGGTCGTAAGAGGGTGGTCGTATCAAAAATTCTAGGTTGTGACCACCCATGTTGCTTGTGCACATTTTTGCGATCCCTTTTCCGTCTCCTCCCTTGTGCGCCCTTTGTTCGAGCGAGTCGGGTCGTGCCGTGTGAGGGGCGCGCCACAAGAAACTCGTTCGGGTCAAATCATGTGAGGGAGGTCGTATAAAAAATGCTAAGTTGTGACCGCCCATGTACCTTGTGCATGTTCATGCGACCCATTTGTCGTTTTCTCCCTCGTGCCTTTGACGTTCAGGTGGGTCCGGTCGGGTTGGGTCGTGTGATGTCGCCCAAGGAAATGTGTTCGGGTCGGGTCGGGTCGGTAAGTGTTGTACCGTGAGGGTGCTCAGGAAAATTACGCATTCGGGTGGGTCGGGTCGAGTCGTGTGATGCTGCCCAGGGAAACGCGTTCGGGTCGGGTCAAGTCGGGTCATGCCATATTGTGAGGGCACCCAAGGAAACACGTTCTGGCGGGTCGGGTCGGGTCGGGTCTGGTCAGGTCCTGTCGTGTCATGAGGCCGCCTAAGCAAACACGTTCGGGTGGGTCGGGTCGAGTTGGGTTGGGTCGTGTGAGGGTGGTCGTATCAAAAATGCTAAATTGTGACCGCCTTAAAATCAAGTGCCTCCTCATAAAATCCTCTCCTCGTATAATTGACCACCATTACAGAGGTTTACACCACATTTGGTTTATACATTTAGTATTTTGGTAGGGTGCCCCTATCTCCCATCTCCATATAGAGTAATTTGGTCACATTTTCTTTCTTCTATGATACTGGTTCCTCTCTCTTAACTCCTATCTCTTGTCCTTCTTCTCTCTCCCTTTCTCTCCTTATACCTCCCTCTCTCTACCCTAACCTCCCTCCCTCTCTCTCTCTCTCTCTCTCTCTCTCTCTCTCTCTCTCTACCCTCCATTCCTCTCACTATATCCCTCCCTCTATCCTTCTTTCTACCCCCCTTCCATATTTGTGTCACTACCTCCCTCTCTTACCCTTCTCTACCTCTCTCACTCCTCTCCCTCTCTCTCTCTCCAGTCCTTCTCTCCCCTCTCCTTCAGTTTATCTCCATCTCTCCCTTGTGACTCCCCTTGTCTCACCACCTCTATCAATCTATGTCTTTATTATTCCTTCTCATATATATCTAGAGTTAATATATATCATGACATATTGGGACCTACGATTGGGTTAATTTTGCATTGTTGGCAAGGTTAAAATGGTTAATCTTCGATAGACAAAATGTAGATCAAATATTTCATCAAAAAGAGGGAACCATACCCTATCTTCTAGGCTATTCCTATCAGTTGCTTGGCCTCTTCTTGATCTCACATGAATGTATTTTTTCTTGACTGGTACAGAAGAAGGTTTCTCATTATTAATTATTTGTTTGGGACAACTTTTAGTTGTTTCAACACTGCTACATTCTAATTCAAGCTTATCCTTTAAACCGTCTTAAATTATGGTTTAACCCCTAACCCCTAAACCCTTAACCCCTAATCCATTTAACCCCCTAAACCCCTAGTAAACCCCTAACCCATTTAACCCCATAAACCCTAAACCTATAAACCCTTAACCCCTAACCCCTTAAACCCTAAACCATCAAACCCTTAACCCTAACCCCTTAAACCGTAATTCCCGACCCCCAACCCATCTAACCCCCTAAAACCTAACCCCATTAGCCCCTAACTTCTAACCCCTAAGTTGTGACCGCTCAGGTGCCTTGTGCACGTTCAGGTGCCCTGTTTTTCGTTTTCTCCCTTGTGGCATTGTTCGTTCGGGCGCATCGTGTCGCGCCGTGTGAGGTCGCCTGACTAGGTGCGTTTGGGTCGGGTCGTTTCATTCGACGGCGCCCATATCAATTTTGCTAAGTTGTGACCGCCCGGGTGCCAGCTTGTGCATGTTTGGGTGGCCCTTTTGCAGTTTTCTCCCTTATGGCATCGTTCGGTCGGGCGCGCTGTGTCACGCAATGTGAGGTCGCCCGACTGGGCGCATTCAAGTCGGGTCGTTTCGTTCGAGGTGCCCGTATCAGTTTTTCTAATTTGTGACCACCCGGGTGCCTTGTGCATGTTCGGGTGGCCCGTTTGTCGTTTGCTCCCTTGTGGCATCGTTCAGTCGGGCGCGTCATGTTGCGCTGTGTGAGGGCGCCCGATCGGGTCGCATTGTTTCGTTTGAGGGCGCCCGTATCAGTTTTGCTAAGTTGTGACCACCCGGGTGCCAGCTTGTGCACATTCGAGCGGCCCGTTTGTCATTTTCTCCCTTGTGGCATCATTCGGTCAGGCATGCCGTGTCGCACTGCGTGAGGTCACCCGACCGGGCGCGTTCGGGTCGGGCCGTTTCGTTCGAGGGTGCCCGTATCAATTTTGCTAAGTTGTGACCATCCGGGTGCCTTGTGCACATTCGGGCGGCCTGTTTGCCGTTTTCTCCCCTGTGGCATCGTTCATCGTGTCGCGTCGTGTGAGGTCGCCCAACCAGGTGCATTCGGGCCGGGTCGTTTTGTTCGAGAGTGCCTGCATATCAGTTTTGCTAAGTTGTGACCGCCCAGGTGCCTTGTGAATGTTCGGGCAGCCTGTTTTCCATTTTCTCCCTTGTGGCATCGTTCGTTCGGGCGCGCCGTGTCGCGCCGTGTGAGGTCGCGACCCGATTGGGCGCGTTCGGGTCGAGCCGTTTCGTTTAAGGGCGCCCGTATCAATTTTGCTAAGTTGTGACTGCCCGGGTGCCTTGTGCACGTTCGGGCAGCCCGTTTTCCGTTTTCTCCCTTATGGGATCGTTCGGTCAGGCGCATTGTGTCGTGCCGTGTGAGGTCACCCGAACGGGTGCGTTTGGGTCGGGTCGGGCCGTTTCATTCGAGGGCACCTGTATCAATTTTGCTAAGTTGTGACCGCCCGGGTGCCTTGTGCATGTTCAAGTGGCCCGTTTGTCATTTTCTCCCTTGTGGCATCGTTCGTTCGGGCGCGTCGTGTCGTGTCGTGTGAGGTCGCCCGACCAAGCGCGTTCGGGTCGGGTCATTTCGTTCGAGGGCACCCATGTTAGTTTTGCTATGTTGTGACCACCCGGGTGCCTTGTGCATGTTCGAGCGGCCCGTTTGCCGATTTATCCCTTGTGGCATCGTTCGGTCGGGCGCGGTGTGTCGCGCCGTGTGAGGTTGCCCAACCGGGCGCGTTTGGGTCAAGTCGTTTCGTTCGAGGGTGCCTGTATCAATTTTGCTAAATTGTGACCGCTTGGGTGCCTTGTGCACATTCGGGTGGCCCATTTTCCGTTTGCTCCCTTGTGGCATCATTCGTTCAGGCACGTCGTGTCGCTTCATGTGAGGTCACCCAACCGGGCGCGTTTAGGTAAGGTCGTTTCATTTGAGGGTGCCTGTATCAGTTTTGCTAATTTGTGACCGCCCAGGTGCCTTGTGCATGTTCAGGCGGCCCGTTTTCCATTTTCTCCCCTGTGGCATCGTTCGTCGTGTTGCGCCGTGTGAGGTCGCCTGAACGGGTGCGTTCGAGCCAGGCCGTTTCGTACGAGGGCGCCCGCGTATCAGTTTTGATAAGTTTTGACTGCTCGGGTGCCTTGTGCACGTTCGAGCGGCCCATTTGTTGTTTTCTCCCTTGTGGCATCGTTCGTTCGGGCACGCTGTGTCACGCCATGTGAGGTCGTGGCCCGATCAGGCACGTTCGGGTCGGGCCATTTCGTTCGAGGGCGCCCGTAACAGTTTTGCTAAGTTGTGACCACCCGGGTGCCTTATGCACATTCGGGTGGCCCGTTTGCCATTTTCTCCCTTGTGGCATCATTCGGTCGGGCACACCGTGTCGCACCACGTGATGAGGTCGTCCGACCAGGCACGTTCAGGTCGGGTCGTTTCGTTCGAGGGCGCCCGTATCAGTTTTCCTAAGTTCTGACCACCCGGGTGCCTTGTGCACGTTCGGATGGCCTGTTTTCTGTTTGCTCCCTTGTGGCATCGTTTGTTCAGGCACGTCATGTCGCACCATGTGAGGTTGCCCAACCAGGCGCATTCGGGTCTGGACATTTCGTTCGAGGGCACCTGTATCATTTTTGCTAAGTTATGACCGCCCGGGTGCCTTGTGCACATTTGGGTGGCCCATTTGTCGTTTTCTCCCCTGTGGCATCGTTCGTCGTGTCAAGTCGCCCGACCGGGCGCGTTCGGGCCGGGTCGTTTCGTTCGAGGGCGCTCACGTATCAGTTTTGCTAAGTTGTGACCGCCCGAGTACCTTGTGCACGTTTGGGCGGCCCGTTTTTCGTTTTCTCCCTTATGGCATCGTTCGTTTGGGCACGTCGTGTCGAGCCGTGTGAGGTCGCGTTCGGGTCAGGTCATTTCGTTCGAGGGCGCCCGTATCAGTTTTGCTAAGTTGTGACCCCCCGGGTGCCTTGTGCACGTTCGGGCGGCCCGTTTTCTGTTTGCTCCCTTGTGGCATCATTCGGTCGGGCACGCCGTGTCGCACCGTGTGATGTCGCCCGACCGGGGGCGTTTAGGTTGGGTCGTTTCGTTCGAGGGTGCCAGTATCAGTTTTGTTAAGTTGTGACCGCCCGAGTGCCTTGTGCACGTTCAGGCGGCCCGTTTGTCATTTGCTCCCTTGTGGCATCATTCGGTCGGGCGCACCGTGTCACACTGTGTGAGGGCGCCCGACCAAGCGCGTTCGGGTCGTTTTGTTTTGTTCGAGGGCACCCGTATCAGTTTTGCTAAGTTATGACCACTCAGATGCCAGCTTGTGCACATTCAGGCGGCCTGTTTGTCGTTTTCTCCCTTGTGGCATCGTTCGGTCAGGCGTGTCGTGTTGCGCCGTGTGAGGTCGCCCGACCGGGCGCGTTCGGGTCGAGTCATTTCGTTCGAGGGCGCCCGTATCAGTTTTGCTAATTTGTGACCGCTCGGGTGCCTTGTGCACGTTAGTGCAGCGTGTTTGTCATTTTCTCCCCTGTGGCATCATTCGTCATGTCGTGTCGTGTGAGGTCGCCCGACTGGGCGCGTTAGGGCCGGGTCGTTTCGTTCGAGGGCGCCCTTGTATCATTTTTTCTAAGTTGTGACCACCCGGGTGCCTTATGCACGTTCGGGTGGCCCATTTTATGTTTGCTCTTTTCTGGCTACGTTCATTCGGGCGCGCCGTGTGAGGTCGCGTCTCGATCGGGCGCGTTTGGGTCGGGTCGTTTCGTTCGAGGGCGCCCGTATCAGTTTTTCTAAGTTGTGAACCCTCGGGTGCCTTGTGCACGTTCAGGCGGCCCGTTTGTCGTTTGCTCCCTTGTGGCATCGTTCGGTCGAGTGCGTCGTGTCACGCCATACGAGGTCGCTTGACCAGGCGCGTTCGAGTCAGGTCGTTTCGTTCGATGATTTATCCTTACTAAACCAAAAATTTCATTGAAAATAATCATTCATACCATAACATTACTACTTCCCTTTTAACCACATAAAAATTATTTTTAAGTTACCATAATTCATCTTTAATATCACATAATTAGATTAAAAAATCAACCAAAATCCCTAGTTTATGAAATAAAAATTCAACAATTTTATATAATTAATAATTTAAATAAATGTCTTAGATCTAACCTCATTAATAATTATTTATAATCAACAATACCACTTATTTACCCAAATCCCTTATTAACCCCAAGAAAAGTCTTGCACATTTTATTTAATGGAATTTGAGTGGACTTTAAAAACACACGTATTTCATTTCAAAATGTCAAAAAATTTCAAATATCAAAAGTTTTAATTTCCCTCGTTCATTTCCCTCCGGTTGCATGGTTTGTCCAGGGAAGGAGATGGGATGCGGCCATACTGTCGTCAGTTTTGAGGAAGGATGCAGCCATACTATTACAGGTTTGGAGGAAGGATGCGGCCATACTGTCGCAGGTTTGGTGGAAGGATGCGATAAGTTAAGTTTCTGTGTTTATCCAATGATAATGCAATGCCCTTTAGGTTTCTAATAAGTTCTTGTTTGCATCTGTGGCAATAGTTGTTTGGTTTCTCTTTGTTTTAGTTTGCTGATAGGCCCATTTCTGAATCCTGAACTCATCAACCCTTTCTATCAAACGGATAACCCTTTATGCCCATGCTGGTCTTCAGAGGTACCAAGCTATGCACACCATCCTTATACCTGAGAGAAAAAACCCACGACCCATCACGCAAAACCCTGTCTATCACATGCACAGCCGTGGCACCATCTTCTGCAACCCCACGAACAGGATTCTCAGATCCAGTGCAGGATGAAGGTCGTGTGTTCAATTTCGCTACAGGGCCAGCGACTCTGCTCGCAAATGCATGTTACTTTGATGCCCATTAGTCTCTCTGATGGAAATATGTACATAGGAGTTCAATTTATAAGCAGAAGGGAACTAGCCATAATGCTTAGCATTTTTGAAATTTCACGTCTCCAAAAACAAGGCCTGGGATTCAATCCTATCACTCGAGAATCTAAATTCTCCAGTTTCAGAGGCCTTATAGCCATGTAATTCATAATTTCTAGCTTTGCAAACTTGGAGCCTATCACTCCAAGATTCACATTTTCCAGTGACAAGGAATTGAGCCCTTGCTTTATTCCTCCATAAAGATCATTTTCCAGCAATACATAGAATTTTTTCTCTCTCTTTTATTGCTCCAAGAAGATCATTTTTAGTGATACGTGAAATCATCTCCTTCCTTTATCGCTACAAAAATATTATTTACCAATGATATATCACTGGCAAAATTGGATTATTTAGCAATATGAGTTAGGCCTTATTGCACGAAGATTTGGATTCTGCAGTGAAACAGAGGAGTTGGGCTTCTTCCTTTATTGCTTGAAGATGTCAATTGCTCAGGGATACAGGGTTTATAATGATTGCAGACTTGTGGGTCGCTTAAGGAAACTTGTGTTAAAGTATAGCAAGGGTTGTACCAGCGCTGAAGCTGTCACTTGACTAGTTTGAACTTTGTACCTTCTAAACTCAGACTGTGAGTGAGCCCTAGACTTCAGTTTGGTGAGTCATGGCGCTATCATGTAGGAATTTTCTCCCACATCAAACTTGAGCTGGAAAACCCTTTAAATGAATATTGAATGCCTGTGAATTTTCCATGGCCACGTATACCCCCATATTCACATAGTTGGTAAGGTATACCTCTCTGCAAAAGGGGGAGGTGGGGTTCATTTTTTCAGATAATAGCATGCCACCAACTTAAAGTCAAATAAAAGAAAAATTGTTCAGTGAGAGTAAATTGGTTTGAAAACTCCACTGATAACATATATGATATTGAATTTCTTCTTACTAAAACAGAATTTTATAAAATTGAGCTCAAACAGTGTGCAACTTTGGTTTTCTTGACATTCATCAAAATTCACAAAAACCTAGTGGACATTTAAAATAGTGAGTAGACTTCTATCAAGTGGACTCCATTAGTATAGCTTCACAGTCCAGTTAAATTGTTAATGCATGTATAATCCCAAACTAACTGCCATTGATTTGTTGAACATATTTCTCAATAAAAAAATTGATTGATCAAAAGTCAGTTCCAAATGAACCATAGTATGGGTAGCCTAGACCGGGACCTGCTCCAGCACCTGTTGTGTGCAATCCTGATCGGACCTGTCGTGGATCTTGGAGTGATGTTGCATATTTTTCATACTAGTTTGAGCTATATGGTGTTGTGGAGCTTAGAACACCATATTGAGAAGCAAATGAAACTCCTCTGTATGTAGGTTGTGTTGCATATGGAGGAGGCTGAGATCCATATGTTGTAAGGCCCGACGAATATGCCGAGTAACCAATTGGTGGTGGTGCAGATGCTGGTACTTGTGGCCCTAGCCTATGATATGATTTCAGGCTTGGATAGTCTGTTCCATAAGCTGTTTGCATCTGTGGAATTGACTGCATTTGTGGAGATATTGCAGGTTGTGATGATAGCTTCTCCTTCTGGCCATCAGCTGCAAGTTTCACAGTAACAGTCCTTCCATCAATGGTTTTGTTTGGTTCTTTAAGATCCCACTTTGTAGCCTCCGCAGTCTTGAAAGTCACAAATGCAAATCCTGTGGATTTGTTGGTATTCTTATCATATGCAACCGAACCTTGTTCTATCTCTCCATATTTGGAAAAAAATTCTAAAAGCTTATCATTGGTCGTGTCATATGAAAGACCACCAATGTAAAGTTTCCTTTGAGCCTGATCTATACTTTGACCAGGACCTATACTTTCCACTTCCAGATTGCTTACAGTAATCCTCCCATCAATAGTCTTGCTAGGCTCTTTCAATGCCCTTTGATCAGAATCCATATGCTTAAATGAAACAAAGCCAAATCCTCGTGACTTTCCTGATGTCTTATCCATAATAACAGCGCCTTCTTCATTCTCCCCATACTATTCAAATGCATCACATAGGGTCTGTGAAGAAGTCTCCCAAGCCAATCCATGCACAAACAGCTTCCGATGAGCAGGGTCCTTGCTTGCAACATCTTTAATTTCTTTTGCAATTGCAAGGTATGAAGAATTTGCATTTACCATCAGAGAGATCAACTGCTCTTTGCTCAGTGGTTCCAACAGTGAGTGCAAAATGTCCTTCGAGAGTTGCAGAGCAGCACCATTGGCTTCCTCGTCCAACTTTCTCTTCTTACCATCACCATTGACCTCCATGATTTTTTCTCTGGTTTGAGAAGAGGGGGGTTCATACTAGCTTCAATTCCCCAAATTGACTCATGCCAAGTCTTTTAAAGATTGAATGATTACAAAAGCTTCCCTCTATCTCTATTAACACATGTATAGAAATGCGAGGAAGCTGCAAGTGACTTACCCATGTCTAATTATCCAACAAGTACAATAACAATTAACACTTAATAGACTCAACTTTAGGAGGCATAATATTAAAAGGTCTACAACAATATGCTATCGAACCCTGTTGCACATTTTTTAATCCTCTTAGCCACATTATAATTTATAACAGACCCTGTTGCACATTTTCATACTAAGTCCAAAATTATCTGCCGAAATTTTCATAGTTTTGCGAAAGTTGTAGCTATTGGTATTGTGATTCCTGTGAAATATTGAGTGGCAGCCATGTAACTTCTAATGAATAAAGATGTATATTTTCAATTTCATCAAAGTTTATCCTCCTTGACAGCTTACCCAGGTTGTCTTACGGTCAGCCTCTTGGTTGGTACAATATTTCGCAGACCTTGGAGTACCATGAAGTAGAAACTCTAGCATTTATCATGACAATTTGCCTTGGGCATCTCTTATGCTTGGTGTATTGTTTGAAGGGTATTCCGAAAGAGAAATGGCTCACAGATTCAGGAGTATCCTGATGGACTGGAAGAATTGCCTAGGGACTGTCTTAATGATCTATTTTTTTATAGCTTTCATGAAAGGGCAATGTCTCATAGACAAGTATCCCCATTTTTTTATTTTTCTCTTTGGTAGAAGGCAGTAATAAAACGAGCTTCATGTATCTTCTATTTATCCCTTCACAATTTTTATTTTGGGTCTGGATAGCTCCTAATGCCCAAATCAAGTGCATTAGTTTCTCATATAAGAAGAATGCGGATAATAGAATGTTGCAACATATTTAGAACATCCATCAAGCTAAAATAATAGAAGGGACTGGGATTTTCTGTTTGTGATTGGACTTTGTGTTTCTGACTGGGCTTTTCTATTTCTCATTGGGTTTGTTGTTTATTTGGAGTTTCCTCTGTTACAGAAGGTTCTAATTTGTAGATGGTGTCAGTTGAGAGCAGTTGCTATTGATCTTGTTACTTGCAGATTTTTTTCTTTTATAATTTGAGCTTGCAAGCTCTATATGCTTATTAGGCATCCTTGTTATTTCCATAGCTTTGAAGATCTGGAATGACCAATTCAAATATTCGATCCATTTTATTTAAAGCCATGCTTTCACTTGCTATAAACACACTTCCATAATGGGATCCAAGTGGGTAGAAAGATCAAGGGACTAAAAGTGGAGGGTAGAAGCTCGTTAGTCCAAGCTTAGATCCTTATATATAGGATAGTGGAGTGGTGGATGTTCTTTATGTTTAAATATATATTGGTTATGTATTTTGCCCGATTGTTGTTCCATTGAGGTTTGGATGTGACTAGTCAGCTCAAGCTAGGACCCTTCTATTTCAATCCACTACTAATTCCATAGCAATAGGATTTTGCACTGTAAATTCACTGCTTTCCATGGGGATTAGAGTTTGTCATTGAGGTTATTTGAGTTGTGATCTTGATGTTGTTCCTTTTTAAACATACAACTTTGGTTGAGTTTGATTCTTGCTAAACATGCCTTTTTTAGGTTACACTACCTGTAAAGGCTAATCTGTTAAATTTGGGGTTTCTCCAGTGTAATATGGGCATTAGATAAATGTGTGTGAGTTTTCTATACCTCTAAAAAATGAGTTCTTTAATGTCCCAAATCTGCAAATGAATGCCCTTCCATGTCTTCACTCCCAGGGACAGGAAGTATCCAAATGGTTCTCGCCCCAACAAGGCTGCTAGCTCAGGATACTGGAAAGCCACAGGTATAGATAAACCCATCACTGCTAAGGGCAACAACAGGCGTGTTGGAATCAAGAAGGCTCTGGTTTTTTATGTCGGAAAAGCACCTAAAGGAAACAAGACTAATTGGATCATGCATGAATACCGCCTTGCTGATGTCAATAGATCTGTAAAGAAGAAGGGCAGCTTAAGGGTAAGAAATTGTTCCTGTGTATTGTCTTTTATGCATATTCATGTGTGTCAATAGACAGTGTAGGTGTTGTTTGGTTTAAAACACCTGTTAGGCTGGATGCCATTGTGGCCTAGTCATGACAGGGCCCAAGTTAGCTAGACTCGTCACTCTAGGGAATAAATCTATTTGGGAAACAGAGGTTTATCATTTAAGTTATAAAATCAAGGGTTTTCTCACAATTAGATCATGATGAATTGATGCTACACTGATATCATAATGAGACTGTGGATATAATTCGTTTGATCAACATATTATTAATAAATATGATTATGTCCAACCATATTATTGAAGAGCTTCAAGGGCTTTCCTCATTTGATGACAAATACACTTCAAAACTTTATACATTCATCATTTGTATACATGAGTTTAGATCATAAATATAGCATCATATAGCATTCAATTCTTTGTAATCATAATAACAGAGCTTAAGGATTAGAGGAATCCTAGTGATGCACTGAAATTCTTTGAATATATATACAATAAAATTCTTACTCCTTTTTGCTGATACGTATTTCTTGCATAGGTTTTGATTTCAATGCAACAACATAGTTAGATCAATTTCTCGCTTTCTGAACATATAACCAATTTGATGGTTTTCTTCATATAATTTGACTCAACATTTTATTTGGATTTATCTATAACTTCGATTTATTTCTCTGTGATAGTTTAGATGTTGCAAAGAGGTTACATGTCTTCCTAATTCCAAAATCAAGTGCATTAGTTTCTCATATGGATGTTTGGTCCTGAATGTCATCAGACTGTCCCCCGCTGGTAGCTGCATTTGTCACTTTCTCCTGTGCAACATGGGTTGATTCTTCACCAATAACATAATCCTCTGAGTTTAATTTAGGAAATGAACTTGAGGATTTCCCTGTAGCCTCCACTTGTTCATCTCTTTTATCCTTCTCTTTGAGTCCATCAGTTGACTCAATTGGTATCGACTTTGTTTTAGTTTTGGAAGTCTTTGTGAATTTTGGATATGCATAATATATCCAAATTTTACCATCAGTTGAAATACACTGGTCCAATTTTAAAATGTTTGGCATTGCAAGCAAAAAACATGAGAATTTTTTGTACCCAAAAAAATCTTTGTCAACTTCAATATCATTTCTTACAATTTCTGACTGCAGTTCTGCAATGTTGATACCCTTTGGATATGAATACAAGATATTTTCTATCTGTGCCATCACTGTTTTAGGAATTTGACAAGGCCTCAAAACTTATTCTTGATTAGATTCTGTTTCAAATCCTTCAGAACGTCAAGGTACTGTATTACTATTGGCTTCAAACTCTATATCTTGAAAGGCATCTCCAACAGGGCCAATAGGTTCACCGTACCAGGAACCCGGAATACCATCAGGAGGATGATTGAATTTCTTGCCTCGAAGCTCTCTTCCTCTAACAAGTGAATTCCACTGCCACATAATGCTTGCAGCATTACAAAGTGCAGTTGAAGAAGTTTCTTTGTTTGCAACTAAAATATTGTAGTTCTTCATCCGCAAGCGGTGTACAACGCTAGATAAATCTCCATATCCAGATATCAAGAATAAATGTGCAGGTGGAGGGCATTGTGAAGTCCAAAGAACCAAATCAACTAACAGAGCTCTGTCAGCACTGTCCTTTCCACCTGTTGTAATAAACAGTTTACCCAGCAAGAGTTTAACTAATAGAGCTCTGTCAGCACTGTCCTTTAGCACCAATTGCATAAGCAGTTTACCCAGCAACAATCTAACTAGGGATGGGACGAGGAGAGAGATCCGTGCACTTAGGTTCAGACCACACATCCCCTTTGCGTGCTCGCAAATCAACCCCGAGGGCAAGCTACAGTAAAAGACCATGTGCCTAATACTAATAGGCTTTACTTATGGGAATGGCCGGAGAGCGCTCTTTACTAAAGGTATCACCCACAGCAGAGGAAACATCGGTTTAAGCTCCTTTAGTTGTGGATTCCCTAGAAACAGGAGGTTCAGCTCGTCACCAGCATCAGTAGCAAGGGAAAACCAAAACCCCAGAGAGGTAGAGGTGGAAAAACAACACCATTTGCACTAATTGAACCATCTTCAGATCGAGACCGAGTAGGCTAAAAATCAAAGGCATAGATAAGAGGGGTAGAAGGAACAGTTACAGAGCGAACAGTATATATATAGGTCATGTAGTTAGGCAGATCAAACATGTTATCTTGATTTATTCAGTTGAGCAACATTTAATTTTTTTTAAATATTTTTTCTGTTTTGTCGGAATAGCGACGCTTCAAAGCGTCAGAAGAACAACACTTCGCAGCGTCAGAAGAGCGACGCCTAAAGCGTCGGAAGAGCGACGAATATTTTTTTAGTATTTTCAATCGTTCGTCGGAATAACGACACTCAATAGCCGTCGGAAGAGCGATGCTTTAAAGCGTCAGGAGACATAACGTTGCAATTCCGACAGTGGTTTGAAAAATTGATGAACATCGGAAGACCGACATTTTGTTAAAAACGTCAGTATTGTGACACTTCGGCAAAGCATCGATATTGCGACACTTCTGAAAAGTGTCGGTATTGCGACACTTCTACAGAGCGTCGGTATTGCGACACTTCGGCAAAGCATTGGTATTGTGACACTTCACAAGCGTCAATATTGCGACACTTCACAAGCATCAGTATTGCGACACTTCACAAGCGTCGGTATTGCGACGCTTTGCAAAACATTGGAAAAAATGTCGCTCTTCCGACAATTTATTGAAGTGTCGGAATTGCGACGTAATGGCTAACCATGTTTTTTCTGGCCTCAAACTGTCGCTCTTGCGATGACTATGTGTCGAAATAGCGATGAAGTGGCCGTCGGAAATTGGGCCAAATTTACTAGTGTCTATGTCAACAAGGAGCACGTGTGTGTTAAATTCTAACCACCACACCGATTAACACAGACAAAATAATAAAAATCGTATAGTGTTATTTTTTATAGCATATGGTGTCGTGGAGGGGGTGGTGCTGCCTATTATTATAAACGCCCTGCGCAAACAACGGACCACCGTACAGTGCTTTATATCAACTAGGATCCATATTGGGAGCATCTTAAGATTACCCACTTATTAGATCCCATTTATATATTTAAAAATGTTTCATCTTATTTATGGAGGCACATATCATCGAAACAAAGTGACACATTGGCTGTTAGGAAATATCTTATTACTTCAAAAACTAAAAAGAAACATTGGCCAAGATGATTAGAAAGCACAGGATCAAAGGCAGGTGTTGGTCCCTCTAATTCATGGTATTTCAAAGAATGTGATGTCCCATGGATTGATCTTTCTTTGGCAAAGGAAGTTATAATGGGTGTGAGGGTGCCATCTTCATACAGCTCTTCACTACGGCACTACTTCACCGTGGATGACCATTTGTCAGGGTTGAAATTGCATGACCATTTGAATCTTCTAAGAGTACGTATAATGTCAAAATCATGATTTTATTATTTGTTATATTAATAAATTTTATCCCATGCAGGGATCATAAAACATAACTAATTTTGTATATTATTGCACATGTTTATTACTTTGCAGTTTCATTACCGTATGTTCATGTGTGGGTGTATGAAACATGAATTCCCTCAAGACCTAGGACGTGACATATCTAAATTATCTGCATTTGTACGTTGGATCACGTTAAAGGAGATTCATGTGGCTAGCATTCCACAGTGGCGTCAAGAGATAGTTGATATTGTTTGTATGTTTGAGAAGGAACTTCTGACGAGTTTCATGGACTTGCAGGTTCATCTTCTAATCCACCTAGTAGATGAGGTTGAATTAGTTGGGGTGGTTTATTGTCGTTGGATGTTCTTCTTAGAAAGGTACATGAAGAAATTGAAAGGTTTTGTTTGACAAAGGGCAAAACCCGAGAGGTCTATGGCAGAGGGGTACATAACGTATGAGTCTTTCTATTATGCCAGTGAGTACATCAAGTAGATCGACAATAGACCAGGTGCGGTGATTTGGGACAATGAAAGGGATGAAGACAAAAGAGAAGGGGAGTTTCTCCAAACGAATGGAAAAAAGCGCTTGATAAAGAGTAAGCGACTTATAATTTTTCAAATTTACACAAAGTAAATATTCATGTTGAACTTCGATATAATGTATATTTTGATCTCTATGTACTATATAATGTTGGTTTGATTTCATCAGCGGATGCAGAAATTGAAGCAATCAATAAATTAAAGACGATGAAATGGGATAGTGACAAGAAAGAATTCAGATGGTTGAATGGTAGAAGTGTGCCTTATCCCAATCATTTAAAAGAAAACATGCAAAAAATATGCCCCAACAGTTGGGTTTCTGACCAAGTCCGAGAAAAATATAGTGCAACCGGTCGTTACCCTCGTGCTAAAGAGGATGCGCTAAACGTAGGGATTAGTTGCAGCAACTTGGTAATAATATATTTAATTTATATGTACATTTGAAACTTAATAATCCACCTTTTAAATGTAATTACATCTATATTTCATATTTTAGCTGTTGGGCTATTATAAGACACATGACACTATGATTTTTTAACTTTTTTATAGGTGCATTTGTTCCCATCTATGTGGACATATGGACACCATTTTCGCACAGAAAATGTCGATGATGGACACATCACACAAGACGGTGGAGTGGAAGTCGAGTTTGATCAATCTATTCGATCTAGCCAGCATGATCAAAACCTAGTACGAGGGACGTTAGGTTGCGTCAGAAAGATACAAGAGATCATTGAAGTGGACTTTTCTTCTTTCTAATGTGTTATTTTTAGGTGCAAGTGGTGGGACACCTTTGATCAGAATAATGTAAAATAAGATCGTGATAGTATGTTGATATGTATCAACTCTAGAAAGATGTGGGATGAAGCTAAGGAGCCCTATGTTTTCCCCAAACACTGCAACCAAGTGCTTTTTTACCAAGATGTGTTGGATAGGGATTGGTGGTTTGTATTGAGACATGACCCTAGATCAAAACATATTTTTGAGAACAATAGTGTTATCATGCCATTTGAGCTGGAAGATAATAAGGGTGATCATGAGAACCGAGAGTGATATGGTACATGTGTTATTTCATCAATATTTATACTTTTTAAGATGGGTTTTTATAAAGAAGAGGACTTGTCTACCTTATAACTTATAAGCTGACTCTTTTTTTTGAAACATTATAATATGTATTTTGAATTAATTGGTAATTTGCAATTATGTTGATCTTAGAAACAATAGTGTATTGTATAAAGTTCTTTTTTTTGTATGAAAGATCATAATAAAATAATGATAATTCTAATGTACATGAATTTATTTGCATTATTTTCTAAACTTTATTATGTTACAAAAATTCATATTATTCTAGATTTATTATTTTGCAATTATTTAAAATTTTACAAATTTACAAATTTAAAAATTTTAATAAAATCATTTCACATTAATACAATTAAATTTTACAAATATTTTACATACAATTACAATTATAGTTACAATTACAATTAAAATTTTACAATTTCACATACAATTACAATTAAAATTGCAATTACAATTTTAGAATTTTACATACAATTACAATTACAAGTACAATCATTTCACACTAATACAATTAAAATTTTACAAATATTTTACATACAATTACAATTTTACAATTTCACGTACAATTACAATTTTAGAATTCTACACAAAATTTACAATTACAATTACAAATTTACATATATACCATTAGAATTACAATTTTAAAATTTTACATACAAATACAGTTTTAGAATTTTACATACAATTTCAATTTTAGAATTTTACATACAATTACAATTACAATTACAATTTTACATATATACAATTACAATTACAATCATTTCACAATAAATTAAATATTACAATTACAATTAAAATTTTACAAATATTTTACATATAATTACAATTACAGTTAAAATTTTACAAATATTTTACACACAATTACAATTACAAATACAAATACAATTTTACAATTTTACATAAATTAAAATTAAAATTTCAATTACAATCACGACATAATATTTAATAAATATCATGATCATTTAATATTAAATTAAATAAACATCATGATCATGATAACCATCTTACAAGCATCATGTTCAACTAAAAAACACATTCAAATTCGCGAACATCATCATGATCATGATCATCTAACAAAACACAATTAGCATTATATAACATCATCACAACACAAACATCAAATATACATCTCATGTCAAATAACTGCTATCACATACACATCTGTCTGCAAGATGCACATTAAATGAACATATCTAACACGACCTAACAATATACACATCATGATGATTTCCAACATGTAAATTAAGTACAACTGCAACATGAACATAAAATACATGGACCAGATATATATATATATAATGTCAAAAATATGCAACTGTAATATAAATTTCAAATATCAGCTGGTGGTACATCATCAATAGCAGTACTAGTCGAGGCCTGCTCAGTCAATGGTGCAGCCCCGACAAGCTCAGATACATGAAGATCATCATGTGCCTGTTGATCTGGTACGGAGGCAGTGCACCTGCAAATTTTCAGTGCACCGCCCTCCTAGCATTATTCCAAGGTCAACAGTGCGATGGTATAACCGACCGCACTGTTGAGTATGGACCAGTGTCGAGGGGGCGATGCGCTAACCAAACTATACGCCCCGAGGCATATAGTTTTGTCAGTGCACCGCCCTCCTGACATCACTACATAGTCAACGGTGTGGTCATTTACCAGGCCGCACTGTTGACCATGTCGAATTTCCATAATGTGTTGCGCTGACAAAATTACTCGCCCCAGGGCAGATATTTCCATCAACGCACCTCATTCCTGCTATTCGACAGGGTCAACGGTGCGGCCGGGTAACCGACCGCACTGCACTTTTTTTAAATGTTAACAAATCACAGTGTGTCGTTTCAGTACCGCCCCAAAACTAGTGTGGATACCATTAGCACCGATAGTGGTGCGGCCTGTAAATTTACAAGCAGCACCGCAAACTGGTGTGAGCTGAACGGCTCAAGCGCACCGCGTGGGAAAAAAAGCAAAATTAAATAAGCTGAAGTTTAAGTTATTTTACAAAACTAATCTGCTAAAAGGTTTAATTATGGAAAAACAAGGAAAATACCTGTACATTTGGCCATCAAGGAGGCATATTGGCTGTAGAATTTTCAAAACTAAATTTGACCACTATTTTGCAAAATTCAAAATGGAGATGGTGGGCAATGGACAGCAGTAGTACGTGCAATGGGAGCACCGATGGTAGGGTGCCTCACACAAGGTAAAGTTGCACCGGTTCTTGAGAGCTCTGGAGCACTGAAAAGTGAAAAATGTGGATTTTTGGTTGTAATTTTTTTTATTTAACCCTGATCCGGTGTGTGGGTTTTATAGGCGCACCGGTATGGTTTCTTAAAACCGCACAGGGTTTTAGGACACACCAGTGTGGAATATTTGTAAAGCACTGGTGTGCTACAGTAATAAGACACACCGAGTGGGTTTGTACCGAACGCACGGTATCCCGTTGTGCTAATTTTTTGTGCGCACTGGTGCTTTCTCTAGTTGAACGCACCGGTGCGGTTTAGGATGATAAACACATCGAAAGAAAAACATTTGCAAAAACCTCCACCCACCAACCTCCTGTAGTAACCTCCGCTACAAACGGATGTCTAGGGTATTTTTATAAGGGGTTCCTCAAAAACATCCGCTAGAGGGTATTTTCCTTGTAGTGAGGCATGCCCCCCAACTTTGTTTCATCCAACAACTCTTCCTATGGACCCTAAATAGACCGTTGGTTACTAATAGAAATATGTTCACAAGGAAGGAAGGAAGAGGATTCTGGGTTGACGAAATGAAGCTAACATCTCTGCGATCAAAATCAATATCATATTCAAAGAGTCAAATCAATGGGAGAGGATTTGTTTCATTTTTTAACGAGCTTGACACAGTAAAATAACTATGCTCGAGGGGTGCCTTGTTTCATTTTTTAACAAGCTGGACACAAGAAAAGGAACTTTGTTCAAGGGACCTTGTTTCATTTTCTAATAAGCTTGACACAATAAAAGGAAATTTTCTATTTTTATCTTGATCATGTCCTCTAGGAGGCCATGGCTTCCAAGAGGTTATCATCAGATGGGAGAACAATGCTCTGGAAGGGATACATATCAAGGGATCTAATCGAAAAATTAGGTGTCAATTCCCCCAGTAAATTATTTACCATATCATCTATTGGATCTAGGTCAAAAGAAGTTGAGGAAATAGTGAAAGGATCTTCTTCATCTATAAGTATGGGCACGAGACAGGTTGCCACATAATTAAACTTTCATGGGGGAGATAGCACTTGCATATTTGGAACATTTAGGGAAGTGGATGATTGGCAGTCAAATCAAGACCAACGAATGAAATTTTATCAATATTCACAAATTTTCCATCATGTGGGAAACTCATCACTCAAAAGAGTGTGGATACAATAGTGTTCATACCACAAACATAGTCTCTCCCTAGGAGAAAATTAAAATCCAAGGGACCATGAACTACTATGACATCAATACATACAGTTTTTTCTTCCAAGGTAATAAGAAATTGAGGAAGGATCCCTAAAGGTTCATAAGTTCTTTTGTTTAAATCTAATAGATTCTGAGTAACCAATGGAGGATTCAAGGAAAATTTTTGATAACCAACTGGAAGATGTTGTTGAGAAGCAATAAGTGTTTCCAATAGTTTGGAAGCTTCATAAAAATAAGGTAAAAGGTGAATTGGATGATTCCCTTTACATAACTTAGAGGGAAACTTCACTTTACCCTTCATTACGTGGACCTTATTAGCACTATGTGAAGGTTGGTCACCAACATGATCTCATGAGGCTAATGACAAGGGTTGATATGAGCCTGCAGACCACACTTCTAGTACCTGAGGAATACCATGAAAAACTCTAAGGAGGTGGTCACCCTTACAAATCATGTAAGGGAATTTGAATTTATGAGCCTTCGAAGGTTTCTCAACATTATTTTCATTCATAGCAATGTTTTCTTAGTTTCCCCCTTGGTTATTTGGCTTCATCGTCTTCTTCCTTTTTCTTCTTCTTCTTAGACTCCTAGTTACTAGCACCAAGAATTTCACTGGGTGAGGAAGAATAAAGGGAAGAATATATAATGAGGGAATAAGGAAAAGGGTCAATACGAGGATCAACTTGAGGTTGATGTTGTTCATGGGGTGGACTTGGTTTCAGAGCAACCACGACATTTGGAACCAAGGAGGTTGAAAAAAACCATACCAGTAAACCTATGGTGAATCCAAGAAGTGACAACATAGCTATATAAGGGGCACCAATACTTCCAAAAGAAGTAAAAGGACTAGGATTCCCATTAGAGGGGGTTCCTTGATTGGTAGACTTCGGAATTTTTTCCATGATATTCAACCTAAGGTCTACTGAGTAGAAAATGAGGTAATTAATTCACTTTAGAAATTAACAACACAAATAAAAACAAAGAGGGTTAACTAGGAAAATGGTTTTCCAATTCACTTGAACTACAATATACCATTTATAGTACTTTCAGGAAATCTCCCTGAATGTTGTGTTCATTGTATCACAGTTGACAAGGTGGACGAATCAGTTACCGGTCACAGGATAGAAACCAAATGGGGACTTCCAAAATATACCCAGAGGTGTGTGGAAGCATAGTTGGTAGTAGTGTTGTCTAATGCATCCAATACGATAAGAAATATTCTGATATAGTTTTCATAAGTGGAGCGTCATCCGATATACCCAAGGGTATGTTTAGAACGATTCAATATACTTACGTGTGTGGAATACTGATACCCTCAGAATGTAACACATACAAGTAATGATAGCTCCTATGTGTAATGATTTAAAAACATGTCTTTTAGCCTAGACCACTATGTTTTTCATTAATTTTCTAAATTATCCTTAGGTTAATTGAATAAATTTTAAATTTGATCTTCAATTAAGTTTCAGTTTCAAGGCTCATGACAGGAATTCACCTAAACTTCCTATGATGCAACTAGCATGATGAAAATAACTCTTTTTCCTTCAATGAATATATCTATGAAAAGGAAGAAACAAACAATGATGTATCAAACAAAAATGCAGCAAACAATATCTTCCTAACTACATCTTTCAATTTCACTATTCCAATTTAATTCAAAGCCCTAAAAATGTCAAACCATGCAATGTAATCTATGCACAATTTCCTTTCTTATTGTGAAAATGAGAATCATAACTATGAAATTGTATTATATGCAGGATAATTCTTCAAAACAAACACAAGATGATTCCAAATTAGTGAGAGAACAATATAACAATACTACTTATGAACAACAGTAACTTCCTTCACTAACACAATGAAATAACCCATCAAGTGTAGGTAAAGGAAATTCCCAGCGAAATCAAATGTAATATGATATTATCAGATGACTCAAACTGAAATTGGGTGAAAATTCCAAAGATCAAAAGAGATTACACTCAAATACGATTAACACGTATACACAATTCAGAAAGCAAAAACACTCAAAAATTGTTGAGAAACTAAAACAAACCTCTAAGTAGTGACCAATTCAGAGACTTTGGAAAAACACTAGATCATAATAGACTTTATATCAAGGCATAAAAATGATTTTTTTTGCATCCTACAAGGACCATCACAAGCTAGATAAGAGAAACAGTGTGACGCATCACAGAGAGAGAGAGAGAGAAGTGCAATGGGTTGCTCTGTCTCAGAACATAAAGTGTGTTAGTGCTAATTTTGTTCAAAAAAGAAAAAAAACCATACCAAACTCATAATTATGTTTTCCTAAGACTAATTATTATCTGAACAAGTCAAATTAATTCAGATTGAAAATTCTAAAACAACTAGGAAAAGAAAACCACTATAGGAACATCTCATTCCCCAGTATGGTGACCAAGTTGTTGGACGTAAAATTATCTCCTGTGGATAGAAGTGAACTCCCTAGATCTAGTGGCTTGCTCTAGAAACAATAGAGACAAAAAACTTGTTTTTCATTAGAGAAATTATAAAATGGAGGAAAGGCCTACCTAGAGTCCAACGCAATTCCTCCTCTTCTCCCTACTTGTGAACTTTAGCTTCAGGTCCAATTTTTATAAATGAAACCTACAAAACAGTTATAAGCCTAAAAATTACAAGATACAAATAGCATAGACTAATATCTCTAATCATTGAGTCAAGAAGGAATTGAAATATATATGCATCAAATAGACATAAATATAAGAAAACAAATCTTTTGCATTAATGAAATGTAGGAGAAGATTACAACCCTTTTATATATCTTAACCTTATATATGTCTCCCACCTAACTTTTCCTTCCTTAGCCACAAATCAAGCCTTCAATCACAACTCAAGGATGGTAATGGATCCTTAGGTAAAAAGCAACAGCATCAGGGTATAACTAAGAGTCTTCAAAAGCCAACCCAGACTCTATGAGAGGCAGTGAATTTATAGGGTAAATAGGGCAGTTTGGGTAGGACTTAGATCTACATATTAGGGAGGATAAGCTCTAGGGATAAGAGATAAGACCTCTATAGTAGGAATTCGAGATCTCAATCAATAGTAAATGGTTAAAATCTCCTTAGAAGCTTCTTGAAAGAGAATATTTTTAATTTTTTTTTTTTTTTTACCTGATATTCAAGAACCATCACACTTGCAGCAAAGGAAAAATGTGATGGTCAATGTAGGTGCTCAGTTATGAAAAATGCAACAATACAAATTGCATAGAAGAGACGGTGTGATGGGTCGAAAAATGAGGTTTTTCAGTTGTTAACCTATAATTTTTGGACTTTTTGGAGAGATAATTCTTACGAATTTGCAAAGGGATGATTGTAATGTGTCAAGGATGTTGATTAATCTGGTTTCTATGCCATTTGAGGAGTTGTGACAAAATTACCTGTAATAAGAGGGCTTAGAAAAACCCTAACATTAAGATATTAATATTGTCATTCAATAAAATTAATTTCAAAAGGTCATATGACCTTTTGGAATGGTCTTCCATTCTCATGATGCTTAAATCCACGATGTTTATTCTCATTTTGTTAGTAGTGTTGAAACCATGTTGCAAATGCTTCAACTTGTCTCTCCATCAATAAGTAAGTCTGAAAAAAGTTTGAATATTTTGGTTGATCGGGCATGGCTTCTCCCTAGCTCTAACCTTACATGTATTGGCCATTGAAGTCCTCAATTATTTTTTGTGCTCTAGATTCTACCTAGGCTTGATTCTATGGATCATTATCTCTCAACTTCACATTAGTTATTTTATTAGTGGCATTTCATCAATGAATTCTTATTGGTGATTCTCAAGCCTAACCACACCTCTTGGTTTCACACCATGGAATGTTTAGAAACCTTTGTTTTTTCCTTGAGGTTGAATATTTAGTGTAATAAAACAAAGTGTTATAGAGAGATCCAATTACCTATGCACGACTAGTTGGATTCACAAAACGAGTCTTAGATCTAGTTGAGCTAGATTTTCAAATTCTTGGGCATTCCATTCACTTTGTAGGATTTTCCTTGAGACCACAAGAGGTTGTAGTGAAAAAGGGGGAAATAAATATATAAGTGGATTACCAAAACCATATCTATTGCAACAAAATATTAAATCTATAGTAATTTATTGGTTTCAAGTCACATGTATTATTCTTTCCATTAGGTCTCCTCTAAATTGACCTACTCAAAGATGGAGAAGGTTCTCATAAATTTTGGTCCAAGTGTAAAAATAGTAAAGGATTTCATATAACTAACTAGGAGATCTATTTCACCTTGTGGGAATTTTGTGGCTTGGATTTCATGAAAACTTGCTTGTACGCATAAGCATTATGCACCAAATGGATTATTCAATTTGTTGATGGGAACATAGCATGGACATTGTCTAAAAAAAGGCATTCCACTTAGGAAGTAGTATTAGCATGCACTTTCTTTTTATACCCTCTTTCTCACTACATCCTATGTTAAATGTAATGGCACATTTGCTTTGCAGAGTATCTAGAAGGCCTCAAAGGTTTTCAAGCCTTCCCGTTCTTCGAAGGGGATTTCCTTCAAACTAGTCTTTCCTTCATTGAGCATGATCTCTAATGGTTTCCTATTTTAAAGTTTGAATGCATGTCTTTGTTTGAAGCCTCGTATTTCTTGGCCTTTTCAATTTTTAAAAATGGCATCCATTCTACCCACTATCTATTTACAATCTTGTCGAGGAACTAGCTCTAGTGGGTTTTGATCAAGTGGAAGTTTATCTTGGAAAAAGTGGAAATTTTATATTAGAATGCATCCCATGTCTCATTCCACATAACCTTATGCTTATGCTCAACCTTTCAATTCCTTATGTCTAGTGGCACAACTAGAAGTGGGTAAGGCCACAACCTTTTCCAAATAGAAACTTATAATGGGATATAAGTGGTTGTGCTACAAGTCATTCCTTAAAGGTTGGTTGAACAAATTATGGTACTTAAAATCTAAATAAATAACCTAGTTAATTTTTCTTAGCACTATCTAGAAACCAATGTTAGAACGCAAGAAAGTAATATTTAATTGGTATTACCTATAGGGGAGACCGGGGGGGGCGCTGCAATGGATAAGAGATTGTCATGACTTGGTTTGTAAATTCCATGTTTCCCATAGTGTTGGTGAGCTGAAATCGTTAAGTGCCTTTGTTGATTTTCCCTCTAACCAGTTTACCTAGGCATGGACCAAGTCATTATGTCAAAAGTATCCCCCAGCCTCAATAGCCTAGATATTTTCCTTTTCAATCATCCCTCTGCCTAGGGGCATTGAGTTTCACTCTACTTGGATCCTTATAATAGTTAAAGTCATATTTTGGATTTGGCATGATGACACTCCAATGGGTGCTATCCCTGAAAATTTTAGTGCGAGTGAGAAAGGTACAAATGGGGATAAAACTTCTACAAAACTTATGGATTATTGGACTTGCCTCCAATAAACTATGAGAAGGAAACCAGCCATTTGTTCTTCAATAGGCTGTATCACTAGGTTGGTAAGTAGGTGCACAATAGATGCAAGTGCAAGATGAGCTAGCCCTTGAGAAACCCTTGTAATGACAAGAAATTTTTATTGATAAACCCTTGTAATGACAAGAAATTTTTAACTTTAGCCCATTTCAATTATGAAGGGCATAATCCCCTGAAGCATCCCATTAAACTTTGGAAATTGTGCAACTAGTTGACATTGGTCCTTGAGTTCATAGATGCTTGGCATGGTCTCTCTTTAGTGTTTTAAGATAAAACACTTACCCTTTGTCTTTTAATGATCTATTTTAATGTTCTAGAGAGTTTTCTATTGATGATATCATAATGGATGTTTTTGCCTAAACCAACCCACATTTTTTTTTTTTTTTTGCATCATGCTTGTGGAGGTTACATGTATGGATCACACGTTTTATTAAATCATTGTTCAAGACATTTATATTAATTGAAAAATGAAGCTTTAGTTTAAAATGTATCCTACATATGTCCATGGGGTCTTGGATAGACGGTGATTGGGTGCTCTGTTAAGGCACTCCTTGATGTGAAGTCACTGGTTTAATTCCCCGTCTTGATCAGGGTAATATATTGGACATGATGAAGATGTGGTCCTACCAAGCGTACAAATATGTGTGTGTGTGTGTGTGTGCGTGTGTGTGCGTGTGTGTGTGTGTGTGTTTATATGTGTATATGTATATACATATATGTATACACACACACACGCACACACATATATGTATGTATGTATTCTACAAATAATCTAGTAGCAATGACAGAAGCAACAAAAATTAAGGGACCCATGGTAATCTCCTCTTACTAAGGTTGGGAAATAGTTGATAATATGACATATTCATCTATTGAGTGCTCATCAATCCCTGATGCACTCATCAACAAGCTATCCCTACATGAACTCAAGCTCGATGGAGGATTAGGTCTAAGAGATTAAATAGAAGCTTACATATGAGTATATGGTTGTGTTAAAGGCCAACCATGAATGGTTGATAAAATTAGTTCTAGAGGCTTCAATGCCATGTAAGACTACTTTGGAATCTAAAAAATGTTTCTTTGCATGGCCATTAGGTAAGAAAGGCATATTTGATGACTCGTGGTGTGGTCAATTACCCCCACTTAAATGTGACAAAGGGTTACTTTCATAAGAGATAAGGTACCTTGGGTTATAGAAATTTAGAATTCATGGAAACTTATTCACATGAAAAATATTGTTTTCTAATAGAAGAAGAGAAAGAACACCTTATTTTATAATAATGAAACAACTAAAATATTTTCATGATTTAATTATTGAAATGGCTCACTATATTCTTCGTCATCCATATTGATGCTTTTAGAGTGGAAAAACTGGAGGAATCAACTTACAAGACCACTTTTACCGATAGGTCCTAGTTTGACAAATTGGGGTTTGAAACCTTTTGGAAGAAATTTCAGGCATCAAATGGTGTTTTTTGGGGTAAAACTCCCCCCCTAATGTTATTATATACACATATTCCTTTCCAACATCGCAAAAAATGCCTCAATCGGAGTCAATATGCAAAAATTATTCCACCTGGAAGTTGGCCTTCCTGTTTTGACCACCATGATTTGAGAGGATGCCACATTAGCCCCCATTATTCATGGAAAATGGGATAGCCACGTGATCATGATGAATAATACTCTAGAAGAGTCGATATTGTAACTCTAGCTAAAATTTGAAGGAGTCAAACTTAAACACTAGGAGGCTATCAGGTTACAACAGGACCACTAGGAGGAAAAAGGGTTCCATTCTATTTGAGTGCATTTTGTTCCATAGATGAACAGGGTAGTCAAGATTGAATGGGGAGAGAGAAAATAGATAGAGTTGTGCACTATAGCATCCCACGGGCTCTTTCTACTTGCATTTATTTCCATTCACAAAAATAAAGAGTAGAGTAACCTCGCCTTCTAGCTAGGTTTTCTCCCGAAAGTGTTTCCCAAGCCATATCTTGTGTTATTATGGTTGTGAGTGATTGTATTTTTTGTATTCCTTATTTTCTGCATTTTCTATATTACATGCATAAAATAGTGACTTAATAAATCTAGAAGTCTAAGGAAAATAACCCTCATAGTATACATTTTGGATTTTCAATATTATCATATATGTTGTGACAAATTGTCTAGTGAAATATCCACAACAATTTATGGATCATTTGATAGCTCCCTAATATTGTATGTGAATATGGTCCTGTGTATCACTTTGCAAGTGCAAAAGACTGAAATGGATATTAGTTTTTTATGTCATGTATTAGAGTTTTGGGAAGATGTGCCATGCATAAGGAGCCACCTAGTGCTTCCCCAGCCAAACCTATTCAATCTAATTAGTCATAAATAGTTAGGGCCAATCTCATCAATAACTCAATCATATTGTTAGGGATAACAAGGGAAGGAGGCATGACTAACCTCTTACCCTTGTTTAAGTCATGCAGTGTCCAATTCCATATCCCAAATAGTTACTTTCTTAAAGATAAGATACCTTTCGCTATAGAATTTTAGAATTCATGGCAACTGATTCACATTAAAATTGTTTTTTTTCTCATAGAAGAAGAGAAAAAACACCTTATTTTATAAGAATGACACAACTAAAATATGTCCACGATTTGATAACCCCCTAATATTATATTTGAGTATGTTCTTTCAAATCATTTTTTGCAAGTGCAAAAGATTAAAAATGGATACCAATCATTTGTGAAATGTTTAAAGTTTTGGAAAGGTTTGCCATGCATAGGGAGCCACCTGGTACTTTCCGAACCATATTTATTCGATCTGAGTGGTAAAAAATACTCCAAGGCCGACCTCATACTAGCCTAGTCATATTGTTAGGGATAGTGTGGAAAGGAAACATAGCCAGCCTTCTACTCCTACGGATAATAATGAAAAAAAAATATTTTTATTTCTTTTTACACTTGAAATCTCATTAACTGAAAAACCTTTTAAGTTGAACAACAATGAGTTAATCTAATTTAATCTAATTGTTGACAATTATGGGTGGATCTAATTGTTGTGGAAGTTAGTGGTTTAGTACTAGTTAGACTACAACCTACATTGCATTTATTTTTAAATCTGGGACCATTATGTTAATTAATCCCATAAGAATAATGTTTCACATAAAGTGTTTTCAAAATCATTAATTTATATAATTGAATTGGTTCTATCTTCAAAAAAATTAATTAATAAAATTAATGAAATAAATGATATTACTAATATGAAATACATTTTAGTTAATTTATGGAGTTCTCAAACCTAGTGACTTATACAATTGATTTACTCTTAATATATTTTTAAAAAATATAATATTCATTTAAATTTAAATTGGATAAAATTATAATTTTTTATATTTAAATATATAAATAAATTTAATATTTTGAAAAATATTTAAAATAATTCGCTACAACACTAAAAAAACTAAACAAAATTCATGATAAAATATGCCTCAAATAACCATGACATAAAACAAGTAGGTAACACCTCTAACAATGTCAATGAATTACAATTAGAAAGTAAGGGAAACATGGCCTGTTTTTTTTAAGTCTATCCACACCTCTTATAACATGTAGTAACTAAGGCAGCTATATAAATTTCATTTAACAATACTACCCATGTGCTTATCTGAAACTTATGTGTTGAAATGAGCTACTGGGGACAGAGCTCCAACTGATAATGTGCACTACCTAGAAAATATGTTACAGGTTGTCAATATGAATTGGACGTTATACACAAAATAATGCAAGAAGTGCTCCAAAATTGCAACCACGGGTTCCGCTCCTTAAACCCAGAAAATGTTTGGCCTAACTCTAAGCCAAAATCGAACCCACAATGTTATGTGAATCTCCCAACTAACTAGTGATATGCCATGCTATAAGAATGTAGGATTATGGCCCGAATACTACCTGGAAATTTCTGTAAAATCAATTGGGGCCTCCTCTCGATAAACCCACAAAAACCCAAAAATCCTTTATCTTGATTCCAAATTCACCCGGTGACCCCAACAAATGCATGTGGCTCTAACTCGCTAGCTAAATATGTTGTAGAGTAGATATTGTTGTAAAACTCCCAAAACAACTGATGGAAAATTCTCCTCCAAACCCACTGCAAGTAGTCACCTCAAACCTCCTTATTTCTCCTTGGCCAATTCCCCAAATATCCATGTCAAAATGTATGCATAGTAGCTGTCTGAAAACCCCTACTCGAGCCCTGAAATAGATAAATTCGACCCTCCAAAATGCAGCACTCGCAGCCCTGCAAATCACCAAGGAAAAATGTGTCCTCCCTATTGATAAATCTCTGCAAATTATTTCTCCAAGAAACTATTTTTTATTGGCTTTACTTAGCCCCACAAAATCACTTTTTCACCCTTAAGGACATACAAACAAGTTGGAATTAGTCTGCAATGAAGCTCCTAGAGAAGCCTTGGGATATACATCTTCTTACTCTCCTAGGGTGACACTCAAAGTTCACCAAAGGTAGAGGTGGAATTCCCGCTCGGAAATTCCTTGTGTTGAACAACACTGTTGTCTTGGCTAAACAACTCAAGAGAACTAAGGTTGAATTGTAAAATGACCAAAGATCCCCAAGGTGAGGCCCTCAAGCTCTATTTATATTTTTTTGGTATCTTCTCTCTCTTGTGGTCCCCACTCCCCCTAATCTACACTTCCTCCTCTTTTCTCTCTCCTCCAAGGGGTCTTCGGAATAGACCACCACCTGATATCACTCAGAAGCTGATGGGAATTAGTTCTTATCTTAGGAATGTTCATTTTTTTCTTATTTCTGGACAACACAGAGAGATAATTTTGATTATCAAGGGTGGGGTTGATCACTCCCTTAGAGTATCTTAGCTTTCTTTTACCCTCCAGCGCCTGATCCTCTCACAACTTGTCCTTATACTTGGAGGTAATAGTATTTTTGATATTATCTTTTCTTCCCATACTGGTCTCCTTCTTAACTCCCCAGTGGTTGAGTCAGGACTGGGCATCCTTATGCCAGCCACGCTTGAGGCAAAGGTGAGGGTTTTGACTACAGTTAGAAGCAATTTGAGGGAGCCTTTTTATTCCATGTTGTCAAGATTCTTCTTATACATAAGATATCTAAACATAGTTGTACTTTCATTGGGGGAAAAACTAGATTCGATCAAGAGGATAGGATAGGGAGTATTTCCCTTGATCTTAAGGTTGTAGGTTATGAATTTATTTTGAATCATCTGAATCTTCCTCCATGACTCTTTGAATGTACTGCAACCCCAAACTTCACATTTGTATAAGACAATAGGGGTGACAAGTATCTCAAAGAGGAGCCTCTTTTTACTCCAAATGTAAATATAGACCGACTTACAATTGTTTTCAAGCTCATAATAAAATTTCCAGCCCCCAACAATCCTTTTCTCGATGCTATAATTCCAGTTGAAATGATGAGGGGAGTTAATGCCCAAATACTTATAAGAGTAAACCTGCTCTAAGCAGTGTTTATTATACACGAAACTACCATGGGTGATATTTTTGTATTTAATGATCATGACTTTATTCTTGTCAGTATTAAATGGAATTCCCATCTTGGAGTAGTAGTCATGAAGAATCTGGAGCTACTTGTCAAGGTCATCATGGATTTTTGCAAGAAGAAAATTTTCTTAGACATAGAGGAGAAGAGTAATGAGAACACCAACAAGCTCGGTTCCCTTTCACCTCACAAATTCCAGACACTCCTCTAGCTTATCAATGTATATGAAAAAAAGGGTAGGGGATAGGGGAAACCCTTGCTTAACTCCAATATTTCATTTAATGTCTTTAGACCACCCATTGTTGGTCTTAAGCTTGCCAGTGACAGTCTCATAGAGACGGATCACAACAATCCTCAGCTCAAGAGGGACCATGATCTCTTTAAGTCTCTCGCAAAGTTTATCTCGAGAGACAGTGTCGAAAGCTTCTCTAAAGTCTAAAAAGCAACATAAGAGATTGTTTTTACTATTGTGACATTCCTCCACAATTATTCTAAGAGTGACCAGATGGTCAATAGTCGAGTGATGACTCCTAAAACCAACTTGTCCTTTAGCTCTTTTTCTTTGGCTTTCAAGCCAAAGGCTTAGCTTCTTCTCCAAAATGAGCCCATAAAGCTTGGCTAGGATATGGCTAACCATAATGGTCCTATAGTTGGATGGAACAATTTTTTCCCCATTTTTAAATATAAGTAAAATAAGGCTTTGCATCCAAAGCCAAGGGAAGCTTATGGAGATAAGGAATGAGGATAGATATTCCCATTTTAAGGATCTCGTCTTGGTATCCTTCAATATTTTTAGCTTTCCCATTAGCGAGCTTATGAATACATGTCATCAAGATAGAATACATACTCCTTAATTTGAGGGATTAAGGTGGTGCCCATAGTGTCTGAAGATTCATACAACTTTTTAAGATAGTTTTCCCAGCTTTCTAAGGGGATAGAATGCTTATCTTTGGTTTTATGGACAAGAACATTCCACCAAAAAAAATTGGGTGCAATTTTAGAAAGGTGGAGAAGGTAATCATGTCTTTTATTAATAGATGATATCTTCTTCCTCTTGATGATACTTTTGTATATATTGATATTATACTGCTTAATGATTTCATTATGAGCATATCTGATCACTTTCCTGGAAATTTTGAAATCTTTTTCATACCATGGATTGGAAGTTCTATTAGATTGCTTAAACGAAATCTCATTAGAAAATTGTTAATGGTGTTGGAAAGGATAGTAGTGAAATGGTAGTAAATTTCATCAATGTTATTATTATAATTCATGGGGCCTAAATCCCTTAAGAAGAGGTCGGTTTTACTTCTATCGAAGTGAATGTGTCTTTTTCTTTCATTGGTCTCCTGCATGTGGGTGGTATGCATAGCAAGATTGTGGGAAAGAGACAGATATTTGTGGTCAGAGTCAGGCTCGAATCCATTAAGAAGCTCAAAGTTTGTAATATGGTTGAGGGTGAGGATGTCAGAAATTGCATAATCCACGACACTACTATCCAGCGCATGGAAACATGTCCTCTGACTAGAGAGGGGGAATTTATTAATACCATTACAAATAATTAGGTCCTGGTAAGTGCAAAGTTTGAGGAGATTGGTGTTGAATAAGTTCTCGATAATGTCTTCATATTTTCTCATGAATTTATTAGCTAAGTTACTATCTTCATCAAGCCACAAGGGGTCGGGGTTAGAGTTGTTTCTTAATGTAATGGCTTGGCTAGTAGCAGTTCTAGCATTAAGGTCTCCCAGTAAAAGGATATTAAGATCATTTCTTAGGTTGAAGATGTATTTTTCTAAAGAATTGAAAGGGAAATTCTTATCCAGGTTTTTCTTCCTATAGGATGTAGAGTTGATAGGAACGAAATAGCAGATTGCAAGAAAGATCCTATTGGTAGTAGAATCAGAGATTTCGATCCAAATGTATTGATTGAAGGAGTCAATTTTATGAAGCTGGATGTGAGAGGAAAAAGTGTTCTATATATAGCAGGCTATACTACCAAAACCCCTCGGAGAAGATTTATTATTCCAACCAGACCAAAGAGTGAAATCGTCGAGGTGACGGACCCTAGATTCATCATGATCCCATGTTTCAACTAACAGAATAAGGTCAATATCGCTTAGGATCCACCTTAACATAGGACCTTTACACCATGGAAAGCCACGGAAGTTCCAGAAGAGGATCCAAATTGATGCAAATCCCTATTTATCACTCGTGCTTGAGTCTCTATCTCTAATAATAGATTTCCTATTCCTAATGATTGCCCATTTCCCGACCTTTCTTGCATCCTTTACCTTTTGGACTTCTTTCCTAAGTTCGGCTAAAGATTCTTGTTCTTTTAAGCTTGGGGATTTCTTGAGTATATCCAGTTTATGTTCATAACAACTGAAAATTGTAAAATCTATTTCAGTAATCATCACATGCAATGGAACATTATCGACGCATTTTGAACCAACCAGTGTGGTTCATCATCAGGACTAGGTGAGAGATCAGATCACGACCTTAAGTTTAAATAGATGTAGAGATGAATATATTGCTCAGTATGAGTTTTCTAATGTGTTTTCATTTTTTTGATCTTTTATACCCGCAACTATAAGATTTAAGGTTTGTTTGTGGTGCTCATGGTCGAGAAAAATTAATTTTTTAATTTCCTCTTTGATGGGTTTAATATATAAGTTATTTTCTTTGTTATTTAGGGTTGAGTTATTATGTAGTTGCTTTTATATTTTTTATATTGCTTTTCAAGGTGTCATTTTCTTCGACCATTGTTTGTTTACTATGTTCGATTTCTTGAATTTTACCTTTCATTTCTTGGAGTTCAATTTCGAGTGTGGTTATTTTATTTTCTAATGATTTGTGGTTGTTATCAACCATTGCGGTTAGTTCTAGTTTAAAATGATTTTCTCTTTCTTCTCTTCATCTTTCTAAACACTCAATGTACTCATAGAGACTATCTAATGCAATTTTACTTGGTATGCATCTGCTAGAGGGGGGCTTAGAAATATGAGAGAAAGTATTCATAGTGTAATAAAACAAAACGTAACATGAGGAAGGTAAGTAAGAACTTGTGCACCTATAAATAAGAACCAATGTGAGGTTGTCACCGTGCCTTGGAGGTTGAGTCTTCGGCAGATATAAATCTTGCTCGGCAACGACCACTGAATCAACTACATAAGTCAGTCGAACTGCAGGGACCACTAATTTTTCCTGAATTAATTAGCGCAGAGAGCCGCACCGCAGGGACCACCGCAAAGACTATATTTCATAGTTTCAACTTGGCCACTGAGTTCGTTGTATCAATTACCGCTAAGACCCACGCCACAGATACCACCGAGTTCAATTGCTAGAACTCGATTTTACCACCTCAACCAAACCGCAGAATCAATATATTATGTCATGGGGAGGCTAACACCAACTCAGCAAACGCCGCATCATCGAATATATTATACATAAGCCATGCAAAAGAACTACACCGAGCCACATAGAATATAACTTCACTAGTCCACAGAAATTATAAAAGTCGCAAGAATCAAATGAGTCGCATAGATTCTGGAATGTTCGTGTGGAAACCCGTGGACTCGCACCAAGATATATATTATCACTTCACCGCAGATCTGAATTCAAATATTGTCACCGCAGAACCATATATTATCACCTCATAGTGGAGACATGTTCCAATATTATCACGGCGGATCGTCGAATGAACTGCAGGAGTATATGGGCTGCCTGAAAATAAAGTATACCGCTCACGAAATGATTGAGGTAGGAAGCACATGTGCAACCACTCCCTTGAACAAGCCACCAACAAAAAATCTCGCCCAAGCAACACATTTATAAATTCACTGAAATGTACATTTTTTTGTTTTTCAAGTTTTCTGAGTTTTCTAGAAATTGCGGGCCAGGCTTGACATGTGGCTCCAACTGATAATGTGCACTACCTAGAAAATAAGTTATAGGTTGTTAATAGGAATTGGACGTTCTACACAAAATAACGCATGAAGTGCTCTGAAATTTCAACCACGGGCTCCTCTCCTTAAACCGAGAAAATTTTTGGCCTAACTCTAAGCCAAAATTGAACCCACAATGTTATGTGAATTTCCCAACTAACTAGTGATATGCCATGTTATAAGAATGTGGTATTATGGCTCGAATACTATCCAGAAAATTCTGTAAAATCAATTGGGGCCTCCTCTCAATAAACCCACAAAAACCCAAAAATTCTTTAGGTTGATTCCAACTTCACCCGGTGACCCCAACAAATGCATGCATGTGGCTCTAACTAGCTGGCTAAATATGTTGTAGAGTATATATTGTTGTAAAATTCCCAAAACAACTGCTAGAAAATTCTCCTCCAAACCCATTGCAAATAGTTGCCCCAAACCTCCTTATTTATCCTTGGCTAATTCCCCAAATCTCCATGTCAAAATATATGCGTAGTAGTTGTCTGAAAACCCCTGATCGAGCTCTCAAATAGATAAATTCAACCCTCAAAAATGCAGAACTCTGAGCCCTACAAATCACTGAGGAAAAACTCATCCTCCCTATTGATAAAACTCTGCAAATTCTTTTTCCAATAAACTATTCTTTATTGGCTCTACTTAGCCCCGCAAAATTACTTTTGCAATCTTAAGGACATACACACCAGCTGGAATTATTCTGCAATGAAGCTCCTAGAGAAGACTTGGGATAGAATCCTTCTTACTTTCCTAGGGTGACACTCAAATTTCACCAAAGGTAGAGGTGGAATTCTCACTCATAAATTCCTTGTGTTGAACAACACGGTTGTCTTGGCTAAACAACTCAAGAGAACTAAGGTTTAATTGTACAATGACCAAAGATCCCCAAAGTGAGGCCCTCAAGCTCTATTTATAATTTTTTGGCCTCTTATCTCTCTTGTGGTCCCCACTCTCCTTAATCTACACATCCTTATCTTTTCTCTCCTCCAAGAGTGCGAGTTCTCTCCTTTGACGAAATTCTTTCTTTTTTGGCCCCCACATTCAACTAGAGCTACAATTTTCCTTTTATCTCCTAAATCCCAATGTTGGAGATGTCTCGTCTTTTCAAATTGTTGCTAATGCGTAAAATCAAAATTAGGGACATGAAAACACCACCTTCCTATCTGTTATTACTTAACCGAGACCCCTCTCTGTCTCTGCTATCTCTCTTGGATCTTGCTAGCTTGGGGCCATTTCCAAAGTTGGAGGTTTTTCAACCTTGGAACTACTCAACATTCCATGAATCAACCCCGCCTTCTGGTCTTCTCAACTATTTACTAACCCCGGTAATATTTAGTGGTAGTTGTTTCCCTCAAATATATTTAACTCCTCATGTCGTTGTGTCAGTCATCCTCATAAGCACAATGATCGCAAATGCAAAAAATTAAGCGAGAGGAGTCGTGCCTTATACTTGGGAAGGATTTCCATCTCAACGACATCCATATGATGGAGAAATTGGTAATGGTAGGTCATTTTACCAACAAACACATATCTGTGTTTGTCCTTTGGAGATGGGTTGAAAAAAACTTTAAACAACTCCTAGGTTACATGCCTCGGTGCATGATTCTTATGAAAGGTTGGATGGGGTGGTTCACTTCATTAGAGGAATATGCAACAAAATTACTTTCTAGAAAATGGTCCTTGGGCTTCCAACTCATTTTCATGAAGAAATGTTCTTTAAATTTTGATGCTTGCATGGAGAAGCTCGATATCATCCTTATTTGGGTCTAACTCCTCGTTCTGCCATTTATCTTCTGGTTTAAAATTGTTTTCAAAGAGTTTGGTAACACATTGGGTTTTTATTACGATGCTAATTTCTCCTACCGACAAACCAGGTACATGGAAATTGCTCGCATCCTGGTCAGTTTAATCCTTTCCCAAGGGCTTCCAGAGTCTATTTCAATAAGCGTTGTGGACATTATTCATCTCTAGAGTATTGATTATAAAGGTATCCCATTTAAGTGCACTCATTTTCATGCTTATGGACATCTCAGCAGGGACTGTGAACTAGGGAAGAGTCAAGGGAAAAAATGGGTGAAAAAAAGTGTGTTTTACTCGATCTCGCCTCCTGGATCTCCTCCAGACCCCTCTTGGGATGATACTGGGCATCAAGGTTTACAAACAGAGGAAGAGAATAAGGATGAGTAACCTTAGAAAAACCCTCCACTATTAGAATTCTAGGCCAATATTGTTTCATTGTCTCCTCCATGAAGGGGTGTTTAGGCTGAAGACATTTCTCTTCTTTTTGGAGCGCCCATCTTCCATAGGTATGAATTCTCATTCTTTCTTGGTCCCTCAAGTTTCATCATATCATTTAATTTTTTATTCTCACTCAAGTGTCGTTTATTTCTCCTCATTGGATGTTTTCCCTGTTAGATATCTCAAGCCTGTGGTTGGTATCTCCTCCCTTTTTTCCCTTTCCCTTTTTTTCCACACCCCCTTCTCTCAAATTTTCCCCTCTACCTCGCATATCATCTCCATCTCCCTTTGATCCCCCGCTCCCCTGAAGGTGATTTTGATCCCTCTCCCCCTCTCTCGCATTACAAACTTTGTTCCTCTAGCAAATTCTCTCCCCCCCCCTCCCCCCCACTTCCTCTACCTCTTGTAATTTTAGGTTTTTATATACTATTGGAGTTTTGGGCACCCTAGCAAACCCCCTTCATTCCTTTAACCCCCAAGGTAAAAAATACCTCCTCTCAAAAGCTTAAAACATAACTTCCATTGAAATTCAAACTAGGAATCAATTTTATATCTTAAGTACGCTTAGAACTTTCGGCCCTCTAGTGGTCTCAAAATGAAAATGTTCTCTCTAAACAATGGGGGTCTTTCTACCCTACTATAAAATTTGAAATAAAAAGGCTCATTGATCAAAATTCTCTGCAATTCCTTTTCCTTCAAGAGACTATGCTAGATGGAGACAAATCCATTAGTATCCTTGGGCCTCTACTCCCTGACTAATATTTCTTAGCCACATATGCAGCGGGTAGATCGTTAGATCTCATCTCTGGTTGGATCCCTTGCCTCATGTGTCTCTATGTTGCTTGGTCTATTAAGTCAAGGCTACTTCTATATCTTCTCTCTTTTGATATTGATACATCCTTTATCTATGTCAATTTTTATGGACCTATGCAGACATGAAATCGTTTTATAAGAACCTTGTTATGCTCCCAATTTTTAACTCTGGAAGAGTCCTAATTGGTTGAGACATGAAATTCACTTTGGGAATTCTGAATTTTGGGGTCCTTTGGCTAAAGTTAACCCCTTGTCGAATTTTATTATTACTTTATTGGATGATTTAGGACTCAATGATATCCTCCCCCAAAAAATTCTTCCACTTGAACCAACAATAGATCAGGGTTAGCCATAATTGAAAAATTATTGGATGTTTCCTCATCTCTGATGCCATGCTGGACTCTAGCCTATAAATCAAGTAGTGGACATTAATGGGAGGCGACTTAGACAACTCTCCCATTCTCCTGGAATTGGGTCCCTTTCCTACTAAGCATCCAATTCCTTTCAAGTTAAATCCTTCTTGGTTAGAGGATCCATCATTCATCAATCTTCTAAAATAGAGTTGGACTCACTACTCTCCTGAGATTCAAGAATCTCCCTCAATCTAGTTTCAGTGAAACCTAAAAAAATCAAAGGGTATTATTATTAAATGGGCCATGAAAAATAGAGAGCAGAACTCCAAAACCCTCACGAAGATTAAATCTCAATTACAATCTTATTTGGCCATAGATGATTCATCTAAGGAACTAAAGGATCTTAAGGACAGAGTTGTTGATCTATAAAAGTCCAGAAGGAAGATCATCATTGAGCATGAGAAGGAGTCGATACTAAAGAGTTGTTCCCTCTGGCTGAAATTAGGGGATGAAAACACAAAATATTTTCATGGTGTGACTAATCATAAAAAAACCATCAACATTATCTGTGGAATCAAAAGAGTTTATGGTACTTTAACCACTCCCTTCGCATATATTGTTGCACATGGATGTTCTTACCTCAAATATATTTTCCACCAAGAAGATAGAGCCAATATTGAACAAACTGATATAGTGTCTAGATTATTCCCTAGATTTGTTACTAAAGTAGAAAATTAAGTTCTAATGGCAAAGGTCACCAAACCAAAGCTAGAAAGAGTCCTCCATATCTTCCAAAAATATAAATTCATGGATTGGATGTACTTTCAATAGAATTTTATACTCATTGTCTAGATTTTATTTGCAATGATATTTTGTAAATTATTAAGTACTCCAAGACCTATGAACAAATACTCACTCCTTTAAATTCCACCTTCATTTCCCTCATTCCAAAATTTTATAATGTGGACTCCTTTGACTTTTTCAAACCCATCTCTATTTGCAACTTAATTTATAAGATCATCACAAATATTATTTCCATGAGACTAAAGGACATCATATCCTCAAACATCTATCTAGAAAAATTTGGTTTTTTATCTGACAGACAAATCCACAAATCCATTGGACTTGCCCATGAAGGTTTATATTTTCTCCATACTAAGTGCCTCAAATCTCTAGTCTTGAAAGTAGATCCCTCCAAAGCTTTTGATTGAGTCAGGTGGTTATATCTCAGACTCCTCTTGATTGATTTAGGTTTATTCCACCATTTTTTCACCTGCGTAATGAACTACTTTAGCAGATCCTCGTTTTCCATTCTAATAAATGGAGTTGCTTCACATTTCTTCAATGCAAAGAGGGGGATGAGGCAAGGTTGCACACTCTCCCCGCTTCTATTTCTTCTATTGGTTGAGGAACTGAGCTGACTTATTTCTAATGTTATCCAGAAGGGTATTTTCAAAGGAATCAACATCACCCCAAATTGTCTACTCACACATATGTTATTCAAGGATGATGCTCTCATTTTCTCAAATGGGTGCCTTACACATTTCCTTTCCTTACTGGGCCCCTTCAATAAGCTATTGTTATGGTTATAAATAACTAGAAGTATTTTATATATGGATAGGGATATATAAGACTAATCTTGGCTTCTAGAAAAAATTGAAAAACGAACTAGAATGTGGAAAAGTAAATGTCTCTCTCAAGCAAGGATACTAGTCCTTTGCAAGGCAGTGGTGGAAACCATCCTAGCTTAATGGGCTTCTCTAGCTTATATTCCTTTGGGAATACTGCATCAGATAAAACAAATTTCCCTAAGCTTCCTCTAGTCTAGAAAAGAAAAGAAAAGAACCTTTGCTTTAATAGCTTGGAACTCCATTATTGTCCCAAAGTGATGGAGGTTGGGTATAAAATGCCTCCCTATATTTGTGAAAGCACTTGCAGCAAAGGGTGCATAAAAAATCATATGAGGTGATGGTCATTGGTATTAAGTAATGTATCAGAAAGACAGTAGGCCTCAACCTATTCTAGCATGCATACGGTCACCTTGAAAGTCTCAAAATGTAGTGTCCATCATATGGAAAATTAATTACCAAGGAATTTCATATCATTGGTGACCACTTTGCTGGAAGATTGGCAAGGGCACAAAATTTTTGTTAGGGAAATATCCCTAGATCAGAATCCAACACTAGTTCCATCTCCTAGAAGGTATTTCTACTATAGATCAAATCTCTTGAAATAATACTCCCATGGGCCCTCAAACCTGGATGTCTTCCAATGATATGCACTTATAAGGCATTGAAGCAGTAGCCTGGAACCATTATATCAAAGCTTTGAATTTCTCCAATGTATCCCTATCCTACTCAATGTATCAACTAATATGTACCCCTAGCTCAAATGGAAGATGTGCTCCAAAATATGGATATTTGTCCCAATTTTAAGGCCTAGAAAATCCCCTATGTTGAGGGGGCAGGGACTTTGGAAACTAAGCTTCCCTCAAAAGCAAAGTTGTTGATGTGATTCATGCTTAAAAATAGAGATCCACCTAGGATATCCTTTAAAGAATAGCCTTCCAAGGCCCTAGTATCTACCCCTTGTATAAGAAGGATTTAAAGTCCATTTCACACCCTTTCATTTCATGTCCATTCACAATAGCAATTTATGGGGACATAAAAAATCTCAGCAACTTATCTACCAACTGGGAAGCATAGGACATAATTCAAATTCTTTTATCCTAGAATTCTCATCAACTCCCCAAAAATATAAAAAGGCTTCCCCTGTGTATGTGTTGAGGAATCTAGTTGGAAAGGAACACAACTATCTTTGAAATTAAGGCTCCAAACCCATTCAAAGTTTGGTGTACTCCTGATCTTCTTTAATTATTTCTTTTATGCCTCTAGCACACGTGGATATAAAAACAAATATTCCCTGGGCTTTCTTTCATGGAGCAATACAAAGCTCCCCTTCTATAAAAAGGCTAGAGTCAAAATTCATATAACAACCACACACAATCTCTTTTTCAGCAAATACTGAAAATACCTCAAATAACTATACAAAGTTATTTTCTTCCTACATTATCCTTCTTCTAACCCAATCACATAATGTATTATCTCTAGAGACTCCCAAATTGTCATCAAATGGATGCAAAGAACAAAAACTATGAAGAAATACACTTTTCTCCCTCTTTTTCAAAGGATTAAACAAAAGCTTTCCTCTTTCTCACATGTCACTTTTGATTACATTTATAGGCACGTGAATGTGGAAGCATATAGGCAAAGGCATGGTAAGTGGACACATGGTGAAACGTGGAAGTAAGATTGCGTGGCCAGCTCTCTCGCCAAGCTTTCTCATCTTATAGCCATGAACAAACTCCACTTTAGATTGTCTCACCAACTTTTATCTTGTCGTTATTAGCAAAGCAAACTCCACTTTATGTTTTTCCATATTTTCACTTTTCATATTCAAAATTTGCAATGGAATTTCACATTGAAAGCTTTCAGTCGTTTTAATGATATAAGAGTACGTGATATAGGGCAGGTAGCCATTAAAAATATCTATGGCCAGAGAAACGATTAACGTTGTAAACGAAAGGAACGGTGAGGATCGACCCCATACCCGGTCTCAGCAGCATTACTTCGCGTGCAATAAGCAAGGCTAGCACTAGGTAGATCGTGTGTAATTTTAGAGAACATGGGCTCGCAGAAATTTGTGGAGAATAGTACTATAAAGGTGACGATCCTCGAAGCTAAACCAATTGATCCTATGGGTCTACGATATTTTAGTGAAAATGATTCGGTGTGCGTGACAAGGTAAGAGCTGTTTTTACAGAGATAATCCTGATTCAATAATCAAAAGTACAAACCATGGCCCTGCTTTAATAGAATATACATCAGCATATACCATGCTTCATTAATATCATAGGCTTTCACTTGCCACCTCGCATCAAAGGATGGCTTAACTTGTTTGTGATGTACCAGCTAGGCCTTGCAGTAAATGAAGTAGGTGAACGATGAGCAGAAGCATCCATGTGTATAAACACATGCACATACACTGCAATGGCATGTGCATCCACAGTAGTGATTGTTGTAGGCAGCTTGTGGATGCCATGTGATTTGTACTAGATGTCATCAACTATCTACATACACCAAACTTGAGGATATTTCTTACCAATTGTAAAATGATTGTGGAAAATATGACTTTTACATAATTAATTGTAAAAAAATGTAAATTTAAATGAATGAGGAAATATGATTTTTAAATAATTATATTGAAGGTGTTTTTTCAGAAGGTTTTTTCGAGTTTTGCCGCATTTGTTCATGACTTATCAAACATTGACATGTGGTCATTATTTTTTTAATTGGTTTTTCTTTATTCACAAGTTTTATCACATCATGATAGCTTAGACGCTCTAGCTTTGTAGCATGTCTATTTGGTTCGATCTCTAATATATAAATTGATGAGGACGGACCTATCAATTCTCTCTCAATATACTAAAGCGAAGGAGGATGGTATTTTTGAGTTGAACATTGTACATTGTTATGTGAATAACTTATAAGCTTCTAGATGATGGCAATGGGAGATCTCCTCATCTTCAAGGATGCACAACAGTTTAATTTGAATTGTTTCATGCATGATGAGAATAAAAGGGTAGAAATTGTTGTAGTATTTGTTTTGTTCTAATCGCCCTAAAATAGAAAAACCCTCCATCCACCATAAGTAGTGTCTAGGGAAGAATATTGTAGTAATATTAGCTTGTCTTTTCATTGTCCACATTTTTCTACAATAGATTCCATTAATATAGATCATGATACATCATCCTCTCAAATCATTTTCACAACTTTAAATAAGACACCACTTATGATGCAATTTCAACAACAACACCACTTATGATCCTTGGCAAGCTTGAAGCAAAAAGCTAGATTTAGTTCTATGGGTGGACTATGGGCTTTGGATCTTGGAGCACATGCCACAAAAATATGTTGCTTTTATGATTAGAAATAACATATTTTCCATCATAAAAGCAACATATGTTGCCTAATAAAATCATATTCCAATGATGAAAATCCAAATATTGAATCTAAAACATACCTATTATGCTTGTTTGACAACCTTTTTTGAGATATCGATATATTTAACATAGTGTTTGGGACTATCAAGGGCTAGCGCATTGTATCCCTACATTTGGTAAATATATACAACCATGGTTAGTTCAATCCCTTCAAAATATTGTAGACGTGCGTTGATGTCCCCATTTGTGACCCAATTTCTGTCTGAATCTAGTGAGAATACGAGCCTTAAGGATATTGAGCTACAGACCAATCTAGGCTGCCAGTAGACACTTTCTAATTCGGTGACTACATTTCTCCATCTATTTGTATGTATTACATTGTAGTGTTGTTTTCATCTCTCACCTGTACCTCTTCCCTGACATAGGCTTGTCCCTTCTATATGTAATACCTCTATTATCAAGCCCCTAATCTTTAATACACCATTTCAGTCAGAGAATTTTACTTTCCTGCCCCTAGAAGTTTCTAAAAAAAGAGTTAAACCCCCACCCATGACATTAAGTAGCCATCATTGTCAACAGTAAGAATAATAAACCAAAAATTATTGCTTCCTTTGATGTTGTTAGTTGAAAAAAGTCATTGTTGTTTCCATGGAATACCGAACCATTACAAAATGGGTGTTATAAGAGCACATAATATTTAGGGTTGCAATGAAAATTAATTGGTACAATGAGATATATAGGTTTGTGCATCTCTAAATGGTGTTTTTTTCACATTTGTGTCGTGAATAATTGTAGCTATGGAGTCAAAGTTGCCTTCAACAAAATAAGTTCTAACGCATCTGTTATTCAACATTATTTCAATATAAAAAACTTGAAACCAATCTACTTTTTTTTTCCCTTGATGAAATAATTTCAACATAGCTAGTGAACAAAAAGTGGGTATGAATGTTTTTTTTGTAGTTAGCATATCAACTTTTTGATTGGTGATTAATAAGTACCCAACTATAGAGTATTAAAAGTGATGCATGTTGGATATGCACTACTGGATCCAAATTTAGTTTGATTCAATGGTGCACACCCCAACATGTAGAGTATTTAGCTACAATAATGTTGACAGCTCAAAAATTTATTGCCGACAACAACAGGGAGCATCACTCAATCAAGGTCCCAATCGGACCTATACTCATTTGGGACGACAATATCCACTGGTATGTCGACCTAAATGCCATTAAGAGAGAATATGGAAATGAATGAGAGTCACTCCAAAGGGATAATATATGGTCCAACACTAAAATGTTATATATATATATGTGTGTGTGTGTGTGTGTGTGTGTGTGTGTGTGTACATATGTATATATATACATATGTACATATACATATATATATGGAAATATTATATCTAATATATGGATTTCCTAGGTAGCTAGGAGCATGATGTATTGGTTTGCAAGCGCAAATTTGGGATAATTGTTAAGCTGATAAAAAATTCACCTACTCACACAAATTAATAAGCATAAATATATCATCTTAATTATTTTAAATAAAGAACTATTTTAAAAAACAAATATAATTTGAGAGTGTATACTTATGTGATCCATATCTAATTTAAACAGAAATCTTCCAAAAAATCACATAATCAATTCATGAGAAGCCTATATTAATTTCTATCTGACTACTATTTGTAACGAAATTGTAGAACACTAGAAAAACTTCAAGTGATAAAAAAGAAAAAATGTAAATTCCTCATCAACATAAATGTAGAGTGTAAGCATAGAATTCACATCATCAACTTACAAATAGAAAACATTGGCCTTTCAATCTTATTATAGCTCTAATAAATAATATACAGTATAATAAAAAGTTCTCCAACGCGCCTTTAATTCACCAATATTGTTACTATTTTAACTATTCTAATGCATTGTACCATTTTCGACTTTTGTTAAAATGCTCTTCAATTTCCCACTCACAAATTCGTTGGATAATTTATCAAGAAATTTTCTTTGAATAGTGGAATTTGTGTGTATTATTTTCTTTCAAATTGAAATTTCTTGTTACATAACTGAGTGGGAATTGTTTTTTTTTTCTAAATAAGACTACTTTCTATTAGTGTAACATAATGTACATGGAGGCACAGGCCTCTGCAGATCTAGCCTAATTCAAAGGCGTAATCCTCAAAAAATAGCAAAAATGGGACTGCCCGCGAAGGGGAAACCAGTCCAATAAGAGTTTGTTTCGCTGCCTTGTGAGAGGAAACCAGCGTTATACAAAGAAAACTGATAATTGTTTGCATCTTGTGCCATACATTGATACCAGAAATTAACAAAACCTTGTGACCAAGGACCTTGAGACAAAAAACGATGAAACAGAAAGAACCTGAGAGCCTAGGTGTCATGAGGAGTAGGAGGAGTCTCTTCTACAATGAGACACCTGTATTCGTCGGTGTCATTGGCCTGCATGTCTTGGGTGGCGTCTGCTGCATGTTGGGGCTCCTTGGTCTCACTAGCTTTGCCCGGAGCTTGTTTGCCATGCTTCAAATCATCCCTGCTGCTACCAGAGTTGCTGCTATTGTCGGAGCGCTTACTGTGGCAGCTAGAACCAGGGTCACCCTTAACGTCTGCAGAGGAGACGTCACGGTGGGAGAATTTCAGCATTTTGGTCGGGCGGAAGCTAGTAACCTCGGTGGATTCCTCCTTGAAGAATACAGTAATGGTGGCTATGACTCGAGGGCGGTCCATGGAGCAGTGGAAGTGGAATTGAGCCGAGTGGGTGGATTGCGGAGAGGTTATGGATTCCAGACGGGGTAGAGACGGTGAACTGGTCGCGGCATAAGAGGGCTGAGCAGAAGGACGGAACTGACCAGCAATGCGTCCACGCCCACTGCGGGTAGCAGGATAACGACCAAGGGAGTGCTCCAGGGAGGAAGGCGAGGTGTCATAATGGGATGAGGGTAACGAGTGAGCGGCCCACCCTCTTCTGCTGCCACGCCTGCAGCGCATGCAGTGCCGGAGACGAGTCATGGTGGCGCAGTGAGGGTGATGAGTGCTCTGAACCGAAGAAGAAGCAGGGTGGTGGTGCCACAGGGTCGAAGGCACAAAGGTAGGGGTGAAGCAATTCGCAGGGGAGAAATTCAATTGACAATGGAGGCTCTGCAAAAAGTGGTGGCCAAGGAGAATCTCTATACAGCAGAGAAGGCTACATCGTCTCCCTGTTAGCGTGTGGGAGCTCGGATCCGTGACTCCAGGGGGATAGTAGCTTCCCAGAGGTTGAGGAAAGGGAGGCAAGCAACCAGACAGACGAGAAGCATAACCAGGCGGAGGAGGAAGACGGTTCTGGGCCTTCATTTTGAAGGGATGGCAGCGACCTCGACTTCTGCACAGAATTGAATGGTAAGTGTGAGAGCGGCTAGAGTAGTTTAATGCTCGCCATTGGGGCCTGTGGGTGGCCATGTGGCTATGCCACTTGCCAACCCAAAATCCCACCTCCATGGTAACAGCATTAAACACTCGCATCTGGGAAACTTAAATATTATTGGGCTTGCCTCCCACGCAATATAAAAAATAAATAGCCAAGCCCTTCTTAACCTAATTTTATAGGTTTTCATAGAGGTGATAGTAGGCCCCATCACCATATTGGTAAGTAGGTGCACAAGCGACACAAGTGCAATATAAACTATCCCCCCAAAAAAGCTTTATAATGACAAGAAATTTTCAACTTTGGCCCATTCCATTTATGAAAGGAATAATCCCCCAAAGCCTCCCATGGATGTGTAGGAACTTTTGCAGCTATTTTAGGTCGATCCTTAAGTTCCTAGATGCTTGGCATGGTCTCTTTTTAATGTTTTAAGATCGAACACTTTTCATTTGTATTGTAATGATCTATTTCTATTTTCTAGAGATTTTTCTATTGACGATATGACAATGAATGTTTTAGCCTAAACCTGCCCACATTTTTTTTCGTATCACGCTCGTGGAGGTTACATGTATGTTTTATTACATCATTGTGTAACATGTTTATATTAATATTCAAATGAACCTTTAATCCAAAAAATATCCTATAGATACTCTAGTAGCAATAACAAAACCAACATAGATCAAGGGATACATGTTAATCTCCTCTTACTAAGGTTGTGAAATAGTTGATAATACAATAGATTCATTTATTGAATGTTCAGCTATCCCTGATGTGCTCTTCAAACAAGCTAACCCTAAATGTAACTAGAGCTTGGTCGAGGGATTGAGAATCTATCTAAGAGATTTACCAAATATAAGCTTATATATAAATATATGGTTTTCCTAAAATCCAATCATGTATGGTTCATCAAATATATTCTAGAGGCTTAAATGCCATCTATGACTACTTTGGAATCTAAAAAATGTTTTTTTTTTCATGGCCATTAGGTAAGAGAGGCTTATTTGTTAGTAAAAGACTTATCTGATGGAAGTTCTCTATCAGCTTGAGATGAGCCATGTTGTGGTCAACTTCCCCCACTTCCATGTCCCAAAGAGTTACTCTCCTAAGAGATAAGGTACCTTAGGCTATATAATTTTAGGATTCATGGCAACTTATTCACAAGAAAATTATTTTTATTCTAATAGAAGAAGAGAAAGAAAACCTTATTTTATATGAATGACACAACTAAAAAAAAATCATGATTTGATAGCTCTCTAACATTGTATGTGAATATTATACAGGAGGAGGAGTGGAGCCTACTGGTCCCCGATCCCAAAAACACCAAAGGTAGGCTCTCGCAATATCAAAAAATAGTTCACTTATACTGGCTGATGAGAAGCATCGTGGCCAAGGCAATTATACACTCAACGAAAATTGTTAGAACGTACCCGGGCCTTCAAAAAATGCAGAAGGATTTTCAATTGGTCCAATTCCAAATTTAGCAGCAGAATGTCAAATTGGGGCGTATGGAAAAGAAAATCAAATGTCGGCCTCAGTCAAAAATTCCATGTTCCAGTGCTAAGGACTTGGCTCCAGTAGAGTCCTCGGAGAACTAGATCTGATGGTTGTTTTTAGTTTCGATGTTTTGGTCAAATTTTGATTATGGAAATGTCAATAGGTAGTGTGTCTAAAAATAGTTTAACTGGTCAACCTTTAGAATTTTCATACAGTAGAGCCTTAAAGGCTAATTTTGATATATTTATAGTTTTGAGGTTTTGGATGGCATACAACTCATATAGATGGCCAACACACTTGGTTTCCCAGTTGGGCAGGTTGAGGTCAAGACATGATTATTCTGGATGTAACTTGTTATATTTAAATGAATGAAAATGGAGGCACTACAAAGCTCACAAAAAAACATTGTATGCGAATATGGCCTTGAAACTAAATTTGCAAGTTCAAAAGACTAAAATGGAAATCAATCATTTGTTTCATGTATTAGAGTTTTGAGGTGCGACATACATAGGGATCCACCTAGTGTTTCCCTAGCCAAATCTATTCAATCTCACTAATCATAAATGCTTAAGAGCTAACCTCATCAATAACCAAATCATATTGTTTGTGATAAAATGGGAAAAAAAGGCATAACTAGCCTCCTACTCTCGTGCATAACAATAACAAGTTTTTTAACTTGTTATCATGTTAAGTCTCCATAGGGTTGGGATAAGTCATGTCGTGGTCAACTTTCCCCGCATCCACATCTTGAAGAGTTACTCTCTTAAAGATAAGATATCTTTGACTATAGAATTTTACAATTTATGGCAACTAATTCATGCGGAAATTATTTTTTTCTGATAAAAGAAGATAAACAACACCTTATTAGTCCCTGCCTTAGCAGAGACTATACCGATCGATTGATCGTTCAACACTCATTAATTCATCTTTTGACCGAAAATTTTTCTTATTTCTAGCCTTTTAACCAAAGTTCAATGTCGACAAACTCATTCACTAAGATTTTAACCAAAGTATTATGCGAAAAAAAATTTGACCTCTTATTACAGGCTTCACCTGGGGCGATGCAGAAATATTGGAGCAACTTTTTATAACCAAAGTTTGGACAGTCTTCACCTGGCCCAATGCAGAAATATTGGAGCAACTTTTTTATAACCAAATTTTTACCAAAAAATTGTTTATATCCAAATTTTTTGAGTTGCACTGTATTTTATATGCAATTGTTTTTTAGGCAGTGATTTTTGCATGCCCCTCTATACTGTCAAGTGTAGCCACGCAGTGACAGAGCTTATAGCCATGCCATGCAGAGACAGAGCTTATAGCATGCCACGCAGACATAGAGTTGTAGGTGTAGCCTTGCAGCCTCAACGCCTACCTCTCATTCTCATCCCAGCTCCCACCACCTTGAAGATTTCTTCTCATTGTCTGAATAGGGCACATGTATGTAGCGCAAGTATCCATTCCCAAAATTTAACCATTCCAGCCAAGTTGCAAACAACCATTCCCCAAATTAATCCAGGTTGCAAATAGATGGGGGATACTATAAAGCCATGTTTTTATCATTTTAGTTCAACAAAATGACTGAGAACCGAGAATTGAATTGATAGCTCAGTCTCGATTCAGCATAGAAAGATGCTTGATTCGGATATGCCATCACAAACCCTAAACTAGCATGGACAACATGAAGACAATCAAGTGAAAGTACCTAGTTAGTGAGCCAAGTTAAACTGGCATGGACAACTTGAAGACAATCAAGCGAAAGTACCTAGTTAGTGAGCCAGGTTAAACTAGCATGGACAACATGAAGACAATCAAGCGAAAGTACCTGGTTATTGAGCCAAGTTAAAGTGGTATGGACAACTTGAAGACAATCAAGCTAAGCATCGGTAACACTTGTGGCATTTTTCTGAGCTTCTTGAGCTTATTTACAGCATATTTTTCATTTTTCTTTCTTTGATTGATAAGATGGGACAATTTGTTATGCTTGATAGCGCCTTTCTACAATATTTTGTCTTTATCAACTTCAGCAATTCGACGAAGTGATTCGGCTGAAAACAAAAACAAAATGAAAAACTATGGTGATCGGTCGCTCCTTCAGCCTTGGGGTTACAAAGGATAAACGCAAGCTATTCAATCAACTCATTTTCCATATCGAATATTTTATTAAGTGGAGGTCTGGAAAGGAGGAGATACCGCAGCCATGATGCGAGCGCATTTTAAAGACCCACCTTGAAAGGTCAGGTTCAGATCAAGTGCATTTCATACTAACATCCATACCCCGCCCACCTATTTGTTGGTATATACGAGCAAAAATATGCCACAACATCTTGAAATATACCGGATTTGCAGCCCTTGTTTTATAAGTATGACACAACTATAATATTTCCATGATCTAATAGTCGACTAATATTATATGTGAGTATGTTCTTGTAAGTCATTTTGCAAGAGCAAAAGACTGAAATGGAAATCAATCATTTGTAACATGTATTAAAGTTTTGGAAAAGTATGTCATGAATAAAGAGCTAGCTAGTGCTTCGTGAACCATATTTATTCAATCTCACTATTAAAAGATACTCCAAGGCCAACCTCATACTAGCGTAATCATATTGTTAGGGATAATATGGAAAGGAGGCATACCTAATCTCCTCCTCCTTTGCATAATAATGACAAGTTTTTTAATTTTGACACTTGAAATATCATTAACTAACCTTCAAAGCTAAGTAATGATGGGTGAATCTAATTATCAACAATGATGGGTGATTTAATTGTAGTGGAATTTAGTAGTTTAGTACTAGTTGGACTACAACATACTATAACTTAATGACATTGCATATATTCTTAGACCTAAGATCAATATGTGAACTAATCCCATAAGATAATTATATTTCATATAAAATGTTTTGAAGCACATTGATTTACATAATTGAATTTTTTCTATCTTTTAAACAAATTAATTAATAAGTGAAGTTAATTAAACCAGCCTAGATCCATCTTAACTCCGAATCTATCAAGAGCCGAGAGGGATCAAATCTCTAGAGTTGCAAACCTCTTTTTTTAGTGCAAAACTTGAGGAAAGGTTTGCACCTCGAGAGATTTGATCCTTCTAGGCGCTTGATAGATCCGGAGTTAAGATGGATCTAGGTTGGTTTCAGTCGTGTGCTGCCAAGGAAAATCTATCGAAGATATGATTAATTTTATCAATAATATGTAAATATATCAAATATTAATATAATCATTTTAAATATGCTAAATATTTCTGAGATTAACTTGGTCATTTTAATTTAAATTTTCTTAGTTACCTCAGTTCGTTGAGATGATAAATATTTTTAATAACTATAATGATGAAAAATGATGAAATATTTTTTTTGAATGCAAAGTGAAAATAATAGTGTTGAAAGATAGAAAATGTGAATAATAAGAATGTACTCATGTTACAAATAGTCTTCATTGTGATCAATCTCAAACTATTTTCTTCTACTATTCTTATTGCCACCCTTGTTAGTTTTGTTATCTTTTCATATCGATTATATGAAAAAGAAAATTTAAATCGTAAACCATTTAAATCTTTAGCTCGAGCTGTTGTAGTAAACATGATACCTTGTCTCTTTTGCTCTCCAATATTAATAGGTTAAATTACTATAACACAAAAATCAATGTACATTGTCAATAACTTGTTGTGCTTACACTATAATCAATGCATATTGTTAATCCAATCACTTTAAAATTAATGTACCGTCATATATCCAATTACATCAAATCATAAATCAACATATACATTGAAATCAATGAATTTAATGCAAGCAATCAAATAAGATTAGAAATAACTTCTACATTGAAACCAATGCAGCTAATGCAAGCAATCAAATAAGATAAGAAACCAACATCTACATTGAAATCAATGCATTTACTCAAAGCAATCAAATAGGATTAGAAATCGCCATCTACACTGAAATCAATGCATTTAGTGCAAACAATAAAATAGGATTAGAAATAATCTACATTGAAATCAATGCATCTAGTGCAAGCAATCAAATATAATTATAAATCAACGTCTAAATTGAAATCAACACATCCAGTGCAAGCAATCAAATAGTATTATAAATCACCACCTACACTGAAATCAATGCATCTAGTGAAAGTAATCAAATATCATTAGAAATAAATATCTACACTAAAATCGATGCATCTAGTGCAAATAATCAAATAGGATTATAAATCACCATCTCAACTTAAATCAATCCATCTAGTGCAATAAATATTCTTCCCTCTCTCCACCCTCCATCCATATCTATCCCCCTCCATCTCTTGTTTTTTGTCTCTCTATCTCACCCTCCTAAACACACACGCTCTCGCACTCCATATATATCATTCTCTTTATCAATCACCCCCTCTCCCCATCTCTCTCTTCGTCCCGCTCTTCACCTTCCATCTATATCTCTATCTTCCCCTTCTCTCCCTCTCCCCCGCTAATATCTCTCTTTCCTCCTTTTGTCCTCTCTCCCTCTCTCTACATCTTCCTTATCACTCACTCTCTCTCTAGAAACTAACATCTACACTGAAATCAATGCATTTACTCAAAGAAATCAATTAGGATTAGAAATCGCCATCTACACTGAAATCAATGCATTTAGTGCAAACAATCAAATAGGATTAGAAATCATCTACATTGAAATCAATTCATCTAGTGCAAGTAATCAAATATAATTATAAATCGACATCTAAATTGAAATCAACACATTCAGTGCAAGAAATCAAATTTTATTAGAAATCACCACCTACACTGAAATCAATTCATCTAGTGCAAGTAATCAAATATCATTAGAAAAAAATATCTACACTAAAATCGATGCATCTAGTGCAAATAATCAAATAGGATTAGAAATCACCATCTCCACTTATATCAATCCATCTAGTGCAAGAAATATTCTTCCCTCTCTCCACCCTCCATCCATATCTATATCCCCCTCCATCTATTCTTTTTCGTCTCTCTATCTCACCCCCCTAAACACACACGCTCTCACACTCCATATATATCAATCTCTTTATCAATCACCCCCTCTCCCCATCTCTCTCTTCTTCCCTCTCTTCACCTTCCATCTATATCTCTATCTTCCCCTTCTCTCCCTCTCCCCCGCTAATATCTCTCTTTCCTCCTTTTGTCCTCTCTCCCTCTCTCTCCATCTTCCTTATCACTCACTCTCTCTCTCTATAGAAACCAACATCTACACTGAAATCAATGCATTTACTCAAAGAAATCAAATAGGATTAGAAATATCCATCTACACTGAAATCAATGCATTTAGTGCAAACAATCAAATAGGATTAGAAATCATCTACATTGAAATCAATTCATCTAGTGCAAGTAATCAAAGATAATTATAAATTGACATCTAAATTGAAATCAACAAATTCAGTGCAAGTAATCAAATTGTATTAGAAATCACCACCTACACTGAAATCAATGCATCTAGTGAAAGTAATCAAATATCATTAGAAATAAATATCTACACTAAAATCGATGCATATAGTGCAAATAATAAAATAGGATTATAAATCACCATCTCCACTTATATCAATCCATCTAGTGTGAGAAATATTCTTCCCTCTCTCCACCCTCCATCCATATCTATATCCCCCTCCATCCCTTCCTTTATGTCTCTCTATCTCATCCCCCTAAACACACACGCTCTCGCACTCCATATATATCAATCTCTTTGTCAATCCCCTCCTCTCCCCATCTCTCTCTTCTTCCCTCTCTTCACCTTCCATCTATATCTCTATCTTCCCCTTCTCTCCCTCTCCCCCGCTAATATCTCTCTTTCCTCCTTTTGTCCTCTCTCCCTCTCTCTCCATCTTCCTTATCACTCACTCTCTCTCTCTCTCTCTCCACATTTCTCTCTCTATGTCTTTCTTCTTACCTCCCTCTCCCTCCCCCTCCAAGTCCATCTCTCTTTCCCTCCCTCTCTCCACTCTCTCACATCCTTTCTCTTCCTTCCTTTCTTTCCCTTTCTCTCCCATCTCTGTCTCTCCCTCTCTCTCTCTCTTCACCCACCAACTATGTTACCATATCCCTCCCTCTCTTCTTATATCTCCTTCTCCCCCCCCTTATCTCCATCTCTCCTTATTTTTCTCTTTTTCTTAGCCCCAAACATACACACTCTCTCTTTGTCTCTCCCTTGTCACTCCTTCTCTCTCTCCACTCCTCACTCTCTATATTTCTTATTTCCTACATCTCTCCCCCTCCAACTCCATCTCTCTATCGATCCCTCTCTCCTCCTCTCTCTCGTCCTTCCTCTCTCTCTCTCTCTCTCCTAACTCCCTCTCTCTTCCCTGATCTTTCTCTCTCTCTTCCCTCTAATACTCTCTCTTCCCCCATCACTCTCATCCTCTCTCTCATCCTTCCTCTCTCTCCCTTTCTCTCCTACCTCCCTCTCTTTTCCCTCCAATCCTCTCTCTTCCCCCATCTCTCTCTCTCTCTCTCTAATCCTCTGTCTCCCCCCATCTCCCTTTCATTCTCTCTCTCTTTCCGCCCCTCTCTCTCTCCAACTACATTACTACATCTCTCCCTCTCTCCTCTCTCTTCTTCTCTCCCCCCTTCTTTCCATACATCTTACTTTGTCTCTTTATCTCACCCCTAAACATACACACTCTCTCTCCATCTCTCCCTTATCACTCTCTCTTTCTCTGCACTTCTCTCTCTCTCTCTTTCTTCTTAGTTATGTAAACTAATGAACATAAATATTTGTAAATATAAAGCAGATTATGGAGTAAATATGAAAAGAGGTTTTATTTACTTACCATACCTCTCGTTTATTTATATTTTTATTTATTTACAATACCTCTTTTATTTACTACAGGTATTTGGCCCATAAGCTTGTTATATAATTAGATTTTTATTTATAATCCTATTTGATATATTGTTATTTATTTACCTTACCTCTTTATACCTCCTTTATATTTATTATTTACCATACCTCTTTATACCTATTTTATATTTATTTATTTATCATACCTCTTTATACCTCTTTTATATTTTTTTATTTACCATACTTATTTTATAAATATGGTATTTGGCCTATGGTATCAATATTAATTGTCCCATGGTATTTTTCCCATAGGTTTCATCTAAATAAAACCTCTTTTTTAAGTTTTTTTAAATATAAAAAGGTTTATGGAGTAAATTTAAAAATTATTTTTATTTATTTACCATACATGTAGTTTATATATATTTTTATTTATTTACCATAGCTCTGGAGTAAGTATAAAAATAGGTTTTATTTATTTACCATACCTCATGTTTATTTATATTTTTATTTATTTAAATTTTAAAATATTGCAATTTTGATGGGAAATATTTATGTCTTTAAATATTTTAATTTATCCATAGAATATGGATTTTCTTTTTAAAGATTCATTTTACAAATATTTAATTAAAAGAAATATTAAAAGATTTTGGATTTTGATTGTTTGTGTTGAATTAACTATTTTCCTTTGATTTAGGAAATGGTATTGACTTTAGTAAAGAGTAAAGATGTTTAAAATTTTACTTAATTTGGAAATTCAATGTGGTAAAAAATTTTTGTTAAAGGTAAATTTATGATCCATTCAAATTCACCTATATAATTTACTATCCATTCAAATTATATAAATAATACATAGTTGTATTTTAATAGTTAATTTCAGCCCATTAATAAGTTAAAAAAGTTATATATAATCTAAATATTCAAGTTATATAAAATTCAAGATTAGGTTAATGCTTTGGCCCACATTAAAAAAAAGTAAATTTTTTTTTTTTTGAGAACGTGACATACCCAACATCGAGGTCATACTGGGTTGTAGATTGCGCCTCTCAGCGCAATAATTGACAATATTAATTAATTAATAAGTGAAGTTAATTAAATAATTGACAATATTAATATAGAATATATTTCAGTTAAGTTTATGGGGCGTAGAATAGACGATGATGGGGTGTACTGCTAAATCATTATGTGATGTGAAGACCACCGATTCGAAATTTTGTGGGAAAAAATCCATCCATGTTAAGGGGTGGTGTGGCCCAAGTTAAGTGCGATCCCCAGATGATTTTGACAAATTGACAACTTAAATGCCCTTGGGTCACGGTTTCTCAATCCACATGTCAAACCTAATGTAATTTCAGGAAAACTCAAACAACTTGACAAACAACAAAATTTACATTTCAACAAATTTATAATTATATTCTTAAGCCTAATAATTTATATAATTAATGTGTTTCTCACATATTTTTTAAATATTTAACATATATAGTGCAATATTCATTAAAATTCAATAATATAATTATAAGTGAAATTATAATTTTTTATCCACTAATAAATCCACTATCTTAAAATAAAATAATAATAAAATAATCTTTCAAAATATACATAATAAACTTGCTATTTGTACAAATCTCTACCGTACAAGCAAAATGAAGCAAACCTCACGGGAAAATATGCCCTAAAAAACCAAAACATAAAACAAGTAGGTAACACCTACATCAATGTCACTGAACTACACTCGGAATGTAAGGGAGACTCCTTTTCGAATATTTTCGTCTATCCACGACCTATAACGTATAACACGTAGCAATTAAGTCTCGTCATTGCAATTACCCATAGCTCCTTCTGCCTTTGCTGGACCATGCTTCACACAATTCACTTATTTCTATATGTGGTGACGTTACTCTCTTGAACGTTTAATATTTTTCTATTCACTTGTTTATTGCGTGATAGGTTTCCAAATATAAGTTTTGGTTGATTTTGTTTAATGTTTAGTAGGGATTTTTTGAAATGGTAAGTTTGAGTTAGGTAATTGGCATAATGTGAGTGTTTAAAAAAATTAAAATGATTGAATCTATTTATATATCAAAAATCTAATTTAAATAATAAAAAAATACAATTTTATTATATTTCAACTAAGAAATAAAAATCTATAATATTTAATATTTATACTACTCAATACAAAACTTAAAATAATAAAAATATCTCCACTGTAAATAATAGTTTTACTTAAAATAATCCAAAAACTGTTTTAGGGATTAAGATGGCTCTTCAAAAGGTAATGTGCATTGGCAAAGGTAGGGTAAGTGGATGATGGTAAAACGTGGAAGTAGGAATACATTAGTTAGCTTTCTCATCAACCTTATCGCTATGAACAAACTACAATTTATTTTGTCTAACCAACCTTTCTCATCTTGTCGTTACAAGCAAACTCCACTTTATGTTTTTCCATATTTTTGTTTTAAATATTCAAAATTTGTATTGGAATTTCATGGTGAGAGATTCAATCGTTTTAATAATACTTCTAGATCCATCTCAACTCTGAGAGGGATTAAATCTCTTGAGGTGCAAACCTCTTTTTTGAGTGAAAATTTTGAGGAAAGGTTTGCACCTCAAGAGATTTGATCCCCCTCAGCGCTTGATAGATCCCGAGTTGAGATGGATCAAGGTTGGCCAAGGAAAATCTATTGATAATATAAGGAACATATGATTAATTTTATCAATAATATGTAAATACATATAATATTAATATAACCATTTAAAATATGCTAAATATTTTTTAGATTTATCGATTCATTTTAATTTTAGATTTTCTTAGTTACATGAGTTTGTTGAGATGATAAATATTGTAAAATAACTTTAATGATGAAAAATGATGAAATAAAATTTTTGAATGCAAAGTGACAATGTAATAATATTGAATGATAGAAAATGTGAATAATAAGAATGTAGTAAATTACAAATAGCTTTCATTGTGATCAATATCAAACTATTTTCTTCTACTATTCTTATTGTCGCTCTTGTTAGTTTTGTCATATTTTCATATCAATTATATGAAAAAGACAGTTGAAATCATAAACCATTTAAATATTTAGCTCGAGTTGTTGTAGTAAACATCATACCTTGTCTCTCTTGCTCTCCAATATTATTAGGTTTAATTACTATAACGCAAAAATAAATCTACATTGTCAATAATTATTCGTGCTTACACTGAAATCAATGCAAATTATTAATCCAATGACTTTAAAATTAATGTACCATCATACATCCAATTACGTCATATTAGAAATCAACATATACACTAAAATCAATGCATCTAATGCAAAAAATCAAATAAGATTATAAAACAACATCTCCACTGAAATCAATGCATCTAATGCAAGTAATCAAATGGGATTAGAAATCAACATCTACACTCAAATCAATGAATCTAGTGCACGTAAGAAAATAAGATTAGAAACCAACATATACACTAAAGTCAATGCATCTAGTGCAAGAAATCAAATAGGATTATAAACCACCATCTACACTGAAATCAATGCATTTAGTGAAAGCAATAAAATAGGATTAGAAATCATATATATTGAAATCAATGCATCTAGTGTAAGCAATAAAATATATTTAGGAATCAACATCGACATTGAAATTAATGCATCTAGTGCAAGCAATAAAATAAGATTAGAAATAACCATCTACACTAAAATCAATGCATTTAGTTCAAGAAATCAAATAGGAATAGAAATCATCTACATTGAAATCAATACATATAGTGCAAGTAATCAAATATCATTAGAAATCAAAATCTACACTAAAATCAATGCATCTAGTTCAAGAAATCAAATAGGATTAGAAATCACCATCTACACCGAAATCAATGCATATATTGCAATAAATATTCTTCCCTCTCTCCCCCCTCCATATATATCTATATGTCCCTCCATATCTCCTCCTTTGTCTCTTTTTCTCACCCCGACAAACACACTCTCTCTCACTCCATATTTATCAATCCCTTTGTCCCTCCCTCCCTATCTCCATCTATCTCTTCTTTCTCTTCACCTTCCATCTATATCTCTATCTCCCTTTGTCTCTCTATATCAACCCCAAAACATACACTCTCATTCTCCAATATATCTCTCTATCACTCCCTCCTCCTCTCCCATCCCTCCCTCTCCCTCGCTTATATCTCTCTTCCCTCCTACTATCCTCTCTCCCTCTCTCTCCATATTCCTTATCACTCACTCTCTCTCTCTCTCTCCAACTTTCACACTCTCTATATTCATTCTTACCTCCCTCTCTCTCCCCATCCATCTCCATCATTATTTCCCTACCTCTCTCCACTCTCTCTCTTCCTTTCTCTCCCACCTCTCTCTCTCTCTATCTTTACCTTCCAAATTTGTTAATATATGCCACTCTCTCTCTCCTTCTCTCCTCCCTTCTCTCCATATCTCCTTCTTTATCTCATTATCTCACCCCAAACATTTACACTCTCTCTCCATCTCTCCCTTGTCACTCCCTCTCTCTCTCCACTTGTCACTCTCTATGTGTTTCATCTTCCCTCCCTCTCTCCTCCTCCCTCTCAAGTCCCCTCTCCTTTCCTTCCTCTCTCTCCCTTTCTCTCCTACCTCCCTCTCTCTCTCTCTCTCTCTCTCTCATTCCCATACAATCCTCTCACTCCCCCATCACTCTCTTTCTCTCTCTCCCTCTCTCTCTCTCTATCTCTTTCTCTCAAATCCTCTCTCTTCCTCCATCACTCTATCTCTCTCTCCAAATATGTTACTATATCCCTCCCTTTCTTCTTCTCTCTCCTTCTCTCCCCCCTTGTCTCAATCACTCCTCCTATGTCTCTTTATCTCACCCTAAACATACATACTCTCTCTGCATATCTCCATTGTCACTCCCTCTCTCTCCACTTCTCACTCTCTATGCCTCTCTCTCCCCCCACCACCCCCCGCCCTCTCTCTCTCTCTCTCTACACCCTCCAATCCTCTCTCCTTATCTCTCTCTCCCACCTCCATCTTTATGTCTCCCTCTCCCTCTCCCTCTCCCTCTCTTACCCTTCTCTACCTCTCTCACTCCTCTCCCTCTCTCTCTCTTCATTCTTCCTCTCCCCTCTCCTTCATTTATCTCCATATCTCCTTTGTCACTATGGCTATTTCTCCACCTCTATCATATGTCTACCCTAACATTAATGTTAAAATATTAATATTAATATTATTAAATCTAATATTCATATTAATATTATTAAATTTAATAACTTTATATTAATACAATATTAAATTTGTTATATTATCACTCATATATATATATATATATATATATATATATATATATATATATATATATATATATATATCTCTGATAATATTAAATTTATATATATATCTGATAATATAACAAATTTAATATTGTATTAATATAAAGTTATTAAATTTAATAATATGAATATTAGATTTCATAATATTAATATTAATATTAATTTTAGGGTTAATGATGTTGTTTTTTGCATACTATTATTATTAATTTGGTCCATAGGCTTCATATATAATTAGATGTTGATTTCTACTCCTATTTGATATATTTTTATTTATTTACCTTAAATTTTTATACCTCTTTTATAAATATAGTATTGGGCCCATGGTATTAATAATAATTTATCCCATGGTATTTGGCCCATAAGATAACTGTAAATAAAACCTCTTTTTTGAATTTTTGTAAATACAAATAGGTTTATGGAGTAATATAAAAAGAAGTTTTATTTATTTACCATACCTCCCGAGTAAGTAGAAAAAGAGGTTTTATTTATTTACTATACCTCTAGTTTATTTATATTTTTATTTATTTACTATATCTCTTTTTTGAGTGTTCTTAAAACTCTTCATATTTTAAAATTATATTGTTTAAATTTATTTTTAATTTTGTAAAATCTCATTTCGGTAATAATCACATATAATGGAACGTTGTCGACGTGTTTCGAACCAACCAGTGTGGTTCATCATCAGGACTAGGTTATTTGTCACCAAGGCCTCCTGATGATGAACCACACTGGTTGGTTCGAAACGCGTCGACAACGTTCCATTATATGTGATTATTACCGAAATGAGATTTTACAATTTTATATGGATCACAGAAGCATAGATTCTAAAATTATTTTTAATTTATTTTTAATTTTTTATTTATATGGTTGTGTAAGTTATTTTTAAGCCGACATTATTTAGATTGACTTTCGACAAACTTACACATCGGGGTTATAATGGGCTATAGGGTTAATAATATTTTTTTTTCATGCTATTAATAATAATTTAGTCCATGGTATTTGGGCCATAGACTTCATATATAATTAGATGTTGATTTCTAATTCTATTTGATATATTTTTATTTATTTACCTTACCTCTTTATACCTCTTTTATATTTATTTATTTACCATACCTCTTTTATAAATATGGTATTTGGCCCATGGTATTTGTCCCATGGTATTTGGCTCATAGGTCTTTAGTTTATTTACCATGCCTCTAATTTATTTATATTTTTATTTATTTATCATATCTTTTTTTAGAGTTCGTAAACCTCTTCATATTTTGATAAATTTATTTTTTAATGAATTTTTAATTGTTTATTTATATGGTTTTCTAAATTATTGTTTAAGCCGACATTATTGAGATTTTATTTTTAAATGTTTCTTTAGTTTTTGTTATTTTGGCTTCTGACATACTTACACATCAGGGTTTTACTGGGCTGTAGAATGCGCCTGTTGGCGCAATAATACTAGAAACCAATACGCAACATGATATAGAAAGAAAGAAATGTTTAATGTCTACAAGGCTAAAGATAGTCTATGGGACAAATTGTTTTGTCATTTGATTTGTGTATTCAACTTTTTTTCTACGAAGCCTCAGAATAAACCCTTCCATTTTCTCAACAACCCCCTTGTTGAATAAATTATCCCAAGAGCTAGCTGCCAGAATATTTGCATAACTTTCCCTATTGTCTTTGAAGGTATCACATTCTAAAATAAAATGTTTTTAAGTTTTCACTTTTCCATAAGAGCAAAAAAACACTCTTTCTTCCCACACTTTTTTTGGCCTCTTCCAATGCCCTGTTTCACAACAGAGTTGATGAGAATTAGTCCTTAACTGAGAAAATATAATAATTTTGGCTCTCCAAGAAATATTTGCCCCTATGTATGCTTTTTGTTGATGATTATGACTAGGATTAAACGCTTTGATATAGTACTTTTTCTTTCTCCCTAGATCCTTATCCCAGGTACGCTTCTGGAACTTATCCATTAAAAATATCTTTTTCCAGATAAAAATTAACATTGTAAAAAAAATGAATGGTGAGGATTGAATTCATATTCATCCTCAGCAACATTACTTCATGTGCAATAAAATCAAGGCTTATCTCAAGCCTACACCATGCTTCATTGACCTCATAAGCATTCGCTAGTAGGCTCACGCTAAAGAATGGCAACAAATCACCGACAAAAGGAGGACCCCATGGACGCTTGTGAAGGATGAGCATAAAACATCCAAGTGTATAAACCCTTTCACGTGGACTACAGTGGCATGTGCATCCACTAGAGTGACTGGTGTAGCTCAGCTTATGTGTGCCAAGTGATTTGTACTAGATGTCATCGACTACCCAAACGCTTACAAATTCAGAGGATATTTCTTACCAACTGTAAAATTCAAATCTAAGCTTACAAACTATAAAATTCAAAATTAAGCTTACCAGCTATAAAATGTAAATTTAAATGAATGTGGAAAAAATGTTTTTACATGTTTACATGGAAGGTGTTTCTTTTTTAAGGGAGTTCTTTTTAAGTTTTTCATTATTTATTCATGATAGGCATGACCTATCAAACATTGATATGTGGTCATTATCTCTTTAATTGGTTTTTCTTTATCCACAATTTTTATCATGTCACGACCACCTAGACACCCTACTTTCAAGCACATGCATTTGGTTCGATCCACAATTGATATGTGGTCATTATCTCTTTAATTGGATTTTATTTATCCACAATTTTTTTTTTGTTGCAATTACCTAGGCACCCTACTTTGAAGCACATGCATTTGGTTGGATCCATGATGTATGAAGAGCTGAGGTTAGACACATTGGTTCTCTTTCAATATGTGAAAGTGAAGGAGGATGTTGTTCTTGAGTTGCATGATCATAAATTGTCATGTGAAGAACACAAGATTCTATCCGAGTATTAGACGATGACAATTATACATCCCCTTCTCTTTGAGGATGCACAACACTTTACTCCAAATTGTTTCATTCATGATGAGGATAATGGATAGAAATTGTTGGAGTATTTGTTATGGTCGAGTAGTATTAAAATATACAAACCCTCCCTCCACAACAAGTAGTGCCCAGTGTCTAGGGAAGAAAGTTGTAGTAATACTAGCATGTATTTTCGTTGTCCACGTCTATTGAAAATATGATTCCATTGATATAGATCACAATACATCCTCCTCTCACATCATTTTCACTACTCTCATTAAGGAACCACTTATGATGCAATTTCAACAATGCCACTTATTATCATTGGCAAGTTTGAAGCAAAAAGCCATATTTAGTTATATGGGTGGAAAATAGGCTCTGAAACATGGAGCATCGAAGGTTAGCATGCCACATATAAGCATTGTTTTTACGATTACAGATAACATATTTGTTGAAGTTTGCAACAAGAAACAATGAAATTGGCATCCGGAAACAACATCCTTGATCCTAGTGAAAATTAAGCACCTACACTAGGTGGGGCCAAGACAGACTATTTTTAGGTGAAAGTCTAATTTTAGATGCATGAGAAAATTTTGTTTATAGATGATGTCTATTTATAGATGATGAGAAAATTCTATTTATAGATGATGTTATATTTATAGATGTATGTGTGAATTCTATTTATAGATCGCATGTCTATTTATAGATGCATGTCGACTATTATTATCCCTTATTAATAATAGTTGGACAATAGACTGTAATCTATTCTCAATGTGGACTTGGAAAGAGTTAACTGAAGTGGCAAATCAGTTAGCTAGGTGAATTTCGAGTTAAGAGGTTGGTTGGTGGGACATGCAGAGTGACTCCAGTTGTAACGGAGTGATTCTAGTTGTAACAGAGTTGGAAGTGCAGAGGTGCATTAGTTAATGCAAGTTGTAAATTAGTTTTAACTCAGTTAAGTGAGTTAAATTCAGTTGTGCTAGTTGTAACTGCATATATACTAGTGAGAGATCGGGTGAATTAAATATTAATTAATTCACATGTATTGATCTCATATGCAGCTGATGTTTTTACTATTATTATTTGCATCCATGTCAGATCCAGTGGAGACCCAGATGAGTTCTAAGTGAAAGGGAAGTGTAACTATCTTTTGTGATATTAGCAGGCTACCCAAGTGTAGTTATAACACCACAGGATGCCCATGATACTCAACGCAGTTGACGAAGGCTGAAATTATTTGTGATTAAGGATTGCATTCATCAGGAACTGTGTGAGCAAGGCAAGCTAACTGGAGGCAGTAAATTGGTTGTGTATTGGCCCAATTTTTGTATGGCAATGTGAGACAATTAGCTGATGTACTGAGAGCTCTTGTGATTAGAGTTTTGTATGTAATTGTTTCATGATTCCTTGTGGAACATACAATATATGATAGAAGGGTTTTGAGCAATAAGCTTTCCCCGGGAATATCTGGTGTTGTGGTTTTGATCTATTCTTATTTGCTTCATGTGATTGGAAATTGTGTTGTTTTTAATTCTGCAAAATATTTGTAGAAGTGATTCAGTATTTAACTTTAGTGCATTGTTAGATTGGTTGAATCCAATATATACATGCATATTGTATAATTTCTATATGGTATCAGAGTTGTGTTATAAATTTTCTACATGGTATGAGAGCAGGAATTATTTTGGTTCGTGAGTTTGCGGAGAATATCTGAAAATTGTGATGCAAAATTTTCAGAAAAAATAGCATATTTTGATTCCTTGCAAAAAAATACCCAAATTGAAAAAAAAAAATCGGTCCAATTGGAGCTCGGATGAGGGAGATATCGTCGATTTAAAATCAACTCTTTTGTTAGAAAATTTTGCGATGGCGGGACAATTACAATGTGTGGGAGTTGAAAAAGGAAAGGTGTTCCTTGAACACAAATAAATAAGACAAGCCAAGAAGATTGGGATTTGAGTTAAGAATCTCTATAGACTTGATGTAGATGTGATTTCTATAGAGCTTCGTACCATTGGGAAGTGTGAGAAAGTCATGCAATTGACCCTTGAGAGGGAGCTAGATTTGCATGCAGGTAAGAGTGAACCTCAAGATGTGGAGCCAGATGGGCAAAGGGAGTGCATGTAGCTATACCACCAAGTGAGAGGTGGGGCAACATGCATGAATAATCCCAAGAAGAAATTTTGGGCAGGATTCATTGAGATGGTGTGGATCTCATGAATTGAACCTGGCTACTAGGAGCTCACAGAGCAGCAATAGCAGGATCCATTGGATTGATGCAGTCAGATGTCGTGAGGACATGAAATCAAAGTGACAGTGTCAAATACTAGAGCGCAGATTAGAGTTGGCAACAAGTGCAAAGTGCATGGATGCAGGTGTCAGCAGCGCAGAGGATCCAGTAGAAATGTGCAGTAGATAGCAGCAAGTCAGAAGACTTTGATGACAAATGAATTATACTAATTCAGTTATTTGGAGGCTATTCAGTTTCGGAAGTATTGCATGCAAAGGTTGCATGTGCGATAACACTAGCGAAGTGTTGCATGCAAGAGGTGCATGTGCGAGAAACACTAGAGAAGTATTGCATGCATGAGTTGCATGTCGCATGCATGGAGTTGCATGTCTCATGCATGGAGTTGCATGTCTCATGCAAGGGTTGCATGTCGCATGCATGGAGTGGCATGTAGTATGCAAGGACATTTATTTCTTGTTGAGAGGGAGTGTTGAAGTTTGCAACAAGAAATAGTGAAATTGGCATCCGGAAACAACATCCTTAATCTCACTAAAGATTAAGCACCTACACTAGGTGGGGCCCACACAGTCTATTTTTAGGTGGAAGTCTATTTTTAGATGCATGAGAAAATTCTATTTATAGATGATGTCTATTTATAGATGATGAGAAAATTCTATTTATAGATGATGTTTTATTTATAGATGTATGTGCAAATTCTATTTATAGATCACATGTCTATTTATAGATGCATGTCGACTATTATTATCCCTTAATAATAGTTGGACAATAAACTATAATCTATTCTCAATGCAGACTTGGAAATAGTTAACTGAAGTGGAAAATCAGTTAGCTAAGTGAATTTTGAGTTAAGAGGTTGGTTGGTGGGACATGCAGAGTGACTCCAGTTGTAACGGAGTGATTCTAGTTGTAACAAAGTTGGAAGTGCAGTGGTGCATTAGTTAATGCAAGTTGTAAATCAATTTAACTCAGGTAAGTGAGTTAAAGTCAATTGTGCTAGTTGTAACTGTAGATACACTAGTGAGAGATCAAGTGAATTAAATATTAATTAATTCACATGTAGTGATCTCACATTCAACTGATGTTTTTACTATTATTAGTTGCATCCATGTCAGATCCAGTGGAGACCCAGTTGAGTTCTATGTGAAAGGGAAGTGTAACTATCAATTGTGATATTAGCATGCTACCCAGGTGTAGTTATAACACCACGGGATGCCCATGATACTCAGTGCAGTTGAGGAAGGCTAAAATTATTTGTGATTAAGGATTGCATTCATCACAAACTGCATGAGCAAGGCAAGTTGTCTGGAGGCAGTAAATTGGCTGTGTATTGGCCCAAATTGTGTATGGCAATGTGAGACAATTAGATGATGTACTGAGAGCTCTTGTGATTAGAGTTTTGTATGTAATTGTTTCATGATTCCTTGTGGAATATACAATATATGATATAGGGGTTTTGAGCAATAAGCGTTCCCCGGGAATATCTGGTGTTGTGGTTTTGATCTATTCTTCTTTGCTTCATGTGAATGGCAATTGTGTTGTTTTTAATTCCACAAAATATTTGTAGAAGCGATTCAGTATTTAACTTTAGTACATTTTTAGATCAGGTGAATCCAAGATATACATGCATATTGTATATTTTCTACAATATTTAAAATCATAAAGGCAACATATGGCTCAGAAAATAATATTCCTAGTGATGAAATTCCAAATGTTGAATCTAAAAGTTACCTCTTGTGCTTGTTTAATAACGTTTTCTAAGATATCAACCCCTATAACATAGTACTTGGGACCAACAAGGGATAGCACATCGCACCTATGCATTTAGTAATAAATACCACCATGGTTGGCTCAATCCCTTCAAAACCATGTAGCTATGTCCCTAGTTTCTCCCCAATTTTTGTCCAAATCTAGTGAGATTGCAAGAATCAACGACATTGAGCTATAAACCAATCTAAGCTACCAATAGACACTTTCTAATTTATTGACTATGTCGCTCCATCTGTTTGTATGCATTAACCTATAGTGTTGCTTGCATCTCTGAAAGGCTTATCAATTAGGTATGTAGTATCTCTATTATCATGCCCCTAAGCTTTCTTACACCATTTCAGTTGGAGAATTTTACTTTCCCGCCCCTAGAAGTTCTTAGAAAGTAATTAAACCCCCACCTATGACATTAACACTAAAAAAATTAGTCGTCATTATGAGTAATAAGAATAATAAACCAAAAAATATTGCTTCCTTTTGATGTTGTTAGTTGAAAAAGGCATTGTTGTTTCAAGGAATACTAAATCATTGACCTTTTTATATTCCACATTTTCACCTATGTGATTACATAAAAATAACTAAATAATATGTTTTCTTTTGTAGAATAAATTTACAAAATGGGTGTTATAAGAGCACATAATATTCAAGGTAACAATGAAAATTAATTCGTACTGCGAGAGATACATGTTTGCGCATCACTAAAAGGTATTTTTGTCTCATTTGTGTTATGAATAACTAGAGCCATGGAGTAAAAGTTTCCTTTAATCAAATAAGTTTTAAGGCATCTATTATTTTCTATGATTTCAATATAAAAAACTTCAACCTAATCTTTTTTTTTTTTTTTTCGTTTGACGAAATAATTTTAGCATAGCTAGCAATCATAAAGTGGATATCAATGTTTTCATGTAATTAGCATATCAAATTTTTGATTGATGAGTAATAAGTACCTTGCTATAGAGTATTAAATGCATTCCATATTGGATATGCATTGTTGGATCCAAAGTTAGTTTTGAATCAATAGTGCACACCCCAACATGTAGAACGTTTAGCTATAGTAATTTTGGTAGCTCAAAAAATTCTTACCAACAACAATAGGGAGCATCACTCAATCAAGGTACTAATCAAACCTATACTCATTTCGGACGGCGATGTCCATCGGTATGTGGTTATGGTTTCCACTAGGAGAGAATTTGGAAATGACTGGGAGTCACTCCAGAAAGAAAATATATGAACCTGCACTAAAATATTACAGCTAAATTATAAATATATGTACATTTTCTATTTAATATATGGTTTTCCTAGGTAGCTAGGAGCAGGATATATTGATTTGCAGACATAGACTTGGAATAATTGTTAGGATAGGAAAGAATTCACCTAACCATGCAAATTAATAAGCACAAATATATTATCCTAACCATTTTAAATAAATAATTATTAAAAAAAAAAACAATATAATATCTTATGAATCTTATTGTTATGTGTAAGGAAATTATAGAACGTTGAAAAGGCTTTCAAGTGACCAAAAAGGTAAATTTCAAATACCTCATCAACATAAATGTAGAGTGTAAGCACAAAATTCACACCATCAACTTCCAAATAGAAAACATTGGCCTTCAATCTTCTTATCACCTTCAACTTCCAAATAGAAAACATTGGCCTTCAATCTTCTTATCACCTTGATGAAAATGTACAATATAATTACAAGTTCTCTAGTGATCCTTGAATTCATTGATATGGTTGCTATTTAAACTATTCTAATACATTCTACCTTTTCCAAAAAAAATTATAACACTCTTTAATTTCCAACGAATGTACGTTGGTCAATTGATAAAAGAAATTTTCTTTTGAGTATTGGAATTCGTATGTATAATCTTCTTTCCAAATTGATAGTTCTTGTTACATAACTGAGTGTGAATGGAGATGCAGTGCATGGCTTTGGTTAAATTATAAGACAGTCTACAAAATACATTGGACTACAGGACAGGGAACCAATGCTCGCGCGGAGCTCATTTCTTTGTGGGGACTTCTGCGGTACGTGAAATGTTTGCATATTCATACACTTCACATTCATGGGGATTCCAATTCTATTGTGGAATTCGCCAAGGGGAACCAATCGCTAGATCTTCCTGCTATGAGAATCAAAAATTTGTTGTAGGGATTACAAAGTTACACGTTTCTTCCTATCTTTCGGGAGTCCAACAACATTACAAATTCCCTCTCCAAATGTGGCATCAAGGATCTGTTGGGCTTCATATATATCACCACTATTATGGATGGTGTTCCAATTGGGCGAAGAAGGTGTGGAAATGCCTTATTTTATACTGTTGTCTACTTTTAAGTTATTTTTTGGTTTTCAGCTTATGTGCAGAAGATTTAGCGTGGATTTCAAAATCAAAGGGTTTGATTATAAAAATTTTGCTTTTTCAGACAATATGAATATGGCATGTTTCTCTTTTTAGATGATAATTATGCTCATTTTGTATATATCGAGGAAAAGATAGATGATGCACAAAATACTTGTGAATGATGTAATTGGTGTTTAAAGGCTACCATTTACTTGTTTTAATTATTTTTCCCCTCATACTTTGAGTTTATTTCAATTTGTATTTGTAGAAATGGATTATAAGATTGACAATTTCTAGGAGAGATGCAGGGTTGCACTGACATGCGGATTTCATTTCAACAACTTGTAGCTAATAATACCATGTTTCTTAGGTGATAGATTACTTAAACTATTTATAATATTTTACCAATTCAATAAATCACGTTAGTTGATATGCACGGTTAGTCATTGTGTTAGATTTACTTGTTTTAATTATTTTCCTCTTCATAATTTGAGTTTTAATTCCATTTGTATTTGTAGAAATCGATTATAAGACTAACAATTTTTATGAGAGATTCAGGGTTGCACTAACAAGTGGATTTCATTTCAACAACTTGTAGTTAATAATACCACATTGCTTAGGTGATAGATAACTTAAAATATTTATAATATTTTACCTATTCAATATATCACAAGAATTGAAGTGCATATTGATTCAATATGTTAGATTTTAGCTTTGATCGCATTCAAAACCAAACTTAGACCGTCATGTAACCATGAGTGTGATAGCATACATGTCTCATGATACATGGACAAGATCCAATGTCATGGTAGGATGGGTTAGTGTTCAAAGTTATTATTGGAAACATTCATTTCTCAACCCAGATATGACATGAAGACATATACATGGACAAGATCCAATGTCATATGATTTCAAACATGAAGACATATACATGGACAAGATCCAATTATGATTTCAAACATGAAGACATATACATGGACAAGATCCATGAAGACATATACATGGACAAGATCCAATGTCATGGCAGGATGGGTTAGTGTTCAAAGTAGTGTTCAAAGTTATTATTGGAAACATTCATTTCGTTAGTGTTCAAAGTTATTCATTTCGTTAGTGTTCAAAGTTATTATTGGAAACATTCATTTCTCAACCCAGATATGATTTCAAACATGAAGACATATACATGGACAAGATCCAATGTCATATGATTTCAAACTAGTGTTCAAAGTAGTGTTCAAAGTTATTATTGGAAACATTCATTTCTCAACCCAGATATGATTTCAAACATGAAGACATATGCATGGACAAGATCCAATGTCATGGCAGGATGGGTTAGTGTTCAAAGTTATTATTGGAAACATTCATTTCTCAACCCAAATATGATTTCAAACATGAAGACATATCAAATCGAGACATCCAAATGGATAAAGGTTTGGATATGATAACAAGTGTAGAGACATTCAAATAAACAAGTGTAGAGATTTGGATTTGGATATGATAACAAGTACAACCTATAACAACCGGTTTTCAATTGTTTTCATTTGATCACGAGCTTGGATTACCTTTTTTAAATTTTAACACGATGCAAAACCTTTCTTCAAAGATTAAGTTGAATTTAAACAAATAATAATTTTCAAAGGGAAAACTAATAAAATAAGTAAAAATGAGTAAAAAAAGACTTAGAAAATTCATAAATAACTTCAAAACACACTAGATAAAACCACATACAAAGGTAATAAAGATATAGGAAAATGTTTTCAAATAAATAAAAAATTTGGAAGGGTACCCATTATTTTATGAAGAATTTATATTATAATGGAGGGTTGTTGTGTATGCTCAACTCATCAGGAGTGACCAGCAATGTCTTAATTTTGATGTTTTGAACAAAGCGACACCAATAACATCTTAAAAATCAACACATAAATCATAAATTAGCAATCATGATTTTATTATAGGGTTATAACTTGCATGTGCATAGAGATGCTTATAGCATAATGGTTCTATCGTAATGCTTTTTTCTCTAATTTGCAAACAATTGGAGATAAAAAGAAATACAAAAATGAAAATTTCATTAAAACAAGATTAATAATTGCAACGTGGCCTAGTATCTCCCTCTACGGCTAATTAATTAATTGTGTGGAGTGCGGAAGAATCACAATGAAAGCTTTTGCACTCCGTGCAATGACATATCACCCAAAGCAATGCCTAATATAATTCGTAGGAAGGCGAACTTTGAATCTTATGTTGCTGTGTTGTATTATTATCATAATTATCCCTGATAAATATTATGATATTATAATGTTTTCCTGCTAAATAAATGATTAAGGATATGTGGGGTCAGCATTTTTTCATTATTTGAGAATGTTGTGTTTCTGCAACTGTTTCTTCCATCTGTCATTTCCTTCGCTCATGCTTCTTCTACACAACCATCTCCTCTCCTCTGCACTTTGCACAACAATTGTTTGTTGATACATTGTGCGGAGTGCAGAAAAATGTTTTTTCTTCCTCCGCACCTCCGCACTCCACATAATGTATCAACGTTAATAGCAGGGAAAAATTTAAGGATGGAAAATTATCTTGAAGTTTAAAAACATTGGCAAATCTCACTAGTCCCTAATATGCAAACTATAAAACGTGTATTGATGTATTTGAAAATTTATCTAAATTTATAATGAATTTAAATATACTCTCTATATAATTTTGGCGATATTTAAGGTAAAATTATTTTATATTGTAAAATTTGGGTGAATCATTTTTATAAAAAAAAAAAAAGGAAATTGGTGAATCTTTTTTTTGAAAAAACATGGAAAATTAGCCCACCTAAAAATATTAGCCCCTAAGATTTTCTATGGTTAACAGTTGTGCGGAGCATGCAAAGGTATCGAAATGAGAAATAATATTTCTTTACTTGACACGCATGAAGCTTGGAAATTGTTTTATTCATTTAATTCATTAACTATAGTGATATCACTGAACTATAAAAAAATTCAGTCTGTGATGCGTTAACTTAAACTCTTAATTAATATGATCACTCTCATATGACTTTCGCCTCTTGTCCACCTTTCAATGGTGTTAGATAGGAACTGAAACTGAAGTTCTTAATGTGTATTTGTACCAATATTATCACTTAAACTGCATCAAGGATATACATATGGAACATATTATTGTCAGTATTTGTTAATAATGCATGATTATTTAAATATTAAAAGGATAGTAGGTTTGTATGAAGTTGCATTTTAATATATGAGTTCAATATCTGATTTCTGAAATCGTGTATTTTCTATGTTTGGTGCCAAACAATGTATGTGCTCAACATCATATTTTTGGGAATCATTTATACCATTGCATACTTACAATATAAATTACAATGCATTTAAATATTCAGTTTTATCTATGCCTCAAATTAATGATAATATTCTAATTAAAAGCGTGGCTATAGATTTCATATATACCCTATGTTTGTCCAGTAGTATATCAACCTATGATTGTGAATAATCTGACAGCAGAGAGGCTAATGTGTGACATATTGAACAAAAATTGTTACACAGTGCAGAGTGCGGAGGAAACTTTGATTGTGCTTCCTCCGCACCTCTGCACAATGAATAGAAACAAAATTGATTGAATTATAACCCATAAGAAATTTAAGTTTTAGATAAGTTGATTGACTTATAATTAATTCAATTTATGTTGTAGTAAATTTTCATCTATAATGATCTCCCATAGTAATAGTTTAAAAAAATTCACTCTTAAGCATTTCCCTAAAACTTGTTGGATGGTGTTGTCATTGATGTCAACCCATGGAGTTGATTAGGTTTTACTTTGACAAAAAACACCAGTCATTGATTTTGAATGGATAATGAAAGCTTCTCAGTAATTGTCAGATTACAATTAAATAGCAGCTACACTGTTGGATGGTTGGAAACCCAAGTCCTAGGGTTTGGGTTCTCTGGACTGAGGATGTACCCAAACGTTTTTTACGGCTTTTTGTTGAGATTCAACAAGAAAATTTTAGCACCCACGCTTAGTTGCATTAAGCACCCAGCTAGGGTGGGGCCCACAGTGTTATTTTTGGGTGCATGTTTATTTTGGTTATCCCTTAATTAAGATGGACATTAAACTGTAATATATTCTCAATGTTGACTTGGATCATTTTACTGAAAGTGATAAATTTAGTTAGCTAGTGGATTTCGAGTTAGAGGTAGTTGGTGAGGCATGCAGAGTAATTCTATTTGTAACAAAGTTCGAAGTGAAGTGGTGCATTGGTTAGTGCAAGTTGTAAACAGTTTAACTCGGTTAAGTGAGTTAAATTCAGTTGTGCTAGTTGTAACTGAAGATACACTAGTGACAGATTGAGTGAATCAAATATTAATTAATTCACAATCAGTGATCTTGCATGCAACTGAGGATTTACTATTATTAGTTGCATGCATATCAGATCCAGTGGAGACCCAATTGAGTTCTAGGTGAAATGGAAGTTGACTATCACTTGTAGGATTATTGGGTTGCACACATGCAACTAAACGCCCATTGGAGTGCCCATGATACTTGCGCAGTAAAGGCAGGCAATAATTCCTATCTTTTAGGGATATATACCATCAGGGATTTCGCAAGCAAGTCAAGTTGTCTGGAGGCTGAGAATTGGCTATGTGTTGGTTAGTTTTGCATATGACAGTGTGAGACAATTAGCTAAGTACTGGAGGGATATTGTGAGAAGACTTTTGTATGTAATTGTTTCATGATCCATGCTTAATATACAATAGAATATAGGAGGAGAGCACGAAATGGAGACTAGGATTTTGTCGGCGGCTCTTTCTTCTGCAACTCTCGCGCCACACCAGATTGCCACGAAAGACATTGACCCTGCGCCATGTGCTCCGCTCAGTCCTTGCTATGCGGATCTGCAAAGGCAGACACAACATTCAGAGAAACAGCGACCGATTCAGCTTTTCAAGGGTCCCTTTCACCCCTCTGCAGCTCTTTATGCTGGTAACCTCAACATTTATCACGGTCCATGGCCTTGGAGCAAACGCGACTTGACAGCGGCTCTCTCCTTTGGAGTTTCAACGCCGAGTAGGCCTGGGTTTCAGACTGCGGCCGATCCTGCTCCAGCTCCTAATGTTCGGCAAAACCCCCACTCTGTAGCGCTGGCGCCTACGCCCCTGATCGATGGCCGGCTTCTTCTCCGGCTTGTTGGGGACCTCTGCAGATATTCTGAAGACTTGCTTGACAGCTGCCAAGACTTTTCTCCCGCGACAGAGACCCTGGACACGCTCCAAGCATTGGCCTCTCTCGATTTACTCCATAAAGGCAGCGGGGCAGGGATTAGTCTAATGCAAATGATCATTCGGCCCCTCTACAGATCTGCAGCCATATCCTTTGCAACGGATCTGTGCTGGAGCGATAGTTTCCATCTGCAGATGCTTTTTCCTCCCCCACTGCCTCCAGTTCGTCAGGAGATCGGAGTCCCAAAAGAATCTGGCACTGTGTCGATCCAGAAAGCATTTGAAAATTTTTCTGCCCCCTTTCAGGTTCAAATCTCACAGCTTTCAGGCAAGACCATTCTGCAATGGGTCCACCCTTCAGATCTGGTGCAGAATCTCAAGGTAAACCTGGAACGCCGATTTGGGATTCCCTCTGCCTTACAGAGACTTCTATTTCAAGGTAAACAACTCGATGATCCTCTTCCCCTCTCTTCTTGCAGCATAAAAAATAATAGCTCTTTAGTGTTTTCCCTTCGTTTGAGAGGTGGTGTTGCAGGACAATCTTCTTCTGCTCCTCCCTTCTCCTACAAAGATGTAGTACACTCTGAGATTCCCAAATCCCCTGAGGCTCCCAAACCCAAGCCTTTTCTGGTTGACAAGCTAGAGGAGGTTCCCTCTGTTGAGATCTCCCACCCTGGCCTCGCAGATGACCTTCAAAAATTTGCTGAAAGGGCCATCATCTGCAAATTCAATGGGATTTGGCCGCGCTCTAAGGACCTCTATGACTGGATCCATGCCAACTGGACTCACCATTGCAAGGTCATCTTCTACTCAAAAGGATACTTTATAGTTTTGTTCGACAATCCTAAGCACTATGAACAGGCCTTAGAAGAAGGTCCTTGGTTTATGGGTACTGCTGGACTCTTCTTAACTCCATGGTTCCCAGATTTTGACCCAGCAACTACAGTCATCACCAAAACGCCTGTATGGATCAGGCTTCCAAACTTACCAGCTCACCTGTGGCATATAGCTGTCTATAGGGGCATAGGCAACACCTTGGGCCGCTTTTTAATGGGAGATCACTGGCGGGAACATCAAGGCCTCTACACATATGCCAGAATATGTGTGGAACTAGATCTAAGCAAGGGACTTCCAGATCAAATCAATCTCAAGATCAACGACTTTGTTTGGACTCAGAACCTGGATTACGAGAACACTGCCTTCCGTTGCCGCCACTGTCACCTAACAGGGCACTTGCAGAATTCTTGCCCATTGCTCACTGCAAAAACGAAAAAGGACAACATCGCAAAGACCAAACCCAAGCGTTGGACCCCTTGTTCTCCGCCGCCAGCAGTGAGCTCTGATTCCTCAAGCTCGGAAGATGATGGGAGTGATGCAGAACCGGACCAGGCACCTCAGACAATGGATCCGTCCACTGATACTCCTGCGCACACCACTGTCACAGCGATCACCCAGAAACGCGTCCATGAGACCTCCTCTTCTGAATCAGATAAGGAGATCCCTCTGTTGGAGAATTCTAGTCTTCAAGTTGTTTTAGCTCATACTCCCCAGGACGACTGGATAAAAGTCAATAAAAAGAAAGGGAAAAAACTTCGTGTTGAGACTTCTGCCCATGTGGGGTAAAATTCAGCCTTTTTCTTTCAAGTTACTTGTTGTAGCTCCGTGCATGGTTCATTCCTCCTCCGGGACCGAGGTTGATAGTTACATCATTTCTGGTCGGCCGGTTTCTTGTCTCTCTTGATTGTACTATATTTTACTCAATAGAAATAGTTTAATTTTACTGAGAAAAAAAAAATATACAATAGAATATAGTAGGGTTTTTAGTTGTAAGCTTTCCCCAGGAAATTATATGTGTTGTGTGTGATTGATATTTCTTCATGTTCATGTGATTAGCGATTTTGTTTTTAATTCCGCAAAATAATTGTAGAAGTGATTCAGCATTTAACTTTATTACATTGTTAGATCCGGTGAATATAAGATATACATGCCTGTTGTATAATTTCTACATGGTATCAGAGCACAAGAAATTGTAGAAGTGAAGCAGGATATGAGTTTGTGACTGCATAGAATTCGAATTTGCAGAAATACTTTCTTGGTGCTACAGTTGATTCAAGATCAAAATGGCTTTCAATGGCTTGAGGTTAGAGTATGCACTCGAGGGCAGATCGAACTATATTTCTTGGAAAGACATGATGGAGGCAGTACTCGAAGATAATGGCTTAAAGGAATTCATTAACACTGATGTTCCTAAACCCCTTGTGGCAGATGCTGCAAATCTTGATGCATGGCAAAAGAAAGTGGAAAAGGCGAGGAGGATCCTGTTGGAGGGAGTAGGAGACCACATTGTCTCAAACCTCCATGGGAAATCCACACCATATGCAATTTGGAATGATTTGATGGATCTATTCCAAATCAGTAGCGACCATATGAAATTGGCTATCAAAGATAAACTCAGGAAGATCAAAATGGAAAAGGGAGACACCATTCCAAAATATCTAACAAAGTTTTTCCAATGTCGGGATGAACTGGGGAGTGTTGGAATAATAGTTGCTGATGATGATTTGGTGAGCTTGGCTCTCCTAGGACTTCTCAATAGTTGGCACAGTTATCAAGACTCTGTTAATGGAAGGGAAAAATTGCCAGATTGGGAACGATTGTGGTCAGATTTGGTGCAGGAGGATGATGCCAGGATTCTGCTATAAAACAGATCCTTGCGCATAATAGACTGTGTGTTTCCTTAACATGGAAACTTCATCTAATTCGTCATTAAAAACCACATTTTATTTCAGCTCAAAACATATAAAAAGAAAACAGAGCCAACACAAACAAATACTAACATACAATAATAACAAGAATTCTCAGATTCAAACTAATTGCCCGAATATTACATTTGTGGGCCTCTCGGCTCTCGCCCCATTTACATGATTTCTCAAACCATTCCTCTCTATCTCTCACTGTCCTCCTCACTCTTACAAGCTTCATATTTATACACAATTATGAATTAACTCCAATCCATGATTTTCTCCACACAAATCTCAACCAAAATCTAAAATAGATTCATCCCTTATTTGACTCAACTGAGTTCCATTGAAGGAATTCTTGATCCCTAAATTATCTACCTAACTCAACTCCCTCATATTCTCAATTAATTAAGAGAATATTTACAATAATCCTCACACTTAGATATTTATCTCTTAATTTATTAAAAATGATCATAATAATTTATAAAATAATTAAAAAGACATCACCCCCCTAATTACACAATATTTTAATAAAAATCAAGCAGGATGCTCCTACATCAGAGGAGTTCAGACAGAACACCAGAGATGGATCTTCATCTAAGAATTAAGATGAATATGATTGTGCTTTGGTTGCGAAGGCGAAGAAGGGGAAGGGGAAGAAATTCCATTCTAAATCTAAGTCCAAGAATGGCAAGAAGCAGGACATGTCCAAGGTAAAGTGTTTTCACAGTCACGAGCATGGGCATTTTGCTACTAACTGTCCACAAAATAAGAAGAAAAAGAAGGATAGAGGATTTGTAGCTGGTGAGGCCCTTGCCTCGCAATTTGAACTTGACTTCTCATTGATTGCATGCATGGTGTCCGGTGCATTGGGATTTGTGTGGTATTTGGATAGTGGCGCTTCCTTTCACATGACGGGAGATAAGGAATTTTGTAGTGACTTGGAGGAGAAATATCTCCAGATGCATATTGAAATGGGCGAAAATGAACGGTACAGTGCTACCAGGATTGGTACCATTACCTTTTAGAGGGATTAAGGTAAACCATTTCAATTAAAAGATGTGATGCATGTACCAGGTCTGAAGAAAAAATTGGTCTCAGTTGCAATGTTGGAGGATAGGGGCTATGGTTTTGTTTTTAGTGATGGAAAAGCTTTCCTGCGTCATAAAACAACAGGACAAGCCAAGAGGATAGGGGTTCGAGTTAATAATCTCTACAAGAAAAAGGTAGATGGTTGTGTATAAATGATGGGCAAGGCAAATCAAGTGGTGAGTTGGGATGAGGGCGAATTATGGCACTGGAGATTGGGCCATCTTCACCATGGAGCCTTGAAAGTCATTAAGCAGATTTCTATTGGTCTTCCCAGTGGTAGACTTGCGCAGTCAGACACATGCAAGGGATGTTCTATGGGAAAATAAGTAAAGGCCGCCTTTGATGAGAAGGAAAATCGAGCTTTGGGGATCCTTGATAGATTTCACACAGACATGTGTGATCCTTTCTCAGTTGCTTCAATAGAAAAACATAAGTATTATGTAATCTTTGTTGATGAATTTTCTCGTAATTTTTGGATCTTATTCATGCAGAAGAAATAAAAAAAATTATCTAAGTTATGTGAGCTTAAGGCACTAGCGGAGAAAGAGTCAAGGAAGAAATTGAAGGCTTTTAGGAGCGATAATGGTGGAGAATACATCTCTAAAGAATTCAAGAACTTCTTCAGCAAAGAAGGAATTCAAAGAGGAATCATAGCGCCTCATAACCCACAGCAGAATGGGGTCGCGGAGAGGAAGAACAGAGAAATCATGGGTGCAACATGAGCGTTGTTGCATGATCAAGGCCTACCGATGCATTTGTGGGCAAAAGCATGCAACACAGCGGGTACATGTGCAAAACCGTTGTCCTCATAGAGTACTTGGCATGAGTACAACTGGAGAGGCTTTCACTGGTAAGAAACCTGATATTTCATACTTTAAGATTTTTGGCTCATCTGTTTATGTGCATGTGACCAAGGATGCCAGGAAGAAGCTAGAACCAACAACTGAGGTTGGGATTTTTGTTGGGTACACTGAAAGACCCCATAATTTTTGTGTGTATTTACCAAACAGCAGAATGACTGTTGTGCGACGAGATATCAAATTTGATGAGGATAAATCCATGCGGTTGTCCCTTGAGAGGAAACTAGACTTGCATGAAAAGGACGAATTGTTGGTTCCCAAGGATGAGTCTCAAGATGTGGATCAGTCACATGAGGAGTGTTATGCGGATAAATCGTTCTTACGGACAAGAACGATCTCCCTAGTATCACAAGGATAGCTAGAAACAAACAGGACAAATGTAAACTACTTTCTCTAGATTATATATGATTTAGAATTTTCTATGATGAAGAAAGGACCTACCTGTGGTCCAATGCTAGTTCAATTCTTCTTTCCCGTCGCTCCAAGGAATCACCTCTTAAGATTTGCAAACAAAGACATGAAAGAGAATCAAAAGCACCTACAACATATACTAATGCAAAAATCACAAATTTATCTTAATGATCAAGGAATTTAAGAAATAATTCATTCAAGTAAATACATAAACAACTTATTGAGAAAACAGGATCCAATTGTATTATCTTTAAATAAAAGGAGTCTTACAACTATGTTCGCCTTGATGTCATACAAGTCCTTCCGGGGGTCCGGAACAAGCGTTTTCCTTTGGTCTGACAAGCCCTTCCACTCTTTGAACCAGCATAACTACGAGTATGTAATCGCTCTCGTAGTTTAAAAAAAAGAGTATGTTTCTTCAGCAATTCCCTTCTCTATCATAGCTGCCAAGTACAAAGCAAGTACTAAGTGTATACAAAATGTATAGCGAAGTTTTACATATGTGAGCATCTACCCTTGAGACTGAACCAAAGCTTCAATTTATAGGAGAAGGAAAGTGGTTATAGCTCCAAAATGGAAGGGATAGAGTCCCCTTATCAAGGGATTAAGTTCCAAAGACCAAGGAATAGGCTCCTTTTATGAAGGAATGGATGTTCATGATAAATGGAAGGAGTAAGGCTTCGACTAGATAACACCTTCTAGAAGCTCCCAGCTGGGAGAATATTCGACCAACTGGGCTTCTAGAATTTACTTTCGCCTTCAATTTACCTTTTACAGGGTCTGCACTTTTAAAGAAGAAAACGTGCGGTCAGCTTCACAGTTTTTAGAGCAAAAAGGTGTGGTGCCACAGGTAAGGCTAAGGAAAAGTGCGGTACAAGTGTTTTTATGATTTTTACAAGCTTTTCTCCAAATTCAGGACTTGGTTTAGGAACTTTAGGGTTGTATACTTCTAAGGGAGCATTATATAGGTATTGATGAACCCATATAGACAATAAAATGTCATGGTGACAAAATAATGTGTAACAGATTACCCCCTAAAGCGCGAATTCTGAGATAATTTGAAGAGTGAAGTGCTTTATCATTCCGAGGATTGGCTTGTGGACGTTGGTTGGAACCTATAAAAACATTCAATGCAAACATATATATATATATATATATATATATAATATATATATATATATATATATATATATATATATATATATATATATATATATATATATATATATATATATATCATCGTTGAGGTAGGTATTCCCATACTCAGAGCAAAAACTAACTAAATCAAAACTTAACTAAAATGTTCTGATATAGAAATGATTCTAATATTACATCAATAGTAGACAAAGTATGGACGCAGCCATTTGTCATGAATAGTCTACTGCATAATGAACAATAAAACTCCTTGCAGCTTGGATGGTGGAAACTAGATCTAGGGTCTTGATTTCTGCTTCCCGAACTAGTACGATTCTATCCATGCGATTAATTGTGTCAAATTCGAACATGGTAGAAACCACTTGATTACCAATCAATGATGTGAATTGTTAACAAGTGTGAGAGAAACAACCAATAATGACAATGGCTCTCAAAGTACTCAGTACGATCCATGAAGTGTGAATAAATGATTTGAAGTCAAACACTTCATAGAATCATCCAATCGGAGGTCAATGACGTAACCTGTCGTCGAAGGCGAGAAATATGCCATTAGGGCATGTATATTCCAAGGTCTTGATGGATTCTATATCAAATTCCTAGATGATATGTTGTCGTTGATAGAAAGTGACCCGTCATAGGAAAACCCACGACACAAAACCATTAGATCAAGTTTTGTAGAAATATTTTGCAAGGACTGACTCAGGGATGGTCAACGCGAGACATATGTTTGCAAATGAAATGTTTATTTGAACTGTCCTCTTGAACGCATTATGACACTGCAGATGGTTTGGTGACAATTGACCTAAAGCTAATACCCAGAAACCGGCTGAAGACTTTCAATGTGGTTTGATTAACTGATAGGCAAAGGATTTTCCCAACCCAGGTCGAAGTGTGACAAAAGTGTCGTGTTCAAGAGTGGTACACTGCTTTTAAACAAAGTTAAACAACTGGATCCATTTTCTCTCTTTTTCCCCCACCATTTCTGGCAAGTACCTCTTTATTTTTGACAAGCTTGAGGAGATAACATTTGCTTGTTATATAAGCTCATCCTTCAGATGAGTCTAACTTAGTATAAAATCGAACCCTAATAAGGAGTGGTTCATTCCTGTTTATAATTGATTGGTCCTTTACTGTTCAATTCTAACGAGTCCAGTATAGGAGAAACTCGGTGTTTTTCAATTTTAGAGAGTCAGAAGAAAAACTTAAGAAAACTTTGTGGTTGTACTTTTTCGTAAATTTAGTCTCTCAAGCCTGAAAAGGGATAAAATAATACAGGAGAGAACTCTATTGACCATGATTAGTCAACGTATACCTTTTTCGTAAATAGTCCATTTCAGTCTGGAAAAGGGGTAAACTTATATTGAAGGGACGTCTGTTCATTTCCTTTAAGGAGTTTGAATGGTCAAGTACTCGGCAATCTTTTCATGTTTAGAGAGTCTGAAAAGGGCTTCACAAAGAACTCAAGATTTTGCTTTTTCGTAAGTCTTAATGAGTTGGAAAAAGGGATAAAAATGTACTCATGGCTTTCTCTTTTTCGTAAGTTTTAACGAGTTCGAAAAAGGGATAAAAATTTACTCATAGGTTTCGCTTTTTCATAATTTTTACCGAGTTCGAAAAAGTGATAAAAAGTATACTCTTTTGTCAAAATGATCATTTTACCCAAAAAATCATGTATTCTGCATAAAAAAACTCAAAAATTTAACATACTTGTTTATTATTAATAAAAATAATTCGGAAAACAACTTTTCAAAGTAGAAAATAAACAAAATTATATTTCATTTATTCAAAAAATCTTATAAAAAGGAGTTTTTCTAAATCAGTTTTACCGTTTGATTCTAGAGTGAAAGTTGAGAGCTTTTGGTGGAAAACATTCCAAAGGAGACTACGGAAAATTCGACCATCGGAATCGAAAATCGTCAGTTCCAGGTAATCCACATCATCCTTGCCTTCATTTTTTTCTGTTCACTTTCTTAATTTAGGTTTTAAATTCATTTTTTAGGAGAAAAATAGTTCAAAATTTCGCCCACAGGGGTCTGTAGGTAATACACATGACACCTATGGACCCCGAAATTTTTTTAAAGAGAAAATGGTCATGGTCCTACACTTTTTGTACAAGACGCGTACGAATCTACGCACTGTCTCTGAGAAAAAGGTGCAGAGGCGCCATGAAGAAAATAAAATTATAGATTCTCCCAAATTAAACCAAATTTTTCACTCAAATTGTTTCTAATCTTCCAATTTACCCATTGCAAAATATCTACAATGCTTGAGTGGAGGGAACATGAACATGAAGAGGTTGATGAGGCCGCAATGGTACCTGCGTCCACATTGCGTGTATTGGGGGAATTTGGTTTGTATAAATTTTGGGCTATTCAGGGCATGAGGGCCCAAGTAGACTTACTCACCTGGCTAGTAAACAAGTGGGACATCCAGGAAAAGTGCTTCATAATTGGAGATCACCGGCTCGAAATCGAGCTGGAAGATATGTGTTTTCTTACTGGTTTATCAAAGAGAGGTGAACCAATCTCTTTTTTTGGGGCTAGGACAGGTGGACAATCTGTCACTAGCCTTCAGCAAGAGTTCTACAATGAGGAAGCAGATCCCAAAGAAAAACGCATTGATATAAAAACAATCATTCGTCCTAAACTCAAAGTGGTTGTGTCTACTATGACCCGGTTGTGTGGGAGCGCAACGCCACTCATTGCTATTAGATCCCAGATGCAGACTGTTGTTGATTGTTTCAGAGGCACCATTTTCAATTGGTGTGAGGCAGTATTGGCCAACGCAAAAGGCCAATTGTCCAGGGCAAAGAACTCAAAGTTGAAAAACTTTGGGTATGGAGCTATTATTGTCACATTTGCTTTGGAGATAATTCCTTCACTTTCCCCGCAGCTTATTTCAGTTGATCGTGGTACAGTCAGGGAGCCTCAGATGGTCCGATGGGTTGTACTGATGGCCCGTCATAGTGAGGTCGGTGAGATTGTTCATTTCACTCCAGCTTATTTCCATTGGTTGGAGAACCAAATCTTCGCCATACAAGATTTCCCATATTTTGGGATGGAATTCTGTTGTGATCGAGAGATGTCCCTTCCTCCGGGAACACAGTGGGATGAGTCAGGTAAGAATCATTTTGACCTGTTCTAAATTCTATTTTTTATTATTTTTTTGTTTAAATCGTCCAATACTGATGAAAAAAAATTTTAAAATGCAGATGTTGGTCCACACAGGCTAGCCACGCTCCGTCGCTTTGACAGGAAGCAAAGCGAACCCATTGCAGCACCACAGGATCAGGCAGCTGAGATTCTTACTGACCTAGAACACAACCTAGAACGGTTGACCTTGGATATCCCAGAGACTTCGATAGATGATGTCCCTCTTCGTCTTCAGAGACATGTTATTGGAGTCCCTGGTCAGTTTAGGAGATTCCTGAATAGAGTAGCGCAAGCTGTCTTGTACTATCATGATCACCACCACGGATAGTGGATGATTGTGCAGACTATCTCATTTTTTTTTTGTATCACTATTTTTGCCGATCATAGGGTGTTTTAAACCTATAATCGAGGATGATGTAATATTTTTTGAAAACAATACTGTACTCTATGATATTACTACTATTTCCGGCTATATTTTCAAAATGTTTATCGAATGTTGCTTTGATTTATTGCTTTAATGTTGCAAATGTTTGTTTATAACACTAGTAGCTAATGCATCAGCCAATGTGTTTAAATTTCTCAGAATGTGTTGATATTCAATGTAATCAAACTCTCGTTCCAAGGGACATACCTTCAAAAAATTCTCAATAATACTGGATTTTTAATTGTGTATACTCAATTTAAATGTAATACAATGAGTTCAAAATCTAACCTAACGATCAAACGTCGAATTCCAAATGAAATGGATTCAGATAATAACTCAATCACTGTGCTATATTCTGTAATATTATTCGTTGTTTGATCGACGCTTATCCCATTCATAGATATTAACTCATCAGTGGGTGAATAAATAACCCAGGTTGCGGAAGAAATGTTCCGTGTACTACGACAAGCACCATTAGCAAAACCAATATACGTTTGAAGGGATGTTGACATCTGCAAGAGTAATCTAGATAAGCAAGGATAGTAGTAAAAACAAACTTAAAATAGGCACACTCTTCTAATCTAAGGCACACTAGCTACGAAAATAACTAATACACAAATAAGATCTCCACACAATATTTAAGCATAATATCTCTTCAAATAAAGCCCATTTCTGGGTTTGTCTAAAGAGACTCCGTCATAATCAGTTAATTCATAGGCCCCTTTTGCAAGCACTCGCTTGATAATATAAGTACCATGCCACATGGGTTCGAATTTCCCAGCTCCTAGTTTATCATTAGCTTGGTTGTATACCAATACTAGGTCACCCTCTGAAAAAACACATGGTGTAACACTTTGATCGTATTTAGCTTTAACACGTTTTTTGTGAGCTTCAGCTGCCAATGCAGCGGTGCACCAAGTCTCATCTAATTGAGCTAAGTATAAAAAGTGTTTCTCCTCCTCAGAGGTAGCTAGTAGTAATTCTATGGCTAATTAGAGTGACGGTATTTTGCATTCAATCGGTAACACAGCTTCTAAATCGTAAACCAGCTGAAAAGGAGTGAAACCTGTTGCAGTTTTTACTGAGGTTCAGTATGCCAAAACTGCTGAGAAAAGCATAGTATTCCAATTCGATTTATGAATTCCGATTATTCGTTTGATCATGGTGGTTAAAACTTTATTTGCAGCTTCAACCTGACCATTAGCCTGCGGGTAATATGGTGTAGAACTATCGTGGCGCAGGCCAAGTTGATCAGTCAGTTCAATCATCATTATGTTTCGAAAATGGCTCCCATGATCAATAATTATAGCTTGGGGTACACCAAATCGAGCAATCACTTGATTGAATACAAAAGTAGCTGTAGTTTTGCCATCTGCCGCAAATGTAAGCATCACCTCGGCCCATTTGGTAAAATAATCTACTGCGAGAATAATATACCCATGCCCCCCGGCCGAGTGAGGGTTACATGTAATGAAGTCAATGCCCCATTTTGCAAAAGGACCGAAAAAAATTATTGGGTGAAGAGGAGTTGGTGGTGCATGCATTTTACGATCAAAGATCTGACAATTGTGGCATTTTCGGACCACTAGAATGCAATCTTTAAATAACGAAGGCCAAAAATAACCAGCGCGCAATATCTTTTGGGTTGTGGCATACCCAGACATATGACCGCCACATGCTCCAGAGTGGCAATCATTTAAAACTTTTTCAGCCTCTTCATGAGTAAGACATCGCCAAAAAACAGAGTCCGCACCTCAACGATAAAGAGTGTCACCGAAAATATTATATTGTTGGGATTGGAAACAGATTTTTCGTCTATGTGAATGTGAGAGTTCAGGCCGAAAAGTTTGGGTTTGGAGATAAATTATGATATCTCCATACCATGGATCAATGGCACTGATAAGAAACAAAGATTCATCGGCGATCAGATGTTCTACCACAGTTTCTGTCTCAGTATTGGGGAAGTCACACATAATTTTGGCAAACACTAGTGATTTCTTTGACTTATATTTTTCAAATTCTAAATCAAACTCTTGTAGGATGACAATCCATTTAGAGTATTTTCCCCCTAGTAATTGTTTGATCAAAATATACATCATAGGGTTACAATCAGAGATCACTATTGTTTTTCATAACAGTATGTAATGACGAAATCTTTGAACAGCTTGAACTGCTGCCAAGGCCAATTTCTCCACATGTGAGTATTTGATTTCAGTCAGATTCAAATTGTGACTAAGATAGTAAATCATATGTTCGTTGTGAAATTCATTTTCCTGAACTAAAACCATTCTGATCGTGGAATTAGAGGTTTCTAAGTATAAAAAGTAATCTTGGTTGTAATTGGGTGGATGCAATAACGGTGCATGGGTCAACTTGTGTTTTAGAGCATCAAAAGATCTATCAATGATCTTGTCCCAAATTAAAATAATATTTTGTTTTAAAAACCTAGTAAAACCTTTGGTTAACTCAGCGTAGTTAGGAATGAATCTACGCAGAAAGTTTGCTTTCCCCTGCAAACTTTGGAGTTGTCGAAGTGTGGAAGGAGGAGGCAAACCGATGATGGCCTCAACCTTCGACGGTTTGACATGAATACCTACCTTCGAAACAATAAATCCCAACAATCATCCAGATTGTACACAGAAAACACATTTGTGAGGATTCAGACGAATCTTATAATGCCTACATCTCATAAAGATTGCTCGTAAATGAGTAGCATGATCTTTCTTGTGTAATGAGTGAGCAGGTAAATCATCGAGATAAGGTTGTACAATGTGTTTAATGTCATGAAATGCATAAGACATTACCCTTTGAAAATTCGTACCAGCATTCTTAAGTCCAAATGGTAATTTACGATAAGAGAAATTTCCCCACGGACAAATGAATTTTGTCTTTGGTTGATCAGCAGGGAGTGTGTTTATTTGATTATAACCATAAAATCCATCCATAAATGAAAACATTTCGCTTCCGGCACAATCGTCAATGATTTGATCGATATAAGGGGTTGGATAATTGTCTTTTGTACAAGCTCTGTTTATATCCCTATAATCGATACATACTCTGATTGTTCCTTGTTTTTTATTAACAAGAACAATATTAGATACCCAATCCATGAGAGGGATTGGATAAATAAATCCTACTCAAAGTAATTTAACTTCATATTTGATTGCAGCAGCTTTTAATGGATGTATCTGACGTAATCTTTGTCTGGTAGGTTTAGCATCCCTGTATGTTTTAATTTCATGAACGATAATGGATGGATCAATTCATGGCATTTATTCATAGGACCAGGCAAAAATGTCACGGAATTTTTGAAATAGGGCTTTGTATATATCAATTTCATCTTTTGTACAAGAAGGGCCTATATGAATGTTTTCAACAATTCCTAGTTTTACTGAGATGTCGATGGGAACCGTTGTAGAAATATTTTCTAAATTCAATTCAGAATCCGAATTTGTGATCGATAGAGGACTCTGAGGTTCTTTCACATAGTCAGTGGTGAAGATTGATGAAAAATCATTTTAAAATCGATCAAGATCAGGTAGAAATGAAGATCTATGATGTAGATCTTCCCATGGTAATTCACACATAGACAAAAATTCACGAATATGTTCATCAGTATTGAATACTTGTTGAAAAGGATCAGGAATTGATGTCAAGGTTGAGCTTGATGTTGAAAATAATTCTTTATTAATCACATTCACTGGATCAGATGCAGTTGAAGGGGTATCGGAAAATGACTGTACCACTTGATATGTTATCTCAAAAGGACTCAAAGGCATCTTGCCATCGAAAGAATCCATCTCTGATTCTGAAGGCACTATCTAAGGATCATCAAACGGAATAGTGCTTGATGTAATCATATTGATATTAGCAATAGTAGACGGTACGTTGGGTGCAGGCATAGAAAAATTCCCTAATAAAGTAGAGTCTTTAATTAAACCTACCCCAACATCTTCGTAAGGGATAGTCGATTTTCCAACATGCTAGATACTATCCCTAGAAGCTGGGTCAGACGAATAATATAAAAGCTGGTCAATTTTAACGATATTTCCATTGTGAGGGAACATGATTAACTGAAAGACCAATGATACAACGGCAGTCATAGCATAAGACCAACTTCGACCCAAGAGAAGGTTGTAATATAGAGGGGCATCAACTACTTCCACATCTAGATTAACAGTTTTTCCTTCGACCTCTATAGGTAGATCCTGTAAAATACCATATGGATGGAATCCTCTTCCATCAAAATCTTTGAGGATGGTCGGAGATTGGTTAATCGCCAAATAACCAAGTGATTTCCAACATTTCAACGACATGATACACGTAGATGCCCCTTCATCAATCACAGTACGAAAGCAATGTCTGGTTTTTACTAACACTGGAATCTGGAAAGCCATTTGATGGGGTAGGCGAGGTGTAAAATTTTCTAAATCGAAGACCATAAGGTTCGAATCCTGCAAATCTACGGCTCCTAAAACTAACAATAGTAATTTCCTTTGTGCTGGACATGATTGCAGCACTTCCAAGGCCGACATTGCTGAAGGGGAAACTGCCAAATCTTCGACATTGTTGTAGTTCTAAGCAGCCCTCGCATGTGGATTGAAAGCTGATTTACGAAGCACACCTTTAGCAGGCAGTTTGAATACTAAGTCAGGATTCGGTTTCTCGATATGAAGAGGATCAGAAACTAAGGGAGATGTAGCTGGTGCTGAATTATAATTTTCTATTTCTTTACCAGTAACGAGATTTTTACTACCATAGTCCTGCGATCGTGTCGCAACCATCAAAATATCTAAAGATGTATTAGAAGAAGATCCAATCATTTTACTATCCCGAATTGGAAAGGGATCCGTCAATACAGCGGGAGTGGGTGAACCTTTGACAAACTTAGAAACTTCAGCCCTATGTGGACATTCCTTGGTGAAATGATCCTCGTCACGGATAAGACAAGGATAACGAGGTTTCCGTTTGTCATTAGTTGATTCAGTTTTATTAGTTTTTTCTTTAGGAGTTGAGGTATGTTTATTCTTTTTCTTCCCCTTTTTCTTCTTGTTGCCGGATTTCGACTTAGTAAATGAATCTACAATGTGAATATCGGCATTAGTTTCCAAGGAAGATTCTCCTTTTGGTGAATCAGGTAAAGTTATTATAGGAGAATTAATCTTTGAAGTTTCTTCTTATTCTTAGTTGTAGTAACCGAATCGATTACACCATCAGCGGCATGAGAGCCTGAAGGAGTTGTAGTTATCTAACCAGGATGTGGTAAATCAGGAATTTTCTTGTATAAAGTTCCGGACTGGGTATATACCAAGTCTAGAAATTGAGCTTGAGCAATAACTTGTTCTTCCGTAACAACTCCTGCTTTGGCTACATCTTCAGTGATTTTTGGTAGCAATGATTTAACAAACCATTCTACCAATATTTGATCCGGGATAAAAAAATTTACCAGACGTCTTCTACGTCTCCATTCATGAATATGATTTGATATATATGTAGACGTAGATTGTTTTAGTGAAGTTAATAATTTCGTGCCATTGGCGTATCTGACTAGCAACTGAAAATGAGTTAAGAAGGCATTTGATAGGGCGTTGAAATTGTTAAACGAGCCTCGTGGTAGTTCAATGTACCACTTAGCATCTAATCCTATTAACATTCTCTGAAAAAAGTCTAAGTTGAACAAAATCTTTGATTAATGAGTTAGATCCGCACCAAAGGTGGTAAGTCATAACATGGTTGGAAGGATACTCTCCTATTTTTCCTTCAAATTTTGGCATGTCACTGGGAAATTTATGAGGAATTGGTGGCCAATATGGATGATAATAGATGAGATCATTCATAAGGCGAGTTAAATCTGATAAATCTAAAGTTTCTATGAACGGAAATCCACGGGTAGGGTCTTGTGGATAACCTTGTGAAACTAAACCAGTTCTAGGAGGAGGATATCTAGGATAACCTGGAATAGGTTGTGCATTTGGAATCATATTACCCCCTGGATAACCAGGAATAACTGGACCATACTGAGGTTGAACAGGTGCTTGATATGTATATCCAGGGTACGGTTGTTGCGGGTAGACTGGAGTTTGTGGAACAGGTCCATATTGGTACGGCCCCTGATATGGTTGATAATTAAATTGAGGTTGACTCGTTATTACTGTACTTGTACCAGCTTATCCTGCGGGTATCTGAATAATAGTCTGAATTTTTGGTCCAGACTGCAGAATAGAAACCTGAGGAATCTGTATCAATGTTTGAGGGGCAGATGTAACAGGAACTGTAGACACTGCAAGAATAGGTGTGATAGGTTGAACAGAAGTCTGAACAGTTGTTTGTGGTGGAGTACTGGGTGAACTCGGACCAGGTTGCTGAACAGTACCAGATGCAGGTGTCGAAATGGAAGGTTGGACTGGTCGTTGGGGTTGAATATAACCAACAGGTTGTCCTACTTGATAATAAGGCACTTGCATATTTAGTTGCAAATTCTATTGGACCTGGTATGGATCCCACACCATTCCGAGATATGAGGGTCCCATTGAAGGTTGTACATAAGATGGCCCATAACTGGGTTGAACAGATGGCTGATAATTAACTAGATAATTTCCACCTCCTTGTAACATTTGTTGTTATGGATAGAACTGTTGTGCTAAAGGAGGTTGCAATCCTTGTGCAGGATGCTGCCCTTGAGGTTGATATTGACCTTGAGGCATGTACTGACTCTGGGGTTGATATTGACCTTGAGGTATGTACTGTCCCTGAGGTTGATATTGACCTTGAGGTATGTACTGTCCTCGGGGTTGATATTGACCCTGAGGTATGTACTGTCCTTGGGGTTACCCCCCAGGCTATATATTACTACCTTAAGATGTGGGGTTCAAAATATTTCCAGACATCATATAAACTTTCTCATTGTTAAAAGTTCCAGTATTTGATTCATTCAGACCAGATGATGACATTGGTTTGCTTGGAAAAGGAGATGCTCCTGATAACGTACCAGAGAGAGACTGATAGCCTGTAGGAACAGACAGACCACCATAGATAAATGTTTCTGGCGATTCAGAAAACATAGATGACTCACCTGACATGTTTATTTGAGGTCTATAACCTATTGGTGTAGAGTAAAAAGGTATTCGGGGTGGTGAATACTGAAGACCTACGTTTTGCAGAAAATCTGTCAATGAAGAATACCAAGCGTCTTGTCTAAAAGGACTGTAGAAAATTGATTCACCTTCTCTAAGTTCTAAATTTGCCTGAGTTGAAGGGAGAATTACTTCTTCTTCTATATCAGTGATTTCTTCAATACTAATGAGACCAGGAGGAAGATCTTCTGTGATCTGATTCTTCACTCTGGGTGAATCAGGATAATCAGGAGTTGGAGTAGTGAATTCTAAAGTAGGTTCTGATGTAGCAGGTTCAGTTTTTGGTTCATAAATTTCAGGTTCTTCAGGTGATAATTCACTTGTTATAGAAGCAACTTCGGTTAACTCAGAAATTGAAACCGTCTATGGGGTATGTTCTGCTACTTGCGATTGATCTACTTCGAAATCAGGATGAGGGATTATAGATGACTCTCCTTGTTCTGTTAATCTAGTTCTACTGATAACATTTGGTATTAGAGATTTAAGTCCTTCTAGTTGGCTTGGTGTGTACTCAGGGGGTTTCCCCTGAGTTTTGCGTGATCGTCTCGGTAATTCAGCCACGATTAAAACTTTTAACACACGAAAACAAAGAAATTTCAATCAAAAATTCCTAAAGTCACTAAGAAACAAACAAATGATCACATGCCTATAAAATCTAAGAGATAAAACCACACACAAACAGTAGATTCCCGCACTAAAAACACTAGTTGGTGATGAAATCCAACATCGTAGTATTTTAATGCAGAAATGGCGGTTGGAACAGTTACCCCGACAACCTGCTTAATGAAATAGACCGGTGCAAGTTTCTCCACTTAAACCATCTCGAGTGAATATAACCCTCTGGAGAGTCCAAGTGAGTCTAGTCAACGTCTACTCCAGGTACAGTGGGATCTTCCCTCCATTGTCACCTTGGGAAACCCTAAAGTTTATGGCTACTAAGGTCACCAACAGGAACAAATATACCTGGGGAACAATCTACGATCCAATACACACGCAAGGGCAGAGTAACAAAACCCAATCCCCTTGAAAGCTCCTTGACATAATCCAAGGTTTACCGACAAGTGACCCCAGGCTCCTCGACAATGGTTAATCCAAGTTTTACCGTTGTTAATACATGTATATCTTCTATCGTTACCAATGAGGAAGGATTGATTACCTCACTGGTTCGGATATGATCTCGTGCTTGACTCCTTTAAGAGGAGCTTCCCAGAGCATACATGCTACTATTGGAATTTTCCTACCGCAAGATAGACTACTTGTTTGTTTTACTGTCTTGGAGAGTTAACTAAAACCTATTCCAAGACACTAGCCTAAGCTATGTTGGTGGAAAGAGCCCTAGAAAAAATTTGCTAGATTGATTTTAATTAAGCGTTACTTTTAATTGGTTGTTTCTTAGGACAATGGGCATGAAAGTGAAACTTCAATGATGTATAATGACCCGACTCCAAAAAACTCTAAAATGCATCTATATGAAAAACAAATCATTCCTTTTCAATGAAATATATCTAAAAGAAAGAGTTGAGGGATGCAATTGCTTTTTTTTTAAATCAATCCTTCCTTTTAAAACAAGAATATATGAAAAGAAATATTTTTCATGAGAACTCAATGATTAATTACTCAAAAAGAAATCCATTTTTATCATTCAAGTCTTAAACTACAAATAAACAGTTTCCAAAAGAAAAGTATGATTACTTAGAAATCAAAATTCAAGACTAAAAACACTAATTTTGAACTCTAAAAATTTATAAGGATTTAAATTCTAAGACTAAAAACTCTAAAAATTTTGGGGGTGTTTTGCTCAGTTTGTAATATAAGCAATAAATCCTTTGTTTATCCCAGCAAGAAATCAAAATCATCCAACAGTGGTTTTAAATTGAAATTCAAAACTTATTGAACTAAAAGTCTCTTAAGATTTGCAAATAGAAATTAAATTTAATTCTCATAGAATCAAGTTCTGCTATAAAGTCAAAGGCTCAGCAAGAAAACAATGAAATACCAGTGATCTAAGGCATGTAAGGTTTCTGATCTTTGAGAAACACAAAGACAAAGCAAAAAATCACGTATAAAATGAAAATCTTTAGAAAATCACTCAAAACTTAGGAATGCTAGAAGAAACTTTCACAAGAGGCTTTTGACAGTGAATACAAGTCTGGGTAATCACAAAGAATCTTGTACGTTGGTACCAGAAAAGAGAATTTTGAGTTTTTCAAAAAATTTCTCGAGGTCCACAGGTTTCAAGGTAAAAAGGTGCGGCACTACATTGTTTTCAAAGAAAAAGTGCGGAGACCAGAAAACATAAAGAAAAATAAAAAATTATAAATCTACTTTTCAGGGATTCTAAGGCTAATTTACCCAAACCAGTGCAGACCAATCAAAATCATAAAAAATGCTTTCAAAAGTCAAACTCAAAGAAAACTAAGTTCAAAACAAATCTCCCCAGTGGAGTCACCATTTTTTTATGCGGATAAATTTTTCTTGCGGACAAGAACGATCTCCCTAGTATCACAAGGATAGCTAGAAACAAACATGACAAATGTAAACTACTTTCTCTAGATTATATATGATTTAGAATTTTCTATGATGAAGAAAGGACCTACCTGTGGTCCAATGCTAGTTGAATTCTTCTTTCCCTTCGCTGCAAGAAGTCACCTCTTAATATCTGCAAACAAAGACATGAAAGAGAATCAAAAGCACCTACAACATATACTAATGCAAAAATCACAAATCTATCTTAATGATCAAGGAATTTAAGAAATAAGTCATTCAAGTAAATACATAAACAACTTATTGAGAAAACAGGATCCAATTGTATTATCTTTAAATAAAAGGAGTCTTACAACCGTGTTCACCTTGATGTCGTACAGGTCCTTCTGGGGGTCCGGAACAAGCATTTTCCTTTGGTCTGACAAGCCCTTCCACTCTTTGAACTAGCCTAACTACGAGTATGTAATCGTTCTCGTAGTTAAAAAAAAGAGTATGTTTCTTCAGCAATTCCCTTCTCTATCGTAGCTACCAAGTACAAAGCAAGTACTAAGTGTATACAAAATGTATAGAGAAGTTTTACATATGTGAGCATCTACCCTTGAGACTGAACCGAAGCTTCAATTTATAGGAGAAGGAAAGTGGTTACAGCTACAAAATGGAAGGGATAGAGTCCCCTTATCAAGGGATTAAGTTCCAAAGACCAAGGAATAGGCTCCTTTTATGAAGGAATGAATGTTCATGATAAATGGAAGGAGTAAGGCTTCGACTGGATAACACCTTCTAAAAGCTCCCAGCTGGGAGAATATTCGACCAACTAGGCTTCTAGAATTTACTTTCGCCTTCAATTTACCTTTTACAGGGGTCCGCACTTTTAATGAAGAAAATGTGCGGTCAGCTCCGCAGTTTTTAGAGCAAAAGGGTACGGTGCCGCAAGTAAGGCTAAGGAAAAGTGTGGTACAAGTGTTTTTATGATTTTTACAAGCTTTTCTCCAAATTCAGGACTTGTTTTAGGAACTTTAGGGTTGTATACTTCTAAGGGAGCATTATATAGGTATTGATGAACCCATATAGACAATAAAATGTCATGGTGACAAAATAATGTGTAACAAGAAGGTTCATGGAGTGGAGGAAACACTCATGGAGAGCCATCCATCAGAAATGGCAGAAGGCGCACCATCGAAGCTAATAGATTGAGACTTGATGTTGCAGAGAATGTAGGAGCCAGAGACAGAGACAGTCTCCTAACTGATTTACTGGATACATGGCTCTTATAAGCAAGTGTATTGTGACTGAATCATCTTCCTTTGAGGAAGAAATGCAGCAACCAACTTGGGTTGATGCAATGGTGGAGGAGTATGACTCCATTGTTAAGAACAGTGCATGGGAGATAGTACCAATATCGGTCGACCATTCAGTGGTTGGATCGATAAGGATCTACAAGGTAAATCAAGCTGTTGATGGGAGTGTGGAGAAATACAAGGGCAGATTTGTGGCCCGGGGATTCTCACAGATCAAGGGGTTAGAGTGTGATGATACTTATGCACATGTTGTAAGGTACTCTTCCATAAGATCCATCCTTTCACTCTCATCGCAGATGGGCTGGCGCATTCATCAGATGGATGTGAAAATTGTGTTTCTCAATCGGATCATTGAGGAAGAGGTGTACATAGAGCAACCTGAAGGTTTCTAAATCTTCAACAGTGAGTCGCATGTGTGTAGACTCAAAAGAGCATTGTATGGGTTGAAGCAAGCACCCTGTGCTTGGTACACTCTGATAGATAGCTATTTCACGAGACTGGGCTTCACCAAAAGTGAATCAGAAGCAAACCTGTACCAGATTGTGGTTGAGGGTAAGCTATTGATCATTGTTCTTTATGTTGATGATCTAATTTTGACTAGTGATGAGTAGCTACTACACTCATGCAAGGAGGATCTTGCAAGGGAGTTCGAAATGAAGGACATGGGACTCCCTCATTATTTCCTTGGATTGGAAATATGGCAGCGGGATGGTGAAATTTTTTTGTCTCAAGGAAAGTATGCAAAGGAGATACTGGGTAAGTTTAACATGGAGAGCTACAAACCCAAGGATACTCCTCTTCCAAGAAATTGGAGGAAAGAGGATGTTACTTCTAGAGAGGTAGTGGATGCTACTATCTACAGGCAGTTAGTGGGTTCACTAATTTATTTGGTCAACACGAGACCAAACATTTGTTACACAGTTAACCAGCTAAGTCAAGCTATGGTTAAGCTTACCAATATCTTTTGGAAGGCGGGGAAGCATGTCCTGAGATACCTTAGAGGCACATCATAGTATGGTCTACGGTACATACGGATAGAGGGAGTGAAGTTGCATGGCTTCACGGATGCATATTGGGTTGGAAGTTCATCGGACAGAAAGAGAACATCAAGAGGGATCTTTAACATTGGATCTACAGCAGTTTCCTGGTACAGCAAGAAGCAACGATCTGTGGCACTCAGTTCAGTGGAAGCGGAATACATGGCAGCAAGTCAAGCTGCATATGAGGCTATTTGGATGAGAAATATCTTGGCTGGTTTGTTTGGTTCTCAAATGGATCCTACAGTGATTCATTATGATAACCAAATTTGCATTAAACTCTCAATTAATCACGTGTTTCATGATAAGTCCAAGAATATAGATATCTTGTACCATCATCTCAGATATTGTGTGCAGAGAAGGATAATGTTGCTTAAGTACATTCCCACGGAAGATAAAAATGCAGATATTCTAAAGTAGGCGCTCACCAGGAGAAAATTCAAATACCATAGAGACAAGATTGGGGTGAAGGATAATCCCTTTCTTGTTGAGAGGGAGTGTTGAGATTCAACTATAAACTTTCAGCACCCACGCCTAGTTGCATTAAGCACCCATTCTAGGGTGGGGCCCACAGTGCTATTTTTGGGTGCATGTTTATTTTGGTTATCCCTTAATTAATATGGACATTAAACTGTAATATATTCTCAATGATGACTTGAATCAGTTAAACTGAAAGTGATAAATTCAGTTAAGTAGTGGATTTCGAGTTAGAGGTAGTTGGTGAAGCATGCAGAGTAATTCTAGTTGTAACAGAGTTCGAAGTGCAGTAAACTCAGTTCTGCTAGTTGTAACTGAAGATACACTAGTGAGAGATCAAGTGAATTAAATATTAATTAATTCACAATCAATGATCTCACACGTAACTAAGGATTTACTATTATTAGTTGCATTCATGTCAGATCCAGTGGAGACCCGGTTGAGTTCTAGGTGAAAGGGAAGTTGATTATCAGTTGTAGGATTATTGGGTTGCACACATGCAACCAAACACCCATTGGAGTGCCCATGATACTTGTGCAGTCAAGGCAGGTAATAATTCCTATCTTTTAGGATATATACCATTAGGGATTGTGCAAGCAAGGCAGGCTATCAGGAGGCTGAGAATTGGTTATGCGTTGGTTAGTTTTGCATATGATAGTGTGAGACAATTAGCTGAGTACTGGAGGGCTATTGTGAGAAGAGTTTTGTATGTAATTGTTTCATGATCCATGCTTAATATACAATAGAAGATAGTGGGGTTTTTAGCTGCAAGCTTTCCTTGGGAAATTATCTGTGTTGTGTGTGATTGATCTTTCTTCATGTTCATGTGATTAGAAATTGTGTTTTTAATTCTGCAAAATAATTGTAGAATCGATTCAGTATTTAACTTTAGTACATTGTTAGATCGTGTGAATCCAAGATATACATGCATGTTGTATAGTTTCTACACTTTTGAAGGTTTAAATCATTAAAATTTTCTTGGATATCCATGTCAATAGATTCTCCTCGAAGAGATCTTTCTAGTGGTATGTGGTATGCACATGGTTCCTCGTGGTTATAGAGATAAGAGATTTCGAAGGTAAAAACCCTAGTTAGTGGGCTAAAACCCCGAAAGAAGGTGACTTGGCACATTTCCATTAGTTGTAGGCACCTAAAATTAAGATTAAGGGTTTCTTTCCATACTTTGTGGAGATACTACCCTAATGAAGGTCTTCAAGCCACTATGCACCCATATAACGCGTACATCTCGTTAAAATGTCTAATCTATTTAGGTAGTGCATCTTCCTTAGGGCATAAGAAAACAAAATACACAATATTTATCAATTATAATTAGCAATTAATAATGTGTTAAAATCATAAATGTCTCCTTCAATGTTCACTATAGAAGCACCTCTCAACTCTATAAAAGGAAAGCTCATATATCCTCCAAAACAAGTCATCATGGAATTTTCGCTATAAATTTGTTTCTACAAAGCTTCAGAAGCTCAAAAAAAAACCCATTTGAGCCAAAATCTTGATGGACCTTGTAAAAAAAAAAAAAAATCATCTTGGTTCGATATATTTTTGGAGATATGATTTGAGGAATTTAGGGTTTTTGCAGGCTCCTAAATTCCATGTCAAGCACATGACCTTGGGAAAATCATCATAACTTTCTCTTTGAGAATTTGATTCAAATTTCGTAAAAAATGACAGAAAGAGGATAGATTTTAGCTTGTTGGGTATCGTTTTCAAAGCCAAAGGTCGATAAAGTGACACGCGGAACTCCGTACAAGTTCGCTCTACTAAACCAGTCTATAATCAAGCTATCATGGGAGATTGGGCATAACTCTTTATTGAAGAATCCAATCTTCATCAGACCTATGGGGTTGGAAAGAGGACTCAGAAGGATACCACAAGACAAAATTTCAGACCTTGGATATCTGAAATTACATAGATACAACAGATTCAATATTGAGCTCCTAGAAGGAAACAAAAAGGGTAGCAATTAGTGAAGGTAACATCCTCCATCTATACAACCTATTGGAGAAGCATGGATTGCATGGTTTGACCAGTCAAACAAATTTCTTACATATGTTTTGGTAGCTCTCTAGGGACAAAGTTTGAGAGAATTGATTGCAGGGCAATGAGATGACTTGAGACACCTTGGGTTATGCAATCATTTTATAGTAACGCAAAATAGTTGTTGCATTGTGTGCATTCTGATAAGATGATGACAGTGATACAACATTGATGAATATTCATTCATGAGCAATGTGATGACAATTTTTTTATGACTATTCATTTTTAAAGTGAAATTTTGTGATAACTGATAGTTATACAGTGATTTGCAGTGACAGTGATATACGGTGCGAAGTGAGAGTGATATAGTGATAGCTTGATGTGCAGCTTTGTGCAATTATCAGTTTGTGGGAACAGTGATCAGTGGCTATCAGTATTCAATATTTATTATACATCTTCCTTACATCTATTCTATATTTATTCAAAGTAAAGGGGGTCAATTGTGAAAATTATGAAACGTGATCTATCGACTCTTCTAGGTGACTGGAGTCACCTTCAAGTTGTGGCCTCGGAAAACTTCAAGGCGACATGGTGCTGCTAGGGAAATTTGTGGTTTGCACAGAGTGTTGTGGCGTCCATTCAATTGTGGCTGATAAACTGATCGGGTAGCGAAGAATCCTTTCTGACATCATCTGGTAAACAAAGTGTTGGGACACTCATTAGGTTGTGGCCTAATCTATAGGGCGTTGTGGCGTCCTTCTAGTTGCGGCATGATATTAGGGTTTAGTAGTGTCCTACAATTTGTGGCTTGTGAATTAGGGGGTTGACGCATCCCTCAGTTGTAGCTTAAATCTTGATGTAACTAATATTTCTTTTAAAGAGAGAAGAATACAATTACTAGAGAAGTGTTTGGTGGTTTTGACCCGGAGGGGGTTTTCCACCTAAAAATATCTGTGTCTACTATTTTATCTTTCTACATTGTTGTATGGTGTTGTTTACAGTTTATTATTTTTGTTGAATAAGAACGTTGATATTAAATAAATAATAACTAATGCTCTGAAAAGTATTAAAAAGTGTTAATTGTTAAGAAATATTGATTCATCCCCCCTCTCAATATTTCCAACAATTGGTATCAGAGCTTGGTTCCTTCGGTAACAACTTAACCACTAGAAGGAATTTTTCATAGCATAGAGATGGGAAAGCCAAAGAAGTGAGTTGCAAGTATTTCAAAGGAATGTAAAAGTGCAACAAAATCTGAAGGAAGCGAGTATTGTGTACCAATCCCTGATTTTGATGTAGATAAATACTGGATGTGGTAATCTAGGATGGAAGTAAATTTGCAGGCACGTGAAGTATGGGAATAAGTTGTTTATGGGGACACATCTACCGAAAAAGCTAAATGGTACAATTAAAAGGCCATGAATAAAATTTTGAATGTTTTCCCAAATTCTGTGAAAACAATTTCACAAAAGTTGGTCAATGTTCAACAGCTAAAGCTCTCTAGGAAAAGCTTCATAATATCTATTCAACAAAGAAATCAAGTAAAGGTGTTATTGAACATTCATATTCTTCTGATCACGATGAAGAAATTGAAGAAATGACTCAGACAAAGTTTCAAAATGAAGTGATCAAAATGTAAAGGAACTCAAAAGTCAAAAGTAAAGAAAAAAACTTTTGGAAGCGGAATTGAAGGCAGCAAAAGAAATCATCAAGGAAAATGAATAGTCTAAGAAGATAATTAGCAGTCTTAGAGCTCAATTGGAAGAAGTCAAGAATACAGAGACACAATACTTCAAGAGAGAAGTCTAACAAAAGCAGCAAGAACTTGACACAACCTTTGCAAAGAATAGCAAGATCAAACAACAGATGCAGTAAGCGGAAATTGAAAGAAAGGAATTTGATCAAAGATACATATCCGCAGTTAACCAGAAGAAAAAGGAATTGGAAATATCTTCAGCTAAACTAAGCAAGCACAGGATTGAGATCGAGAAGTAGAAGGAAAAGTTACAGGTTCTCAATAGAGAAGTAGAGAATATCACTCTTCTCAAACTACAGGTTCAGGAGGAAGAAAAAAGAAGGGAGACCTTAAAAACATGGCCTCAAGAAGATCTTGCTCAAAAGAAAGAATAACTTGATGCAGTGCTTTATGAGATCAACAAACTCAAGGGATCGCAAAAATAACACTTACAAGATAAGACAGATGAAGAAGAAAAAATGAAGGCAATTAAAGTTGGTAAAGATCCAGTTTATGAAGGTACATGCTCCACATCTTCGCAGGATGATCCTAAGAAGGAAGTTGATCAGAATGAAAAGCCAAAGAAGAATGTTTTAATTCCAAAAGAAAAGACCAAAGTAGTCAAGAACAAAGGACAACAACAAACTACAACACCACGTCCAAATAAGAATGATAAATCTTCCAGGTATGTTCGTTTATTTAATTGTTATTGTATTTCATGTGCTAACTATGGACATATGGTCAGAGATTGTAAAGTTGTTGACAGGTATAACTATCAAGGACCATCACATTTGAATGAATCATTTAGGTACGCACATTTATTTAATGGTTATTGATTTTTATGTGCTAACTATGGACATATGGAAATGGATTATGAAGTTTTTGATAAGTACAATCATTATCCGCTAAATCCTAGAAGCAAGTTTTCAACATCACTAGACAGCTTCCATGATGATTTTGTCAATAGATAATATATGCCAGATGAGCAAAACATTGAATGCATCAAATTTCATATCTATGGCCATAAATCTCATGATTACATATATCATATGGAATCACCTATGGACAACATTGAATGTTTTAAGTGCCATAACTATGGACACATAGCTCAAGAATGCAATTACAATCTTAATAAGGAATGTTAGGAATGTCATTTTCATGGACACATAGATCATCACTACAGGAACAAAATGGAATCAATCATGAATATTTATGACGAGAATAAGAAGGTTTGGAAGAATAAACATGTACAAATACATGAAGAACAGGTAAAGGGTCAACAAGAAGTGGAGAAAGACAAGAATGTCTCAGCAGTTATGCTTTCAGGGTTTGTAAGAAGTAATGAGGAATCAATATTTTCTTCAAATAATGACTCAAGTCAAGATGGTTCGTTAAACGATACACTTTTTTTAACAATCTGGCTCGTTGAATCCTTGACTTTTGAAGAGGGCGAGTTTATACAGTAGTATGTGGCACAGGTCTACCATTGACAGACAAACAGCATGGACAGAATGGCAGCTTCAGGACAAATGTGTCAAATCCATAACAAGTTCAAGGGGAGAATAATAGTTAAAGGCATACATGTCTTCAGATATTTTCAGATGAAGGTTTATTTTCAAGCAGAGCACATGCAGGTTATAGGTCCACAAGGATCGCCATTGACAGATTATTACAAGAAGGCTTCTCATTAGGGGGAGCACAGGCAGATAACAAGTCCACTTGAAGCAAGAAAATTCTTAGGGGGAGAAACCCTTTTCCATTGATGTCAAAGGGGGAGAGAAAATCTAAGAAGGAGATTGAAATATCGAGAAGGAGGTAAAGCATGAAATCAAGAGATTTATACTCGTAGGAGGAGAACATGTGTTGCCATCATTGAAAAAGGGGGGGATTGTTGTGTGGTGTTTTCATTGATGTCAACCCATGGATTTGACTGGGTTTTACTTAGACCAAAAACACTAGTCATTGATGTCAAATGCATAATGAACGCTTCTCAGTAATTGTCAAATTACATCTAGATAGCAGCTACACTGTTGGATGGTTGAAAACCCAAGTCCTAGGGTTTGGGTTCTCTGGACTAAGGATGTACCCTGAATTTGTCGAGGTTTTTTTGAAGTGTTAAATCATTTATTTTTTCTTTTATATCCATGTCAATGGATTCTCCTCAAATATATCTTTCTAGTGGTATCTGGTATGCCACGTGGTTCCTCTTGGTTAGACATATAAGTGAGTTTTAAGGTAAAAAACTTAGTTGGTGGGCTAAAACCCCAAAAGAAGGTGACTTGGCACATTTAAATTATTTTTAGGCACCTAAAATTAATATTAAGGATTTCTTACCATACTTTGTGGAGATATTATCCTAATGAAGGGCATCAAGCCACTATGCACCCATATAACTCCTACATCTCGTTAAAATGCCTAATCTATTTGGGTGGTGCATCTTCCTTAGGCATAAGAAAACAAAATAAATAGTATTTATCAATTAGAATTAACAATTAATAATGTGTTGAAATCCTACATGTCTCCTTCAACGTTCACTATATAAGCCCCTCTCAACTCTATAAAAATAAAGCTCATATATCCTCCAAAACTAGTCATCATGGAAGTTTCGCTATAACTTTGTTTCTGCAAAGCTTCAGAAGCTGAAATAAAAACCCATTTGAGCCAAAATCCTTATGAACCTCATGACCTGATTTCAGATCTTGGTTCGCTATATTTTCAGAGATATGATCTTAGGAATTTAGGGTTTTTGCAGGCTCTCGAATTCCATGTCAAACAGGTGATCTTGGGAAAATCGTCATCACTTTCACTCTAAGCATTGTATTAAAATTTCATAAAAAGTGATATAAATAGGAAAAATTGTAGTTTTTTAGGTATCGTTTTCAGGTCCAAAGGTCGATACAGTGACACGTGGATCTTCGTACAAGTTTCCTTTACTAAACTAGTCTATAATCAAGTCATCGTGGGAGATGGGGCATAACTCTTTCTTGAATAATCCAATCTTGATCAGACCTGTGGGGTTGGAAAGAGGACTCAGAAGGATACCAAAAGATTAAATTTTAGACCTTGGAGATCTGAAATTTCATAGATACAATAGATTATATATCGATCTCCTAGAAGGCAACAAAAAGGGTAGCAATTAGTGAAGGGAACCTCTTCCAGTTCTACAACCTATTGGAGAAGGATGGATTGCAAGGTTTGAATCAAACAACGTGCTTACATATATTTTAGTAGCTCTCTGGGGAGAAATTTTGATAGCATTGATTGAAGGGAATCAAGATAACCTGAGACACCTTGGGTTATGTCATTATTTGACAGTAGTGTAGTTGATGCATTGTGTGCAGCCTGATACGATGATGACAGTGATACAGCATTGATGACTAGTCATTCATGATCAGTGTGATGACAGTGTTTTGATGACTATTCATTTGTGAAGTGACATTTTTTGGTAGTCGATAGCTATACAATGATTTGTAATTATAGTGATATATGGTGTGTGGTGACAGTGATACAGTGATAGCTTGATATGCAGCTTTGTGCAGTGATATGTTAGTGGGAAAAGTGATCAGTGGCTACCAGGATTCGATATTTATTCTACATATTCCTTACATCTATTCTACATTGATTCAGAGTACAAGGGGTCCAGTGTGAAAATTGTGAAATCTGATCTACCAACTCTTCTAGGTGATCCAAGTCACCTATAGGTTGTGGCCTGAGAACACTTCAGGGCAGAAGGGTGGTGCTAGGGCAAGTTGTGGCTTGCATAGGGTGTAGTGGCATCCATTCAGTTGTGGCTGACAAACTGATAGGGAATCGAAGCATCCTTTCCGACAAAAAGCAGGTAAATGGAGTGTTGGGGCACTCTTCAGGATGTGTCCTGATCTACAAGGTGTTGTGGCGTCCTTCTAGTTGCAGTAGGATATTACAGTTTAGTAGCGTCCTATAGGTTGTGGCCTATGAATTAGGGGTTGAAGCATCCCTCTGTTCTAGCTTAAATCTCGATGTAACTAATATTTCTTTTAAAAAGAGAATAAGACAATTACTAGAGAAGCGTTTAGTGGTTTTGACTCGGAGGGGGTTTTCCACCTAAAAATATCTGTATACTGTTTTATCTTTCTGCATTGTTGTATCATGTTGTTTACTGTTGATTATTGTTGTTGAAGAATAACATTGATAATAACTGAAGAATAACTAATGCTCTGTGTGTTAGTGTGTTTGGTGCACACATGTACGAAATCATACCAACTTAAGGGGTTTGGTTTTCCCTCTTAAGTTATTGGTCACAGGCAAAAAATAATGGAGTCAAGCAAGTTAGTGGAAATGCTAGAACATAAACATACTAGATAGAGAAATAGCATGCATATTCCAACATAAAAATTAAACTAAAACTAAAACAAATAACACAAAATCTCTAAATAGAGTCAAACAACTTCAATAATCCAAACGGTGGTGCTTATGTCCCCTCTTATTGAGTGCTGGTAGGAAATTAGGATGAAAATTTAACCCACTTGCCAAGGGGCCCTTAGAACTTGGGGTCCTAAGTCCCGATGCAAGGATGTCTTTAATTCTGAGCTGCCTTGGCGAAAAATCTCCCTCTCTCTACTATGGTGGACTGAAGTTTTTAGATGGCCAACAAATGAGTCCCCTCTATCTCTGCTCTGGATCACACACTGCTAGTATTTCTTAGGGAAATTCTGGCCAGCATAACAATGTGCTCTCAAGTTACTCATCTCTTGGTGGCCTTTTATAGGAGAATTCAAATCCTCCTTCCCTCTCTTGGTACATTGTGGATGGTGACCCAAGAGAGGGGGATGATTCCATTGTGTGCTCCCTTGATTTCGTGAGGCTTGTGTGGTTGTCCTTAGGTGTCTTCAAGTGTGGAATCTATGTCTTGGAGTGTGCTTTTTTTGGTCTCGGAAAGTGACTTCCGCCACTCCTGGGATTGTGCACTTTTTGGGTCAAAAGGCGCGCAAAGGCGCGCTTATCGAAGGATTATGCCCGCAAAATAATTTATGATTAGTTCAAATTTGATTTTTTCCTCAGACCTTAGAGATTTTTAAATACTTCTAGATTCTCTAATGTCTTTCAGCCCTGTAAATCCTTCTGCCTGACATTAAATAATGTCGCCTTTGCTTGTATGATTTTCTAGTGATAATAGTTTCCCCCTAATGTGTGAGGTCTAGGAAGAAATATATAGCCGAATATAATACAATATATACATATTTTCTACGAGGTGGGCATGTCCCATGCTCATAATGTTGTGGCTAGTTAAACAAATCTATTTGGCAGATACATGTTCTATCTGCGTCACTAATATGGTAGTGATCTATTGGTTGATTACAATGATTGTTGACGCCCTAAAGGGTGTTTTTTCTTTGAAAATAGGTTGAATGCGGTGCCCATATGCGTAAAGTTGGTATGGCATGTAACTGCGCATTGTACGCATAGGTGTTGGCTGGGACCTTCCTGTGAAAGCATTGTTGAAAGAGATGCTTATGAAGGTACGGGTCTTCGATGAATTTGATCAAAGTGCAATGGTTGCAAGGTACTTTACCATCTTGACATGAAAGCTTGTGTTGTATTCGAATGTCAGGAGGATCAATGACATCTATAGGCAATGATTTCTCCCACAGTGCCACCCGAGGATGCCCCTTTTATGGAGAGGGGTGATCCAAGGTACCGCTTCCTTTTTGGAAAATAGGTGTTGAAGTCGACAAAAAGGAAGCCTCAACCGAACAAGAGGGTCACTGATTCAGGGGATCAAGATCCTTGATGTGATGGGTTTAACACAGGCATGATGACGAGAGATGAATAAAAACTGATGATGGGGATTCAGTGGCCCAAGGTTGGAGTATAAAAAGAAGCTTGGCGGTAGTTATAACTATTTCTGATGGGGAAATCCCTGGAGTCTGTAGGACTTCCAGGGTGGGCAGAAACTGGTTATGAATGTCATGGTGGCTTTTGTGTGAGGGTGTGATACTCCGACCAAGGGTGACCAGGGATTGCTGCCATGGGGGGGAAAACGAATGAGTGGGTGGTGGACATAATACGTCATTTGCGGTCTTTGTACTCTTACCAAAAGAATAAAATAATGAGGTTTGGTTTGTACAAAAAATAGAGACGAGGGCCCCGAAACATGAAAGTGTTCGCTCCCTGATGGTGTGAGGATGGTGTTTTGATGAGGGTGGGGTCCCCATTGGTTGGTCTCATGTGTGAGGTTGATGAAGCAAATGAAATAGTATCGCAGATGGGATTATGCTGATGGAGGTATGGTGGGCCAAATGCGAGGCACGGTAGTGCACTTTCAATCTTCTTGCACAACCTAGTCGTCCAGGAAAGGGGTTCTATTTCTTATGGTGGATGAATGGGAATGACGTGCTTCCAGTACTATCATGGTATGGCCATGGCGTCACTATTTTTTTGATATATGGTGTACTTTGGGTGACAAGCACCATGGAGGGGAGGCTCTAATGACCAACGAGGATGTTTATCATGTGGAGGGCGAGGTGATGATAAACATGGTCGGATGTGTGGAAACTATGGTTAATTTCTGATGGAGAAATGATGTCAGGATATGCAGATTTTTATGGGACTCTATCATGCTAGGGGTAGAATGATACCTGCTTTTGAACTTTCAGTGGATAGAGTTTTTGATGGTTTGTGTTCTACCTGCAAAAACAACTACCCCAAGTGAAAGCATCTTCTTTATCAAATATTATTGAAAGACATGTGCTTTAAAAGATAATATGAGAGAGGGCATACCTTCCGGCGCTGAAAAAATATTTTTTCGGGGGTGTGAATGTGTGGCATTGCCTTTGGGCGTTATGGAGTGTTGATCACAATGTTGCTTTCAGTTTGGTGATCATATATTCTAAGCTCTAGTTTTCCCTTGGGAGTTTTTACTTGGCTCCTATTTTTTATTTCGGTTGGGGTTGCCCCCAGAATAAGATCGTGGGGGGCGTTGCTGGTTACTTCCCCTATCTAGGATCTCCCCTTTTGTTTGTTCCTCAGATTATTTTTGCAGCATTTGGAGGATTTTCATAATTCTCCTGGTTGTATGGTTGCTGATGAGCCTAGGGAGGGTTGCACTAGATTGACTGGCACATTACATTGTGCCAGTGGTCCATTCTATGCGGGGAATGGGGGATATGAGTTCCCTTATCCCTGGTTGGTATATGATTGTTGGGGTGACTTTCATAATAGCTAGGTCGTGATACGTTCTGAGTAGAATCGTATGAGTATCTAGGGTATTTATTACTATTGCCTAGGTGTCCTTGGGCCAAAGATTCGATCGAACCGTCTGCAATATTGACGTGCATGGTACTACTGTTGCTTAGGTGATCTTGGGAAAATGACCCAATCAAACCGTCTGCAAAATTGATGCGCATGGTACTACTGCTGCCTAGGTGATGTTGGGAAAAAAACCCGATCAAACCGTAAGCAGAATCAATGTGCATGGTACTATTGCTGCCTAGGTGATCTTGGGAAAAAGACCCAATCAAACCATCTGCAAAATCGATGCACATGGTACTACTAATGCCTAGGTGATTTTGGGAAAAAACCTGATTAAACCATCTGCAGAATCGATGCGCATGGTACTACTAATGCCTAGGTGATCTTGGAAAAAAGACCCAATCAAACCGTCTGTAGAATCGATGCGCATGGTACTACTGCTGCCTAGGTGATCTTGGGCCAATGACCTAATCAAACTGTCTACAGTACTAACCTACTTGGTAATATTGAGTATCATGGGTTTTATTGTTGCCTAGGTGATCTTGGGTCAAAGACCCGTATTAAACCGTCTACAGTAGTCGACACGCTTGGTCACTCCCCAAATACAGATTACTACTGCCTAGGTAACCTTGGGTCAAAGACCCAATCAAGCCGTCTGCAGTAATCGATGCGCCTGATAACTCAAGAGGATGACGCAACCATGTTCCTCTATCCCTAGTCGGTGTATGGTGGCTTGGGGGGAGCTCTTTCGTTAGCATGTCTATCTGTGTATTGGGTCCCCTAAGCCAGAGGATAGGGTCCTCCATGGCAATACGATGACACCCTATTGGTCAAATTTTGTGGAGGCATGTGATGACTTTGGTAGCTGGGTTGTGGTATGTTTTGGGTAGAATCATACGTGTAATCAGGGTTTTGAATGTTGTTGCCTGGGTGAATTTGGGTCAACGACCCAATTAAACCATCTACGGAGTTTTACGTGCCTAGAAATTCTTTGTAAGTTTGCAAATGCGGGGTGTTTGGCAGGATATTGTAAATATACCCGGACTGCGTATAAATCAGCTCAAGTTGTTGGGCCTTGATGATGGCGTCCTCTTCGGATATGGGCCTTTGTTGTGCCACATCCTTCGAAATCTCTACAGTGAGATTTTTCAGGAACGGGTCTAATAGTACCTGATCATTGAGTTTGGCTTTACATAAACTACGATGCCGCCGCCATTTGTGGAGATGGTTCGAGATATGGACGACGGGGTTTTGCCTAAAGTGTGTCAGTAATTCCATTCCAGAATCATGGTGGATGGGTACCTGAAAATAATTTAGGAATGCATTGGCGAGGGCGCTAAAGGTTCCATTTCGTTGCTACTCCTGTCAGAGTGCGTTGAAATAGTCTCAGTCAAATAGTATCGTCAATGATGTTGTTCGATGAGCACCATAGGTGGAAATTCATGACATGATTTCCTGGGTCTTCCACTTGCTTTCCTTTGAACTTTGGAAGGCCATATAGGATTGTGTGTAATGGTGTCATTCATTAACTTGGTTAAATCTGGTAGATTCAACGAAGCCAGAAAGGGTGACTGTGAAGTTGAAGCCATTGTGATTTGTGAAAACACAATGTTCTGGTTAGGAAGAGCATTTATCTGTGACGTACCCTATTGTGTATTTTCCTGGCTTCCCGAATGGGTAGCACTCCTCTACCCTCTAGGGGTTGTGGGAGGAGTGGTATGTGGTGTGGCATTGGGAGACCAACCAGAGTTCCCAACTAAGGATGCCCCAATAAAGGATGAACCAAAAATGGTGGCAGTGTTCTATCTTTGACGCCTAAATGGCGAAAGACCTGGAACCCCTCCCGGTAATGGGGGGAGGTCCAAAAGACGTCTAGATCGACGATGTCCTGTTGGGTCCTTTCTGGTGTCGACTAGGTCTGGTTTTGGAAATATTTGAGAGAATAGAGATTATAATCAAAGCAAAATTCTGATCGCATACATAAAACAAAGTGAAAATAAAATAAATTCTCCCTTTAAAATAATCCTATGTGATCAGTCAATAAAAAATATGGTTTTTGTTTATTTGTGTATGATACTCAAATCCTATAAGACCTAATCATCCTCGCACACTCAAATGTAACTGGGCCTTGAGAAGATATCTTGCGAGTGCTGGCATAATGTCCCGTAAGCACTGGCGACACCCCTAGTAAGCTGAAGAAAATCCACCAAGGTAAGGGTAGAGGATCTAGTGTTTGTCTACACCGTCACCTATAGCGAAAGGATGCCCTACTTTTGGCCACCAAGTACCACCGTCCCACGTGAGATTTTGAGTCTTGGGATTCTTGGTAATTCAACTAATAGTACCGAGTATCAGTTGGGTCAGGTAGCCCCAACTGATACCTGCCCGCACTACGTCTAACCCTAACCCCCTCTGAAACGGGTTTCTGCCGCGCTCAGGTTTTCTTTTCTGTGGGCTAACAGGTGGATTTGAAATCTCCCTAAACAGTCAACTTCTATGTTTCAAGATGAAGAATGATCAAGGCGGCTTATTGGATGCCTACCCCCTTGATCCTAACTTAAACTATAAATTCTTTTGTGGCCCCTGTGGGGAGAATTTAATGAATTTTTTTCAGGTAGCTTTAGGTGTATTTTCTTTGCTTAGTGTGTGGATGTGTGTGAGAAAAAAGTGAACAAGCACATATTTTGAACATGTGGATATGCGATGATCCTTTTCAAAATCCCTTATTAAACTATGTTCTATTGTTCCTTTCTCAAAAGAAAAACATGTGCGGATATGGGTTGCTTTCAATTTTTCCTAGTTAATCTATGTGATCAACTACAGGGAGATGGTGAGTTGTGAATAGAGAGTGTTCATATGCTTACCTAGGATCATCTACAGGTGCCAAGGCAGCAGAGATTACTTGCTCTTCTATCGACAATTCCATCCTGGTACCGAAATCCTAGTGCAAAAATTGAACTAAACTAATTACTTTTACAATAGAAAAAAGGAACTAGCTAAGCATGCGTGGACTTGGGCCACTTACTTTGGCTAATTATCTAGGTTTTTTGGCACCTATATTTGAAAAACATTATAAAAAAAAAATCAGAATGCAAGTTAATTATCCCCTTTACTTAAACTATGTGTGAACTTTGCAAAAATCAACTTGAAATAAAACTAACACCAAGCCTACCAAAAGTAGCTAAGAGTGAGCTTTAGCAAGCTTTGGGGTACCTCAACCAGTACTCGCAGATGTATTATGGGATTCCAGGCACTTTACAAGCAGGAAAAGATAGAAATATGGGAGAAATTTCTCATTATGTCTTTTGCGTGCAAAAGGCTGCAACAGGGGCGATGTCTGCGTGTAGGTCATCTCTGAACGCGTGCCTTGGGCGCGCCTGTCTGAGGGAAAAGCGCGCAAATTCCTGCAAAAGTAATTTTTTGGAGCTGCTCTGCTTCAGTCTGTCACTTAGGATGAACTAGGGACTGAAAGAGAGAAAGGAGGCAATTTCAGCCCAACTCCACAGAACAGACAGAGGTTTGTCCCCTCTTATTGAGTGCTAGTAGGAAATGAGGATGAAACTTTAACCCACTTTCCAAGGGGCCCTTAGAACTTGGGGTCCTAAGTCCCGATGCAAGGATGTCTTTACTTTTGAGTTGCCTGAGCACAAAGTCTCCCTCTCTCTACTATGGTGGAATGAAGTTGTTGGATGGCCAAAAATTGAGTCCCCTCTATCTCTGCTTCGGATCACACACTGTTGGTATTGCTTGGGGAAATTCTGGCCAACATAAAAATGTGCTCTCAAGTTACTCATCTCTTGGTGGCCTTTTATAGGAGAATTCAAATCCTCCTTCCCTCTCATAGTACATTGTGGATGGTGACCCAAGAGAGAGGGATGATTCCATTGTGTGCTCCCTTGATGTCCTAAGGAGGCTTGGGTGGTTGTCCTTAGGCGGCTTCAAATGTGGAATCTATGTCCTGGAGTGTGCTTTTTGTGGTCCCATAAAGTGACTTCCGCCACTCCCAAGATTGCGCGCTTTTTGGGTCAAAAGGCACGCCTATCGATGGATTATGCATGCAAAAGCATTTATGACTAGTTGAAATTTGATTTTTTCCTCAGACCTTAGAGATTTTTAAATACTTCCAGATTCTCTAATGCCTTTTAGCCCTGTAAATCCTTCTTCCTGACATTAAATAATTTCGCCTTTGTTTGTACTATTTTCCAGTGATAACACTCTGAAAAGGATTAAAAAGTGTTAATTTCTAAGAAATATTGATTCATCCCCCCTCTCAGTATTTCCAGAAATTGGTATCAGTGCTTGGTCCTTCAGTAACAGCTTAATCACTGGAAGGAAATTTTCAAAGCATAGAGATGGGAAAGCCAAAGAAGCGAGTTTCAAGGCTTTCAAAGGAAGGTACAAGTGCAACAAAATCTAAAGAAAGCGAGTATTGTATACCAATCCCCAATTTTGATGCAGATAAATATTGGATGTGGGAATCCAGGATGGAAGTAAATTTGCAAGCATGTGAAGTATGGGAATCAATTGTTTATGGGGACACATCTATCGATGAAGATAAAAGGTACAATTCAAACGCCATGAATATAATTTTGAATGTTTTTCCAAATTCTATGAAAACAAAAGTTGGTCAATGTTCAACAACTAAAGCTCTCTAGGAAAAGCTTCATAATCTCTATTCAACAAAGAAATCAGGTCAAGATGTTATTGAACATTCAGATTCTTCTAATCATGATGAAGAAATTAAATAAATGACTTAGACAGAGTTTCAAAATGAAGTGATCAATGTGATAAAGGAACTCAAAAGTCAAAAGGAAAGGACAAGACTTTTGGAAGCAGAATTGAAGGTAGCAAAAGAACTCATCAAGGAAAATTTATAGTCTAAGAAGATGATTAGCAGTCTTAGATCTCAATTGGAAGAATTCAAGAATACAGAGACACAATACTTCAAGAGACAAGTCCAACAAAAGCAACAATAAATTGACACAACCATTGCAAATATTAACAGGATCAAACAACATATGCAGGAAGCAGAAATTGAAAGAAAGGAATATGATCAAATATACATATCTGTAGTTGACTAGAAGCAAAAGGAATTGGAAACCTCTTCAGCTGAACTAAGAAAGCTCAGGATTGAGATCAAGAAGCATAAATAACATATACAGGTTCTCAACAGAGAAGTAGAGAAGATCACTCTTCTCAAGCTACAGGTTAAGGAGGCAGAAAAAAGAAGGGAGACCGTAAAAATATGGTCTCAAAAATATCTTGCTGAAAATAAATAAGAACTTGATGCAGCGCTTTATGAGATCAAAAAACTCAAGGGATCGCAAAAAGAATACTTACAATATAAGATATATTAAGAAGAAAAAATGAAGGCAATTAAAGCTAGTAAACCTCTAGTTGATGAAGGTATAGGCTCCACATCTTCACAGGAGCATCCTAAGAAGGAAGGTGATCAGAATGAAAAGCCAAAGAAGAATGTTGCAATTCCAAAAATCAAGACCAAAGCAGTCAAGAACAAAGTAGAACAACATACTATTGCACTGCCTCCAAAGAATAATGATAAATCTTCCAGCTATGTTTGTTTATTTAATCGTTATTGTTTTTCATGTGCTAACTATGGACATATGGCCAGGGATTGTAAATTTGTTGACAGGTATAACTATCAAGGACCATCACATCTGAATGAATCATTCAGGTATGCACATTAATTTAATGATTATTACTTTTTATGTGCTAACTATGGACATATGGCTAGGGATTGTGAATTTTTTGATAGTACAATCATTATTCACAAAATCCTAGAAGCAGGTTTACAGCATCACGAGACAGGTTCCATGATGATTTTGTTAGCAGAGAATATATGCCATATGGGCCAAACATTGAATGTTTCAAATGCCATAACTATGGCCATAAAGCTCACGATTTCAGATATCAGATGGAATCACCTATGGACAACATTGAATGCTTCAAGTGCCATAACTATGGACACATAGCTCATCACTGCAGGAAAAAAATGGAATCAATCATGAATATTGATGACTAGAATAAGAAGGAACATATACAGGTTCTCAACAGAGAAGTAGAGAATATCACTCTTCTCAAGCTACAGGTTTAGGAGGCAGAAAAAATAAGGGAGGCCTTAAAAATATGGTCTCAAAAGGATTTTGCTCAAAAGAAAGAAGAACTTGATGCAGCACTTTATGAGATCAAAAAACTCAAGGGATCGCTAAAAGAATACTTACAAGATAAGATAGATTAAGAAGAAAAAAATGAAGGAAATTAAAGATAGTAAAGCTCTAGTTGATGAAGGTACAGGCTCCACATCTTCGCAAAAGGATCCTAAGAAGGAAGTTGATCAGAATGAAAAGCCAAAGAAGAATGTTTCAACTCCAAAAACCAAGACCAAAGCAGTCAAGAACAAAGTAGAACAACATACTACACAATCGCCTCCAAAGAAGAATGATAAATCTTCCAGATATGTTTGTTTATTTAATCGTTATTGTTTTTCATGTGCTAACTATGGACATATGGCCAAGAATTGTAAATTTTTTGACAGGTATAACTATCAAGTACCATCACATTTGAATGAATCATTCAGGTACGCACATTAATTTAATGATTATTACTTTTTATGTGCTAACTATCGACATATGGCTAGAGATTGTGAAGTTTTTTATAGGTACAATCATTATCCACAAAATCCTAAAAGCAAGTTTACAACATCACGAGACAGGTTCCATGATGATTTTGTTAGCAGAGAATATATGCCATATGGGCCAAACAATGAATGTTTCAAATGCCATAACTATGGCCATAAAGCTCATGATTGCAGATATAAGATGGAATCACCTATGGACAACATTGAATGCTTCAAGTGCCATAACTATGGACACATAGCTCAAGAATACAGGTACAATCCTGAAAAGGAATGTTACAAATGTCATAATCATGGACACATAGCTCATCACTACAGGAACAAAATGGAATCAATTGTGATTATTGATGACTAGAATAATAAGATACAAGTACATATACAGGAAGAACAGGTAAAGGATCAACAAGAAGTGGAGAAAGACAATAATGCCTCAGCAGTTATGCTCTCAGGGTTCGTAACAGGTAATGAGGAGTAGTAGTTGCTTCAGATAATGACACAAGTCAAGATGGTTCATTAAACGATAAACTATTTCGAACAATCTGGCTCATCAAATCTTTGAATTTTGAAGAGAGGGCATTTATACAACAGTATCAAATCCATAACAAGTTCATGGGTAGAATAAAAATTAAAGGCTTACATGTCTTCAGATATTTCCAGAGGAAGGTTTCTTTTCAAGGGGAGAACATGCAAGTTACAGGTCCACAAGGATCGCCATTGAAAGATTATTACAAGAAGGTTTTTGGTGAGGGGGGGCATTGTTAGATAAAAATTCCACATGAAGCAAGCAAATTCTCAGCTGGAGTAACCCTTTGCCATTGTTGTCTAAGGGGGAGAGAAAACCTGCGAAGGATATTGAAATCTTGAGAAGGAGGTAAAGCATGAAGTCAAGGAAAATTGTACTCACAAGAGGAGTATGTGTCTTGCCATCAATGACAAAGGGGGATATTGTTTGATGGTGTTGTCAATGATGTCAACCTATGGAGTTGAATGGGTTTTAATTTTGACCAAAAACACCAGTCATTGATGTCAAATGGATAATGCATGCTTCTCAATAATTGGTGTATTACATCTAGATAACAGCTACACTGTTGGATGGTTGAAACCAAAGTCCTATGGTTCGGGTTCTCTGGACTGAGGATGTACCCCAACTTTTTTTAGGGTTTTTGACGGGTTGGAAAGAGGACTCATAAGGATACCACAAGAAGAATTTTCAGACCTTGGAGATCTGAAATTACATAGATAAAACATATTCAATATAGAGCTCCTAGAAGGCAACAAAAAGGGTAGCAATTAATGAAGGGAACATCCTTCAGTTATACAACCTATTGGAGAAGGATGGATTATAGGGTTTGAACAGTCAAACAATGAGCTTACATATATGTTGGTATCTCTCTAGGGACAAATTTTGAGATAATTGATTGCAGGGCATTAGGATGACCTGAGACACCTTGGGTTATGCCATCATTTGATAGCACTGCCAGATAGTTGATGCATTGTGTGCAGCCTGGTACAATGATGACAATGATACAGCATTGATGTATATTCATTCATGATCAGTGTGATGACATTTTTTTGATGACTATTCATTTTTTAAGTGAAATTTTGTTGTAGTCAGCAGTTATACAGTGATTTGCAGTGATGGTGATCTACGGTGTGCAGTGACCATGATACAATGATAGCTTGATTTGCAACTTTGTGCAATGATCAATTTGTTGGAACAATGATCAGTGGATAGTGGGATTAGATATTGATTCTACAAATTCCTTATATTCTACATTGATTCAGAGTACAGGGGGTCCATTGTGAAAAATGTGAAACATGATCTACTGACTCTTCTAGGTGATCGAAGTCACCTTCAGGTTGTGGCCTGAGAACACTTAAGGGCGTCAGGGTGGTGCTAGGGAAATTTGTGGCTTGCATAGGGTGTTGTTGCATCCATTTAGTTGTGGCTGATAAATTGACAGTGCAGTGAAGCATCCTTTCCGACAGCAGCTGGTAAATAGAGTGTTGTGGCACTCATCAGGTTCTGGCCTGATCTACAGGGCATTGTGGTGTCCTTCTGGTTGAAGCCAGATATTAGGGTTTAGTATCGTCGTACAGGTTGTTGCCTGTGAATTAGGGGGTTTACGCATCCCTCAGTTGTAGATTAAATCTTGATGTAACTAATATTTCTTTTAAAGAGAGAAGAAGACAATTACTATAGAAGTGTTCGATAGTTTTGACTCGAAAGAGGTTTTCCACCTAAAAATATTTGTGTCTATTATTTTATCTTTCTGCATTATTGTATGGTGTTGTTTACTATTTATTATTGTTGTTGAAGAATAACATTGATAAAAACTGAAGAATAACTAATGCTCTGAAAAGGATTAAAAAGTTCTAATTGCTGAGAAATATTGATTCACCCCTGCCTCATTATTTCCAACAATTGGCATCAAAGCTTGGTTCCTTCAGTAACAACTTAACCGCTGGAAGACATTTTTCAAAGCATAGAGATGGGAAATCCAAAGAAGCAAGTTGCAAGGATTTCAAAGGAAAGTACAAGTGCAACAAAATCTAAAGAAAGTGATTATTGTGTACCAATCCTTGATTTTGACGCAGATAAATACTAGATGTGGGAATCCAAGATGGAAGTACATTTGCAGGCACATGGAGTATGGGAATCAGTTGTTTCTGGGGACACATCTACCGAAGAAGCTAAAAGGTACAATTCAAAGGCAATGAATATAATTTTGAATGTTTTTCCAAATTCTATGAAAACAAAATTTGGTCAATGTTCAACAGCTAAAGCTCTCTGGGAAAAGCTTCATAATCTCTATTCAACAAAGAAACTAGGTCAAGATGTTATTGAACATTAAAATTCTTCTAATCATGATGAAGAAATTGAAGAAATGACTCAAAAAGAGTTTCAAAATGAAGTGATCAAAGTGATAAAGGAACTCAAAGGTCAAAAGGAAAGGACAAGACTTTTGGAAGCAGAATTGAAGGTAGAAAAAGAGCTCATCAAGGAAAATGAAGAGTATAAGAAGATTATTAGCAGTGTTATATTTCAATAGGAATAATTCAATAATACATAGACGCAAGACTTCAAGATAGATGTCAAACAAAAGAAACAAGAACTTGGCACATCCCCTGCAGAGATTAGTAGGATCAAACAACAAATGCAGTAAGAAGAAATTGAAAGAAAGGAATGTGATTGAAGATACATATTCGCAGTTGACTAGAAGAAAAAGGAATTGGAAACCTCTTCAGTTGAACTAAGAAAGCACAAGATTGAGATCGAGAAGCAGAAGTAACAGATACAGGTTCTCAACAGAGAAGTAGAGAAGATCACTCTTCTCAAGCTATAGTTTGAGGAGGCAGAAAAAAAAAGGGAGACCTTAAAAAGATGATCTCAAGAAGATCTTGCTTAAAAGCAAGAAGAACTTGATGCAGCTCTTAACGAGATCAACAAACTCAAGGGATTGCAAAAATAACTCTTACAAGATAAGACAGATGAAGAATAAAAAATGAAGGTAATTAAACCTCGTAAAGCTCCAGTTGATGAAGGTATAGTCTCCACATATTCGCGGGATGATCCTATGAAGGAAGTTGATTAGAATGAAAATCCAAAGAATAATGTTTCAATTCCAAAAACCAAGACCAAGGCAGTCAAGAACAAAGGAAAACAACGTACTACACCACCGCCTCCAAATAAGAATGATAAATCTTCGAGGTATGTTCATTTATTTAATGGTTATTGTTTTTCATGTGCTAACTATGGACATATGGCCAAGAATTGTAAAGTTGTTGACCGGTATAACTATCAATGACCATCACATATAAATGAATCTTTCAAGTAAGCACATTTATTTAATGGTTATTTCTTGTTATGTGCTAACTATGGACATATAATTAGGGATTGTGAAGTTTTTGACAGGTACAATCATTATCTGCAAAATCCTAGAAGCAAGTTTGCAGCATCACGAGACAGGTTCCATGATTGTTTTTTCAACAACGAATATATGCCAGATGGGCCAAATATTGAATTTTTCAAATTCCGTAACTATGGCCATAAACCTCACAATTTCATATATCATATGGAATCACCTATGGACAACATTGAATGCTTCAAGTGCCATAAATATGGACACATATCTCGAGAATGCAGGTACAATCATGATAAGGAATGTTACAAATTTCATAATCATGGACACATAGCCCATCACTACATGAACAAAATGGAATCAATCACGAATATTGATGACTAGAATGAGAAGGTTTAGAAGAAGAAAGGACAGGTACAAATACAGGAAGAATAGGTAAAGGATAAGTAAGAAGTGCAGAAATACAAGAATGTCTCAGCAGTTATGCTCTCAGGGTTCGTAACAGGTAATGAGGAATAAGTAGATGCTTCAAATAATGACCAGAGTCAAGATGGTTCATTAAACGGTACACTATTTTGAACAAACCGGCTCATCAAATCTTGAATTTTGAAGAGGGGGAGTTTATACAAAAGTATGTGGCACAGGTCTACCATTCACATAGAAATAGCATGGACATAATGGAAACTTTAGGAAAAATGTGTCAAATCCATAAAAATTTTAGGGGGATAAGAACAGTTAAAGGCTTACATGTCTTCAGAGATTTCCAAAGGAAGGTTTCTTGTCAAGGGGAGCACATGCAGGTTACAGGTACACAAGGATTTTCATTGACAGATTATTACAAGAAGGCTTCTCGTCAGGGGGAGCACGGGCAAATAACAAGTCCACATAAAGAAAGAAAATTTTCTTAGGGAGTAACCCTTTTCCATTGATGTCAAAGGGGGAGAGAAAATTTGAGAAGGAGATTGAAATATTGAGAAGGAGGTAAAGCATGAAGTCAAGGAGAGTTGTACTCGTAGGAGGAGTACGTGTGTTGCCATCAATGAAAAAGGGGGAGATTTTTTGATGGTGTTGTATTTATGTCAACCAATGGAGTTGACTGGGTTTTACTTTGACCAAAAAAACTTGTCATTGATGTCGAATGGATAATGAACTCTTCTCAATAATTGTCATATTACATCTAGATAGCAACTACATTGTTGGATGTTTGAAAACCCAAGTCACGAGGTTTTGGTTATTTGGACTCAGGATGTACCCCGACTTTTTGGAGGGTTTTTGAAGGGTTAAATAATTTATTTTAGCTTGAATATCCATGTAATTGGATTCTCCTCGAAGATATATTTCCAACGGTATGTGGTACACCACGTGGTTTCTCCTGGTTAGACAGATATGTGAGTTTGAAGGTAAAAACCCCAGTTGTTGGGCTGAAACCCCAAAAGAAGGTGACTTGGCACGTTTCCATTAGTTGTAGGCACTTAAAATTAATTTTAAGGGTTTCTTGCCATAATTTGTGGACATATTATCCTAATTAAGGGCTTCAAGCCACTATTCACACTTATAATCCCTACATCTCATTAAAAATCCTAATCTATTTAGGTAGTGCATCTTACTTAAGGCCTAAGAAAAAAAATACACAATATTTATCAATTATAATTAACAATTAATAATGTGTTAAAATCCTAAATTTCTCCTTAAACGTTCACTATAGAAGCCCCTCTCAACTCTATAAAAAGAAAGCTCATATATCCTCCCAAACAAGTCGTCGTGTAATTTTCACTATAACTTTGTTTATACGAAGCTTCAGAAGCTAAAAAAAAAGCCATGTGAGCCAAAACCCAATTTCAGATCTTGGTTAGCTATATTTTTAGAGATATGGTCTTAGGAAGTTAGGGTTTTTGCAAGCTCTCGAATTCCATGTCAAACACGTGACCTTAGGAAAATTGTCATAACTTTCTCTCTAGGCATTGGATTCAAATTTCATAAAAAGTGATAGAAAGAGGTCACACTGTAGTTTTTTGGGTATCATTTTTAGGTCCAAAGGTAGATACCATGACACATGGCACATCGTACAAGTTCGCTCTACGGAACTAGTCTATAATCAGGTCATCGTGGGAGATTGGGCATAACTCTTTCTTGAAGAATCCAATCTTGATCTGACCTATGCAGTTGGAAATAGGACTCAGAAGGATACCACAGGAAGAAATTTTACACCTTGAAGATCTGAAATTACATAGATACAATAGATTCAATATTGAGCTCCTAGAAGGCAACAAAAAGGGTAGCAATTACTGAAGGGAACATCCTCTAGTTATATAACTTATTGGAGAAGGATGGATTGCAGGGTTTGACCAATCAAAAAATGTGCTTACATATATATTGGTAGCTCTCTGGGGAAAAAAATTTAGAGCATTGATTGCAGGGCATTAGGATGACCTGAGACACCTTGGGTTATGCCATCATTTGATAGCAGTGCCAGATAGTTGTTGCATTGTGTGCAGCCTTATACGATGATGACAATGATACAACATTCATGACTACTCATTCATGAGTAGTGTGATGACAGTGTTTTGATGAGTATTCATTTGTGAAGTGATATTTTTTGTTAGCCGGCAATGATATAGTGTTTTGCAGTGAAAGTGATACAGTGATAGCTTGATGTGCAGCTTTTTGTAGTGATCAGTTTGTTGGAATAGTGTTCAGTGGCTACCAGGATTTGATATTTATTCTACATATTCCTTACAAATATTCTACATTTATTCATAGTACAAGGGGTCCAGTGTGAAAATTGTGAAACGTGATCTACCAACTCTTCTAGGTGATCGAAGTCAGCTTCAGGTTGTGCCCTGAGAACACTTCTGGGTTGCGGGTTGGTGCTAGGGAAAGTTGTGGCTTGCACAGGGTGTTGTGGCATCCATTCAGTTGTGGTTGGTAAACTAACAGGGCAGTGAAGAATCCTTTCCGACCACAGCTGGTAAACAGAGTGTTGGGGCACTCATCAGGTTGTGGCATGATCTATAGGGCATTTTGGCGTCCTCCTGGTTGCAGCAGGATATTAGGGTTTAGTAGTGTCCTACAGGTTGTGGCCTATGAATTATGGGGTTTAAGCATCCCTCAATTGTAGCTTAAATATTGATGTAACTAATAATTCTTTCAAAGAGAGAATAAGGCAATTACTAGAGAAGTGTTCGGTGGTTTTGACCCTGAGGGGGTTTTCCACCTAAAAATATTTGTGTATATTGTTTTACCTTTCTGCATTATTGTATGATGTTTTTTACTGTTGATTATTGTTGTTGAAGAAGAACATTAATAATAACTAAAGAATAACTAATGCTCTGAAAAGGATTAAAAAGTGTTAATTTCTAAGAAATACGTAGTTCATTTATACCTCTGGGGTGTTTCCATCAAAACCAAGGACATTTTCATAAAAGTTTCACCTGTGAAATATGTGTGAAGGTGCGGAGGAAGAAAGCTTATTCTGCACCTTTGCACTATTATTCACCTCTAAATTATTTGTTTCTATGGTTCAAAGCATTGTAATATAGTGTAAATGTTGCCTCAATTTATGGGAGGATGCAATGGAATGGGTGTTTATCTCTTTAATTCCCTTTCCAATGCTACACTCTTCTTGACCTTGCTTGATTTCCTTGTCAAAAGAAAACGGTGAGTTTGTCACAGCATCGGGTCTTTGGATAACAAACACAAGAAAAACAAGCATAGCATGGCTTTTGTTTTCCTTCACTTTTTAAATCAATAATGGTGGGTAATATGTCCCTCTCGCAAAATCTTGAAATTGATTTTGTTGGTTTGAATGTTATTATATTTTCTTTACAAGATTCAATCTATGAAACTTTTACATTTAATATCCAACATCCATGATAATTATATAATGTATTTCATCCAATCCATAACACATTTGTCACATCGATAGAGTGTAGCATATGTATTGGTTTCCATCATAAATATTTTGATAGATGATTATAAAATACTTACTACAAGCTTTCTGAATATAACGGAACTCCACGTTGGATTTGTTGTCTCCCCTGCAATTCTCAGAGCCATTGAGAGTGTGCTAATTCATATCACCATTTTTATTAAGCATTATGTTGAATCGCTTTAGTGTTTGGTGTTTAGATGTATACGGAGATGCGGAGGTTTTCTGGTTATTCAGAGCTCCACACCTTTGTGTTCAATTCTCTACGATGTCAATACGAGTAGCTTGTTTTTTATCAATTTCCCTCTAGCTTCATTGAACTTGGATTAGGAGGGGAAGCTGGTTATCGTTTCCCCTCCCCTAACCTGTAGTTTCTAGCTAAATTTTCCACTACACCAAAAAAATCAACAAACCTATCAGTATCCATAGGTAGGATTGCCAAATCTATTCCAACCATCAAAATTGAGACTTGCTAGAGAACCAACAAGAGGCCTAACAAACATGAGAAGTTTGATGAATGTGTTCATATTCCAATTTTCGCTGGAAATATTGATCACCCTAACTGTTAGTGGTTTCCACATTGCAGAGCCCTATAAAGGAAATGAAAAAATTAACATAAAACAATAATAAAATGGACTATGGCAGCAGTAATTTTGTTTCAGAATAAAATGGATTGTGGCAGTATAAAGTAGTAAGAATAGAATAGGAGTAGTGGTGGGTATTGCATGGAAGCATCTATCTTCTATCATGCAATATAGAAGGTCGTGAGTGGAGGATTCAAACCTCAGGAAGATATAGGGGAGTTGATAATTAAGAAGAAAAAAGGAAATAAGATTAATATTTTCAAATTTCTCAGCCCTACTACCAACGGGATATACAATCTCTAAATCTAGTACAAAATCCAACGCTAGATACTAGCTAACTCTGGGGATCGTTCACCCAGATCATGATTGTTCACAACCATAGGATCTATTGTTATATTTTTCTCTAGACTTCCCAATTCAAACTATACCAATGTGAAATTCCTTAGTAATGAACTAAAGTCTTAAAATGGAATCTTCTACGAAATTAATTTTAATTAAGACCAAATGTTGTTGTGAAATCCCAACTTTGTATGAGGTGTGTAGTTATGTGACAGGGAAGGAAGAGTTACTAAAAATATATATATCTCTGATAAATTCTTTCAATATAAACAGTTGTGCTTTATTTTATTTATTGAAAGCAAACAGGTAGCCATGTTTCCTGCCCAAGCAATTTGTTTGTATCTTTCCTTTCATTAAGAATTGGACATTCGTGAGAAGAAGAAACATGAAAACAAAAAGTTTCATTTTCCAATTTCCACTGGAAATATTCATCGCCGTAACCATTAGTGGTTTCCACATTTGCAGAGCCCTATAAAGGAAATGAAAAAATATCTCTAGGACATGAAGTATTGCATTTATTGGTTTTATTATGTGAAGGTGTGAAATAAGAACCCTCGCACATATAATATTACTTTGGACCTACGCATACACATTCCCCGCACATGTTGAACATCCTCCAAAGGAAATGAAATCTACATCAAGAATAATTAATATCTATAATCTCACTAATAGCTATAATAGTTAATAATACATTTAATTCATATGCCATATATATTAATAGCTAGTCTCACAGTTGCGGGGACATCCAGGCATAGAGCTTATCACCAACCATGTCTTTTTTCATCTGTACAAACTTTCCATTTGGCCTTTCATTTTTTATATTTTGCTATTTTTAAATGATGCAACGGTTGAGGCTTGGAAACACCATAGAAATTCCCCCCCAAGTTTTCAAGTGAGGAATTATCTACTACTATTGTTATTTGGTTGCAGCAAAATTTCTTATTTAGAGTGATCATGTGACCACTTTAATGCTAAATGACATGTTTACACACACATAAACAATGAGAAGAATCATTTAGGTCAAATTTTTCACTCCATTCCACCTCTAATCAGTGTGTCACCTATACATCAAAGCTCTCCATTTCTGCATCTAACAAGATTTTCCTATTATTAATAGTAAGGGATAAAAAAAAAATATTAAATTAAAAGAATTAATTTCTCTTGTTAATGCATGTTACTTCCAGATAAAAATGGAATTCATATTACTTAACCTTGCATTGAAATTGAATAATTCATGAAAGACTGAAAGGCATATTACTTAAGGCTAGAATGCAAATAGGATTGGAATACATATTACTTCTATATAAGACCAAAATTCATGTTACTTAATACTATAATGAAGATTACTTGATCTTACATTTCAATTGGATGAATTTAAGTGAGTTTCCCTAACAATTACGTAAATGATATGGATACACAACATAATATAGTCTTGGGGTCTCTAAATTCATTTAACTCCTTCAAAGCATACAACTTGTTACTCATGTCCTAAGCCTGCATCGAAGGGCGCCATTTGTATCCACGCATCACAAAAAAATGAAATTAACCACATTGAACTTTCGAGCATCAAAAATATTCATGATGTGATAGCCAAGCCATAGAACTTGCCCTTCAGTTTCTGCCCCTGGTCGTGAATTCATATATTAGTCATAATACTTCGTAGTTTTGAAGTAATTAATTCAAAAGATCGATACTTAAGATAATAATTGTATGTTTGTGTCCTCCTACTAGTTTGAAGTAATTAATAGTTATGGTAATTCATTATTTGGCAACCAAACTAGTTCTGGTAATTCGATTATTTTTTGTTGCTTTGGAATTTTCATAATCAATAGTTTTAAAATTGGGAAAATTATGGCGAGGTTGTCCACAATGGAATGGATCCTTCGAATTGAACCCTTTCTTTCTCAATCAATCTAAAAGATCGAAAGCTAAAATAATGTTGCAGTAAAAAAAAAAAAAAAAAAATTAAGTGTGGTGTTTCCGGAGTGATGTCATTATATATGAGATTTGAACGTAGATGAGTGAGCATTGCATGACCACAATCTAAGAGATTGAAAGCTAAAATAATGTTGGAAAATAATTTGGGTTCTTTCAGAAAGTACATATTCGCAAGACGAAAAAAAGTTGTTATAGATAAAATTTCATATTCATTGATCAAAGATCATTTTCCAGTACATCAGACATACCATTCAAGCATAGGCCAGATAGCAGGCAATATATGTCCCATGAAGAGACAAACCAAATGCATCATATGAACAGTGAAATAGGCCATAAAGACACATCAAAACTCCACATACCAACCACAGAAAACCCAGCCAAATACTTAACTGAATAGAACATCACTGAGCCCAGATACATATCGAGGGGCAGTGGGAACATCATCAGATTGAAATCAGCATGAAGGAAAATATGAAGAAAGGCAAAATACAGAAAAGGATCTGGTACGTGCAATGAAGATATGTCCTATATAAGCAACATAAGAAAAAAGGATATCCCGCTCACTTGCAAATAACATATGGCTCGCTTGAGAAGATCGGGCTCGCTTGTTGTAGATTATGGAAAAGGAAAAGATTGAGAGTCCAACAAAGTGGAAGCCCTGTAATGCATGATCTGAATCGTACCAAAAGTGGACTCCATCCCTCTTTTGGAGAGAAGGTCAGCACGTGTATTTGTGACAGTGATGTCATTATATGTACAATTTGAACATAGTCGAGCGTCACGTGACCATGTCCACATAGAGCCAAATGGATTATACATTGGATAGCTACTCAAAAACTTCAAGTAGATAGCCTTAAGGGTTGAGAAAATCATCATGAGTGGTAGAGCCATTAACATGGACAAGGAAATAATTGAAGCGAGTGGGGCGGAAGGGCTCTCGAGCATTGTCGTAAACAAAACAAAACCAAATCTTGGTAATGTCGCATATTAATATTTCCTCTATATAAATACAATGCAAACCATAGAACAGATGAAACATAAATTCATAAATATAGGTCCTCGAACATTATAATTAGTGGTAGTTTCTTTTCTAGTTAATTCCCCAGGACTTCCAATAGAAAACATAATTCTAGCATACCTTCTTGAGAAATCATGTAGTTTACAAAAGCGTAGTTGAGTGAACATTGCATGATCATGTCCCTGCAAAGCCGAATGGATTTTACATTGGTTAACTTCTTGAAAACATCATAGAGCTACAACACATAGTTTTGACAAGAAACATTGATACATTGTGCGGAGTGCGGAGGTGCAGAGGAAGTTGTTAAAACCCCCCACCCCACCCCACCCCACCCCCTCATTTCTTCCTCTGCACCTCCACACTCCGCACAATTTTGGAAATTTTTTCAACCCCCGCCCCACGGGGGCTTCACTCAATGGACCTATGACATATCACGTGCATTCATGGCATACTAAACAATACCCCTAATTTGACTACATATTGGAAAATACCTCTAAAAGTTACATTATTTAACCACGTATCAATACAATACACCTTCCCACTTAAAAAAAACCCTACTTTCACTAGATATTGTAGGTATCAATTTTTTCATTAATATTTTTTATAACCCTTTATATTTTTCCATTAACTTTGACCTCCATTTTTTATACCTGCCAATATAAAAACCGTATACCCCCTATATATCACCCAATATATAATGTCATTTTTTCCTCAATATATATCCCCCAATATGAACCCACATGGTATGGTGTTTCTCCCCTAGTGAATCCCTCATGCCCCCCCCCCCCCACCTCGCTTGCGTAAGGGACCTGGAAATCTATTAGTGTAGACCAATGGTAGTGTCAGGCATAACAATGTTAGTTTTAGTGTTAGAGAACTCACCGATGGAATGGATACTCACAAAATTAGGATTTTTTTTGTTTTAAAAATATTTTCTAAGCACTAACAAATACCAAAAAAAAAAATCCCTCCACCGGGGGAATTATGTCACATCAAGGCTCGCTCAACTAATGGAAAATTAGAAACAACATTTCCAGAAATCAGAAAGTTATTTTTGAATATACATGAAAATAGAAATATCATCATCTTCCTTAAAATTTGGTTAAAATTGCAAAAATTCGACAAAATAATGGAGATTCAACGCACTTTGACCATGAAGTGAGTGGTATTGTCCCTAACGAGGCAGGGACTAACAAGATTAATATTTGCAACACAACATAGTCCTTGCCTCTACCATTATTTAATTGATTTAAAAAAAGGTTGTGCGGAGTGTGGAAACAAAATGAAATCTTTCGCACTCTGCGCAATGACATATCTCCCAAAGCAATGCCTAATAGAATTCGTAAGACAATGAAATTTGAATCCTATGTTGCTCTGTTGTATTACTATCATAATTATCCCCATTGAATATTATCATATTATATTAAGGCGATGCGGGGTTAGTGTTTTTTCGTTATATGAGAATGATTTGTTTTCGCCATCTATCGTTATTCACTCCTCCACACATGATCCGTCCTTACATCTACACAGCCATCTCCGCAAAGCAATCTATGCACAACTTCCTCCACTCCTTCTCACTTTTCATAACAACTGTTTGTTGATATATTGTGTGGAGTGTGGATAAATGATCTTTCTTCCTCCTCACTTCCGCAGTTCGCACAATGTATCAACGTCAACAATTGTGTGGAGCTTGAAAAGTTCTCAAAACAAGAAATAATCTTTGTTGACTTGACACACATGAAGCTTAGAAATTGTTTTATTCATTTAATTCATTAACTATAATGATAACATTGAACTATAAACAATTTCAGTGCAGACTACATTAACTTAAATTCTTAATTAATATGATCACTCTCATATGACTTTGGACTCTTGACCACCTTTCAATGGTGTTAGATAGGAACTAAATCACAGTTCTTGATGTGTATTTGTACTAGTATTATCACTTAAACTGCATCCAGGATATACATATGGAACATATTATCGTGATTATTTTCTAATAATCCACAATTAGTTAAATATTAAGAGGATAGTGGGTTTGTATGAAGTTTCATTTTAATATATGAGTTCAATATCTGATTCCCGAAATCATGTACTTTCTATGTTTAGTTCCAAACAATGTATGAGGTTGATAACATATTTCTGAGAATCATTTATAACATTGCATACTTAGAATATAAGTTACATTGCATTTAAATATTTAGTTTTACATATGCCTCAAATTAATGATAATATATGAATTAAAAGTGTGGCTATAGATCTCATTTATACCCTATGTTTCTCTAGTAGAATTTAAACTTATTATTGTGAATCATCTGACAACAAAGAGGCTAATGTGTGACCTATTGAACATAAATTGCCACACAGTGTAGTATGCGGGGGAAGATTTTGTTCTGCTTCCTCTACACCTCTGCACAATCAAATCATTCACACTCCACACAATTAATAGCAATAAAATTGATTGAATTATTACTCATAAGAAATTTAAGTTTTAGATAAGTTGATTGAATTATAATTTGTTCAATTTATGTTATGTAACAGCCCTGGGTTGATTTTCCGTGTAAATGGAAGGACACTATAAAGACAAAAATAAGACCAAGGTCATGGGACAAGTATTCGAAGTTGAATGGAGGAAAAATCATTAAAGTGGGTATCACTTATTGTTAATAATGGCTATGGAAATTGGCATTGGCATTGGCAAAAGGAAAAAGCAATAAATGGAAATTTAATAAAAGAAATAAAGTAAATTAGGAGAAAAGGAAGAAGAAGAGACATAAATATGCATGCAAGGGAAATTAGAGAGAAAGTAAAGGAAAATGAAACAAAAGGGGAAAAGGAAAGTAAGAGACACTAGACATCAATGATAAAAGGGCATCTAAGAAACAGTTAACATCTTTTGCACAACTTTTGATTAGTTTCCTTTTTGGAAAGCTTTAGTTTTGCTAAGGAATAAATCATACTCTGAGAGACAGAGAATAAGAAAGCAAAGGAAAGCGAGGGAGAACAAGGTGAAGATTGGAGGAGAAGTTACATCAGTAATATTTTGTAGGTAACATGTTGCATGTGTGATTTCCTTATTGGGAATTGAATACATGGTGTATGCATTTGGTTTACATGACTAATTTGTGGTCATTGGTATGGGATTTGCCTGAATTGATAGTGGTTATAGCCTTTTCTTCCCATTTCTTGGATAGCCATGGTGTGATGGTATTCATTCTAAGTTGAGATTTGGATTGCCGGAAGATTTTGGATTCGGGTGAGGTGGTTTCAGGTAAATCCGAAGGGTTGGGGGTCAAGATGGTTTTTTTGTGGGAAGACCTTGACAAGTGGGTGGAAACAGGAAAATTCCTTTAGGTATAGTGAAGAAATTCTAAGGCATCCAAGCTTGTGTTGGTTTGGTGATTTCTGGACCGGCTTAGGTGAAATCACTTTAGTTGAGGGTTGATTTAGCCTCCATATGACTTGGTTGGTTTTGTTTTGGTTTATCCCATGAGATCCCACATTCATGCTTGGAATATGGACTGGGGGTGATTGGCTGAAAGAGAGATTTGGTTCAGCACAATCTATGGTCGGGTGGTACGTGTAAGTCCTAAGTTGGTTGGAATTTGCATATGCTATTATGTATTTATTCTTATTGAGATTAATGAGAACAAGTTTTTATTTTATGTATGATTTTATGACTAGTTTTCATGGTTTTAATTTGGTTAAATGTTGGTTACATGCACGGTATATTTCTCATAATAAGATTTGTTCTAGTTATGGATCCATTCCATGGTTTGATCGGCTCTTAGTTAACTTTTATGAATGCATGAGATAATGCATGTTATTATGGCTATTAATAGAGCGCAACAAGCCTTCTTTATGATTCTCTGATGAAATTAATGATTTCATGAATTCATGGCATACAAGTACCTTGTCTACCAAGTGTTTGTCTAAATTATTTTCATGTATTTGATAACTATGAGTAGAAATAAGGCCAATAATAGTAAATGAAGACTCATACAAGTTAATGACATATTTCTAAAATATTTTGGGTAGTTCAGGGCAGTTGGCTTGGAGCTAGCCCTGAAAATATGGAAAAGGGCTTCTAGCTGTAGTCTCTTAATTGAGAAATTTTGGTTGTAGTCGCACAGAGGACGGCGTGTGAATGTGGCTGGAGTATTATAGCTGCATGGACATATTGGCATGTGTGCAGCTGGGTTGTGAGGTGAGTCAAAAAGGTAGTTCCAGTCAAGGAAGAGTTGATCAGTAGATGTTTCTTGACATCTAGGTGATCTAGTGTTCCTGTAGGTTGCAGTAAAGATTAAAGGTAGTAGGCCGCAGTTCCATAACTAGAACTTGGATGTCGTGTCATGTTTTATAACTCTCCACTCATGTTTACCCTGAAGAGATTGTAAAAGTAGGTAAATGTGGGGTGGGGTGTTATAGGGTGGTATCATAGTAGTTTTGTTTCCTGTAAACCTTTCTCTGGTACTAGTGTTATAGAGTGGTATTAAAGCAAGGTTTACAATATTGGACCTCGAGGTGAATGCAAATGGTTATGGTTATCATGCATGCATTTACTGTTTCAGTTCTGTAATGTCACCTTGAATCATGCATGATGTTGATATGATGTTGTTATTATTATACATTGTGCTAATCTCGACTGACTAGTGCGGATGTAATAGCCTCCCGTGAGATACATTGAGGTATTATATTGATTTTGTATTCTATTTGGCTTACCTAACATGATATGTTTACAGGAAATAGAAGGCCAAAATATGAAGAGAAGAATGGTGGATTATAGTTCACATGACTCTTCATACATGCCCAAAGTGAAATCATAGGAATGGGAGAAGTCAGTTGAGCAACAAGGAGAGAAATATTCTCCTAGTCTAGCAGATACCTTGAGGAGTACGAGGGAAAATATTGGAAGTTGTAAGGAATATAATTACATTTTGATTGAGGCACGAGAATGACTTGCAAAGGCTAAATAAAATCAAGCTAAATTCAATGTAGTGGTTCTTCAGAGCCTTTAAAACTTACATAAGTAGGGACAGTTGGGGATCAGTATGGAGATAGGTAGCACGAGAAGACTAATGGGGCAAATGGAACCACGTCTTAGAGAAGGTATAGAATGGATAGTTATGATATTATGAAGATTGGCATAATCTTGGATACACTTGACAAGAGGACAGGTATGCATGGGTTTTATTATAGCTCTTCTTCGAGTAGACATCATTGCCAACACTACCGGCATCATAGGAGGAGTGAGTACTTTCCAGAGGAATTCAAGAAATCCAAGCATCCTATTTTATGGGTAAATGAAGAAATTAGAAGATACAAAAGCATGGTTGCTTGGAATGTAGAAATTTTTCAAATTTCATGATTACTTAGAGATCATGAAATCTAAGATAACCACCTTCAGTCTCAAGGGAAAAGGAGATATTTGGCGGGAAAATATTAAGAATGTCAAAGACATCAAAAAAGAGAAGTTGAATTTGGATGAGTTTGAAAGACTCTTCATGAATAAGTACCTATCTGAGAGATATTATGATGGAAATTCAAAGTAGTTTTATGAGCTCGGGATGGGTTCCATGACAAAGAATAGTACAAATAAAATTTCTAGAATTGTTGAGGTATGTGCCCTACCTGAAGGATGAGAAAGTAAAGATCCAAAGGTTCATTAGTGGATTTCCATTATCATTCAAATACCAGATTGACTTTCATGAGCCTTAGTATTTGGAGGAAGCCATCAGGAAGTTGGAGTATTGTTATGAACAGTCAAAGTGTAAGCCAGAGTTCAAGCATGACTAGAAAAGTAATGAGAAGACTAAAGGAAAATGGCCCAAGAAGCGAGGAATATCTCAGGGTGCAGGTGAGAAGGAAAATATATACCCTCATAAGAAGTTTAATGTAGTTGAGAAAGGACATGGGCCTCAACCTGGAGAGCAGCAGAATAAAGGTAGTGGAAGTAAATCGTCAAAGTGTTGGATTTGTGGTAAATACCATCACAAGAAGGATTATATATTGTACTAGGGTGGCAAGTCGCAGATCTATAGTGCTTAGGAGGTTAGAAAGTTAGGGATATTGGTCAGAGCATTCCACGAATCTATGCAGCACTTGATAATAGGCAGGAATACCATCAGGCATCTATTATTGAGATGGAAGGTAAGATTTATGATCAAGTTGTTTCCATTTTTGTTGATCTTGGGTCTAATTATAGTTATTTTAGTCATGACCTAGTGGATTAGTTTCGTTTGAATAAAAAAGTGCATGCAGAATATTGGTTGGTGCAATTGGCTACAACAAACAAGGGAAGAGTTCACCATTGGGTGAGATCTTGTGAATTTGATCTTAATGGCATGACTACAACAATACACCTAAATATGTTTCTTTTGGGTTCATATAACATTCTTTTGGGCATGGATTAGTTGTTTACTCAAAGGACCAAGGTAGATTTCTATGAGAAGGAAATTGAGTTCATGTATGATGATGGGGAAAAGAGAATATTGCAAAGAAATAAGAATCCTACATCAGAGAGAATGGTTATAGGAAAGGGTGTGTATTGTTTGCAGTTCATGTTTCTAGTGACAAAGGGAAGAATTTTTAGGATGATGAGGTCCTCAGAAATTATGTTGTATTGCAGGAATTTTAGAATGTGTTTCCTGCAGAGATTCCATAGTTGCCTCCACATAGAGATTTGGATTTCTATATTGATTTGGTACCAATAACATCACCAGCATTTAAGGCATCATACAAGATTAGCACTCTGAAGTTGGTGGAATTGAAGTTCCAGCATAAAGAGATGCTTGATAAGGGATACATAAGGCCAAGTGTGTCACCTTGCGGTGCACCAATATTGTTTGCAAAGAAGAAGGATGGTACTCTCATATTATGCATTGATTATAGGCAGTTGAACAAGGTGACCATCAAGAACATGTATCCATTTCCTTGGATTAATGATTTGTTTGACTAACTGATGTTAGTTGCAGTATTTTCAAAGATTGATCTAAGATCGGGATATCATCAGGTGTGCATCAAAGACGAAGAAATATACAAGAATTTATTTTACAAGGTATGGGCACTATGAGTTTGTGGTGGTTCCTTTTGGTCTTACCAATCCTCCATCTGCCTTCATGTGTTTGATGAACATTATGTTACTCCCTTACCTGGATAATTTTGTGATAATGTTTTTTAGTGATATATTGGTATATTCAAAGAATGAAGAGGAGCATGTAGAGCACCTGGCAGTGGTATTGAGATTGTTGAGAGAACATCAGTTGTATGCAAAGTGCAGCAAGTGTGGTTTCTTTCAGACTCAAATTCATTACTTGGGGCATGTTCTTTCCAAGGAATGGATAGCAATGGATCTAGAAAATATTAAACCTATCATGGAGTGGCTAGCTCTAAGGAATGTGTGTGATTTCAGATCATTCATTGGACTAGCAAGTTATTATAGGTGGTTCATCAAGAACTTCTCTAAGGTTGGATATCCTATCACATATTTGCAGAGAAAAGGAGAGAAGTTTGAATGGAATGTTGTGTGTGTAGCTAGCGTTGATCATCTGAAGCATTTTCTTACCAATGCTCCAGTTTTGAATATTGCATACCCTAATAATTAGTTTTTGGTTTGTACAAATGCATGTAAGGAAGGACTTGGTGGAGTCCTTATGCAAGAAGGATAGGTGGTTTGATATAAATCGAGGAAGTTGAATGAACACAATTAGAACTATATGACTCATGATCTTGGGTTGGAATTTATCATTCATGCATTGAATATGCGGATACATTATCTTCTTGGAAGGAGGTTCATCTTGATGACTAATAATAGTGGATTGACGTATTTGTTTGACCAACATAATATGAATGCAAGGAAATCTAGACGGTTGGCTACTCTCAGTGATTTTTATTTTGAAATCAGGTATATCAAAGGCAAAGAGAATAGGTTGTAGATGCCCTCAGTAGGAGAGTGAAAGTGAATCATAATTCAATTGTGAGCTCTTATGGGAAAAATTTACAAGATCAGATATTATAGGTAGTATCAGCAGTTGAAACAGAGATTGCAGCAATAGGGTGAGGGTGATCAAAGATGAGGAGTATCACCTCACAGCAGATGGCTTGGTCAAATTCAGGAGCAGGATCTATGTGTCAAATAGCAGCGAGATGAAGAAGCTTATTTTGACAGAGTTTCATGACAAGCCATATTCAAGCCACCTAGGATATCAAAATACTTTGAAATTTGTTAATAAATTCTACTATTGGTCGATTTCGAAGAAAGAGGTGGTTGATTTTGTTAAAAAGTGTTTGGACTATCAATAGGTGAAAGTTGAATTTAAGCATCCAGTTGGTTTTTTGTAGCCTACTCTAATTTCGGAATGGAAATGGGAGGTCATTTAGATGGACTTCATTACAATATTACCTAGGACATCAAGGCAGCATGACTCCGTCATGGTTGTGGTTCACATGTTGAGAAAAGTAGCTCACTTCATTACAGTGAAGTCTACAAATTCATCTTGTCTTACATCTTCATCAGGGAGATAGTGAGGTTTCATGGAGTTCCCAAGAAGATTATATCAGATAGAGATGTCAAGTTCACTTCCAGTTTTTGGAAGGAGCTGTTTACAGGCTTTGGGACAATGTTTCCTTCAGTACAGCTTATCATCAACAGACAGAAAGATAAACAAAGAGGGTTAACAGGATCCTTGAGGATATGTTGAGGATGTCTATCATGCATCATCAGAGGAAGTGGGAGGAGTATCTTCCACTAGTGGAGTTTTCTTATAGTAATGGGTATCATGAGTCCCTAAAAATGAGTCCATTTAAGGCTCTCTATGAGCGGAGTTGTAATACTCCTATCAGCTGGAGTGATCCAGTGAACATGATTTTGATTGGACTGGATATGTTGGCTGAGATGGAGTAGGAGATGAAGGTTATTAAAAGGAATTTAAAGGCAGCATAGGACAGGAAAAAGAGTTATGCAGATCCATAAAGAGAATTCAAGGATTTTCAGGTTGGGGAGCATGTGTATTTGTGCATCAAGCCCAAAAGGAGCTCTTTGAGGATTGGGTTGTGTGTCAAGTTGGCACCTCGGTATTATGGGCCTTTTGATATCCTCGAGAGGATTTTACCAATGGCCTACAGATTTTCTTTGCCACCATCAGTCAAAGTCCATGATATTTTCCATGTTTTATTGCTTAAGGGATATTACAGGATGTTGATCATGTGATTGATTGGTTTATATTACAGGTCGAACCAGAGGGAGAGTTCGAGCTAGAGCCACAATTCATATTGAAATGAGAACAAATCATGCTCCGGAACTGAGAAATAAAGCAAGTTAAAGTGCAGAGGAAGCACTTTGGGCTCGATGAAGCTACATGGGAGATGGTTGATTAAGTGCGGGAATTATATCCTTCTTTATTAGTTGGGTGAAGCAAATTAGTTTTTGGTATTTATGTGTGTGTGTGTGTGTGTGTGTGTGTGTTTCATTCTAAATATTGCATCAATTTGTGTTATAAATCTCCAATAAGCAGTATGTTTGTCATGTTTTCAGCAATTTTTCATTGTAAATATTGCTATGAGCTATGTTATAAATATCAAATAAGCAATATGTTTTTTTGGTCATAAGTGTCATAGAACACCGAGGATAGTGTTCTCCCAATGGCTAGGGGTTTGTAATATCTCCGAGTTAATTTTCCATTTAAATGGAAGGACACTATAAACGAAAAAATAAGACCAAGGCATGAAACATGTATTCCAAGCTAAATGGAGAGAAAAACATTAATGTGGGTATAACTTGTGGTTAATTAATGGCCATGGAAATTAGCATTAGCATTGGTAAAAGGAAAAAGGGAATAAATTGAAATTTAATAAAAGAAATAAAGGAAATTAGGAGAAAAGGAAGAGACATTAGACATTAATGATAAAAAGGCATCTGAGAAACAGTTGACAAATTTTACTCAGATTTTGATTAGTTTTAGCTTTGGATAGCTTTAGTTTTACTAACGAAGAAATCGTACTCAAAGAGAAAGAGAATAATCAAGAAAAGGACAAGCAAAGGAATGAAAGGGAGCACAAGGAGAAGATTGGAAGAGTGGCTACAACAGGAATATTTTTCAAGTAACAAGTTGCATGTGTGATTTCCTTGTTGGGAATTGAATGCATGTTGCGTGCATTTGGCTTACATGACTACTTCGTTGTCATTGGCATGGTATTTTCCTAGATTTATATTTGTTACAACCTTGCCATTCCATTTCCTAGATAGCCATGGTGTGACGGGATTCATTCTTGGTTCAGATTTGGATTACCAAAAAATTTTGGATCTAGGTGAGGTGGTATTAGGAAAAACCGCGACGATTGGGGGTGGATATGATTTTCTCTAGGAAGCCCTTGACAGGTGGGTGGAGACAGAAAAATTCCTCTAGGTATGGTGAATAAATTTTGAGGCATCTAAGTTTGTGATGTTTTGGTGATTTATGGACCAGATTAGGTGATATCACTATGGTTGACGATTGAGGTGGTTTAGCCTTTGGATGCCCTAGTTGGTTTTGTTTTGGTTTATCCCATGAGATCCCACATTCATGCTTGGAATATGGCATGGGGTTGATTGACTGAAAGAGAGATTTGGTTCAGCCCAATCTTTGGTCAGGTGGTACGTGGAAGTCCCTGAATCTTTGAAATTTGCATGTGTTATTTTCTGTTAATTCTTATTGAGATTAATGAACACAAGTTATGATTTTATGTATTATTTTATGATTGGTTTGCATGGTTCTAATCAGGTTATATGTTGGTTACATGCATGGTATATTTCTCATAATATGATGTGCTCTAGTTATGGATTCATTCCATGGTTTGATGGGCTCTTAGTTATCTTGTATCAATGCATGAGCTAATGTATGCTATTACTGCTAGTAATAGAGGGAAGCAAGCCTTCTTGATGATTCTCTGTTGAACTTAATGAATTCATGCATTCATGACCTATAGATGCTTTTCTTACCAAGTGTTTGTCTAAATTGTTTTCATGTATTTGATAAGTTTGAGTAGGAATAAGGTCAAGAACATTAAATGAAGAATCTACAGGTTAATGAAAAAGTTGTGGAAAATTTTGGGTAGTTCTAGGAAGTTGGCCTAAAGCTAGCCCTAAAATTCTGAAATAGGGCTTCTGTTCGTAGTCTCTTAACTGAGAAATTATGGTTGTAGTCGCATGGAAGAGGGCATGTTCATGCGACTAGAGTCTTCTGGTCGCATGAACAACTTGGCATGTGTGCGGCTGGGTTTTGAGGCAAGTCAAAAAGGTATTTCTAGTCCAGGAAAAGTTGATCAATAGATGTTGTTTGACATATAGTTGATCTGGTGTTCTTGGAGGTTGCAGTAAAGATTAAAGGTAGTAGCCCCAGTTCCATAAATGGAACTTGGATTTTGGGTCATGCATAGTAACTCTCGACTCATGTTTACCCTGGAGAGCTTGTAAAAGAAGGTAAATGTGGGGTGGGGTGTTACAGGGTGGTATCAGTGTAGTTTTGTTCCCTATAAACCTTTCTCTAGTACCAGTGTTATAGAGTGGTATCAAAGAAAGGTTTAGAGTGTTGTACCTCGGGGTGAATGTAGATGGTTATGGTTATCATGCATGTTGTTATTGTTTATGTTTTTCATTGTCATTTTGATTCATGCATGATGTTGTTATTATTATAGGCTGTGCTAATTTGGACTAACTTGTGTAGATGTAATAGCCTTCCCTGAGATACATTGAGGCATGATCTTCATTATGTCTTCTATTTGGTTTACCTAAAATGGTATGTTTACAGGATATAGAAGGCCAAGATATGAAGATCATAATGGTGGATTATAGTTCACATGACTTCTCGTACAAGCCCGAAGTGAAATCAGTGGAACGGGAGAATTCAGTTGAGCAGCAAGGAGAGGAATATTCTCCTGATATAGAAAATACCTTGAGGAATCTAAGGGAATAAATTAGAATTTGTAAGGAAGATAATAATAGGTTCATTTAGGAAGAACAAACACTTGCAAAGGCTCAAGAAAAATGAGTTGAAGTCAATGCACTGATTTTTCAAAGCCTTTCAAACTTACAAAAGCAAGGAAAACTGGGGATCAGTCATGGAGATAAGAAGGAGTAGAAGAGTAATGGGGTGAATTGGAGCAGCTCTTAGAGAAGGTACAATATGGACAGTTATGATATATTGAATATTGGCAGACTCTTGGATACATCTGACAAAAGGACTAGTATACATGGGTTTTATTCTAGCTCTTCTTCGAGGAGACATCGCCATCACCACCAGCATCATAGGAGGAGTGAGTACTTTCCAGAGGAATTCGAGAAATCCAAGCCTCCTACTTTCAATGGGGAAATTAATAAATTAGAAGATGAAAAATCATGGCTGCTTGGAATGTGGAAATTTTTCAGATTTCATGATTACTTAGAGAACATGAAAGCTAAGATAACCACCTTCAGTATCAACATAAAAGCAAATATTTGGTGGGAAGATATTAAGAATGTAAAAGGCATCAAAAAATAGAATCTAACTTGGGATGAGTTTGAAAGAATCTTTAGGAAGAAGTACTTGTATTAGAGATATTAGGATGGAAAGGTCAAGGATTTTTATGAGCTCAGGATGAGTTCCATGACGGATGAAGAGTACACAACCAAATTTCTAGAATTGTTGAGGTATGCTCCCTCCCTCAAGGATGAGAAAGAAAAAACACAAAGGTTCATTAGTGGATTTCCATTATCATTCAAAGACTGGATTGAACTTGATGAGCCTTGATCTTTGGAGGAATCCATCAGGAAGTTGAAGTATTGTTATGAGTAGTCAAAGTGTAATCCTGAGTTCAAGCATGACTAGAAAGGTAATAAGAAGACTAAAGGAAAATGTCCCAAGAAACTAGGAATATCTTAGGATGTAGGTGAGAAGGAAAATGTAGCCCCTCATAAGAAGTTTAATGCAGCTGAGAAAGTACATGAGCCTTAGCCTAAACAGCAGCAGAATAAATGCAATGGTAGGGAACCGTTGAAGTGTTGGATTTTGGTAAATACCATCGCAAGAAGGATTGTCCATTGTACCAGGGTGGGAGGCCATAGATCTACAGTACTCAGTAGGCTCAGATGGTTGGAGATGTTGGTCATAGCATTCATCGAATCTATGCAACACTTGATAAGAGGGAGGCAGACCATCAAGCAAATATTATTGATATGGAAGGTAAGTGTTGTAATCAAGATGTTTCCATTCTTATTTATCCTAGATATAAGTATAGCTATGTTATTCCTAACCTGGTGGATCAGTGTCATTTTAATAAATAAGTGCATGAAAAATCTTGGTTGGTGCGGTTGGCTATAGGGACCAAGAGAAGAGTTCACCATTGGGTGAGATCTTTTGAATTTCATCTCAATGGAATGACTACAATATCACACCTAAATGTGCTTCCTTTGGGTTCAAATAGAATTCTTTTGGGCATGGATTATTTTTTTACTCACAGGACCAAGGTAGATTGTTATGAGAAGGAAATTGAGTTCCTAGATGATGATGGATAAAAGAGAATATTGCAGAGAAAGAAGAAGCATACATTAGTGAGAATGGTTACAGTTATGCAAGCTAAGCACAACTATAGGAAAAAGTGTGTATTTTTTGTAGTTCGTGTTTCTAGTGACAAAGGGAAGAATGTTGAGGATGATGAGGTCCTGAGAAAGTATATTGTCTTACAACAATTTCAATATGTGTTTCCTGCATAAATTCTAGATTTTCCTCCTCGTAGAGAGGTGGATTCCTTTATTGAGTTGGTACCAGGAGAAACACTAGCATCTAAGACATTGTACAGTATGCGCACCCAGAGTTGGTGGAATTGAAGTTGCAGCTTAAAGAGATGATTGATAAGGGATACATAAGGCCAAGTGTGTCGCCTTGGGGTGCACCAGTGTTGTTTGTAAAGAAGAAGGATCGTACCCTCATATTGTGCATTGATTACAGACAGCTAAACAAGGTGACCATCAAGAACAGGTATATATTGCCTCAGATTGATGATTTTTTTTATCAATTGAAGGTGTTAGGATATTCTGACACATAGGAAATATTTAAGTATAACTTGGTCTAGTGTAAAGTTAGATCAAGTGTGTTTCTTTAGTATTTACTTTTGTAACTTATAACCTAACGGTTCATTCCCTCCTCGGTATTAACAACACTTGATATGTGGCTTAACACTTGATTGGTCCATGATCTCTATTTAAAGAGCATGGAGGGTCATTTTTTCGGTGACTGTTTATGAGAGAATATTATGTAAATTTTCTTTCTTTATATTAATAAATTTCTTGAAGTGGTCGTGTTGGCTTAGGCTGCAGATTGTTTCCCTCTTCAAGGGTTTTAACCACATCAAATATTGGTGTATTGATCTGGGATCTATTTGTGAGCGGTGACCTTTGGTTTTTGATATAAGGAACCTACCCTGTAAATTCCTACATGGTCTCAAACAAGCCCCTCGGGCTTGGTATGCCAAAATGGATAACCTTATCTTAGATAATGGCTTTTCTAGATGTCATTCCGACAACACTATATACAACTTGAAAGTGGGTAAGTCCTTAATCATCCATGTTCCTTATGTTGATGATCTTATCCTTACTGGTAGCGATACCAACCATATAAACCATGTGAAGTCTAGCCTCAAAAAGAATTTTTAAATGGCATACTTAGGACAGTTGCATTATTTCCTTGGTCTTCAAGTCTTGCAATCCAAATAAGGTATTACCCTTTCTCAGTCCAAGTATGCATGCGATATTATACACCACTTTCACATGGAATATTGTAAGATATCCCCTTCTCCCTTTTAGTCTGGAGTCAAGCTTTCAGTCACTTGTACTTCCCCTGAAGTTGATGCTACCTTATACCGTAAACTTATTGGTAAACTTTTGTATCTAACCCATACCCGTCCGAACCTTTCCTTTGTAATTGGTCTTGTTTCTCGGTTTATGCACCAACCTCATGAAGTCACTGGAAAGCAGCCAAAAGAATACTTCTATATGTTCGAGGTACAGTTCAGTTTGGGATTCATTACAGTGCAGGAGCATCTCCATTGTTGGTTGGTTTCACTGATTCTGATTGGGCTGGTGACCCTAATGATCGAAATTCTACTGCAGGTTATGTATTCACTCTTGGTTTAGGACCTATTACATGGTCTTGTAAGAAACAAAGTACCATCTCTCTTTCTTCGGTAGAAGCAGAGTATTGTGGTGTCGTTGAAGCTAGCAAGGAAGCCATGTGGCTTCATCAAATCATGTCTGAACTTGGTCTTCATCAGCGGCATCCAACTATGCTTTTGTGTGATAATCAGAGTGCCATTTAGCTATGCAAAGATCCAGTTCAGCGTCAGAGCATGAACAACATTGAGCTACACATGCACTTCATCAGAAATATCATTCATGATCATGTTCTTGTAGTGCACTATTTCTCAACCAATGATCAAGTTGTTGATATCTTTACAAAGGCTCTCATAGGAGCGAAGTTTACCAAATTTTGATATATGCTTAGAGTTCAGGAAAGTTATCATTAAGGGGGGATAGGCTCTAATGCCTCCTTCCTCTCCTATTGTGTCACCTTTTTAAATCCTTCAATCCTATCCCAAGTTGTTCTTAAGGGGGGATGTTAAGATATTCTATTGAGATTCAACAAGATGATGGAGCCTAGTGAAAATCAGTTGCCTTCACTAAGTGGGCCCGCATGCTATTTTTAGGGGCAAGTCTATTTTTAGACTATGTCTATTTTTAGACATGATGATCATATTTCAAAAGTTGCATGATGCTATTTGTGGATGGTTGGTCAAGTTGGAAAAATATATGAAATTCTATTTTTAGAATATTGGGCGAATTCTATTTATAGATTGTCGATCTAAAAATAGATGCATGTTGATTATTATTAGCCCTTAATAATAATCAGACTCTAAATATCAACTTATTCTCTTGGAGCACTTTATTTCAGTATACAGATTTGGAAAATCAGTGGGCTGAAGAAATTACGCAATTCCTAGGGTTTACTAGTGGTTCATGCATGGAGGACTCAGTTAGAACTGAAGTGGCAAAGTTATGACAGAGTTGGACGAGTAGTTCATGGAGTTGTTATTCAGTTAAACTTAGTTATTGGAGTTAAACTCAGTTGAGCTAGTTGTATCTAGTCTAACTGAATGATACACTAGTGAGAGTGGAGTGAATTAATTAGTTAATTAATTCACAAATAATAACTCACTAATCAACTGAGCAAATACAACAGTTAACTACAGTGCATGTCAGTTCCAGTGGAGACCCAGTGGAGAGGTAGGTGAAAGGGTGAGATGGACTATCTATTGTGACTATAGTGATGCATTGATTTCATCACACACACATTGGAGTTGCCAATGAGGATTGCGCAGTCAAGGCAAGGCCAATTCAAATTCATTCAGGGGTCTTCTTCAGCAGGGATTGCGCAGTGGAGGCAGGCTATCAGGTGGTAAGAAATCAGTGCATGGATTTGCAGATTTCTTCATGTTATTGTGTGACGATTGATTGTACTAAGAGCTCGATGTACTAAGCTTTGTATGAGATTGTTACATGATCTCCATGATACATAATATATGATATTTGGGGTTTTTAGCTTCAGGCTTTCCCATTAAACAACTGTGTTATGTGTGATTGTTTTTATTGCTTCATGTGTTTTCAATTGAGTTTAAATTTCCACAAAAGATTAACAGTGGAAGGATTATGTATTTAGAAAGAAGATAATATATTGTTAGATCAGGAGAATCTAGATATATACATGCATATGTTCTATAATTTCTACATATTCCGACACATAGGAAATAGTTAAGTATAACTTGGTCTAGTGTAAAGTTAGGTAAAGTGTGTTTCTTTAGTATGTACTTTTGTAACTTATAATCCGAAGGTCACGACATATAGTGATCCAAAGGCTCGTTATTTTCTCGGTATTACTGACACTTGATTTGTGGCTTAACACCCGTTTGGTCCACGATCTTTATTTAAAGAGCATGGAGGGTCATTTGTTCGGTGACCATTTATGAGAGAATATTATGTAAATTTTCTTTCTTTATATTAATAAATTTCCTGAAGTGGTCGCATTGGCTCAGGTTGTGGACTGTTTCCCTCTTCGATGGTTTTAACCACGTCAAATATTGGTGTACTGATCTGTGATATGTTTGTGAGAAGTGACCTTTGGTGTTTGATCTAAGGAACTTACCCTGTAAATTCCTACAAAAGGGAGAAGAAATATTTTCAAAGATTGATGTGAGATCAGGATATCATTAGGAGCGCATCAAAGAAGAAGACAACTGCAAGACTGCATTTCGTACAAGGTATGGGCACTATTCTTTTGTGGTGGTTCATTTTTGTCTTACCAATGCTCCATCCATATTCATGTGTTTGATGAACAATGTGTTACTCCCTTGCCTGGATAAGTTTGTGATATTCTTTGTTGATGATATATTGGTATATTCAAAGAATGAGGAGGAGCATGCAGAGCACCTAATAGCAGTATTGAGATTGTTGATATATCATCAATTGTATGCCAAACACAGTAAGTGTAGTTTCTTTCAAACTCATATACATTACTTGGGACATGTTGTTTCCAAGGAAGGGATAACAGTGAATCCAGAAAATATTAAAGATATCATGGAGTGGTCAGCACCAAGGAAAGTGGATGAGGTCATATCATTCATGGGAATAGAAATTTATTACAGGTGTTTCATTGGGAACTTCTCTAATATTAGCTATTATATTACATCTTTGCAGAGAAAAGGAAAGAAGTTTGAATGGACTGTTGAGTGTGCAAATAGCTTTGATTAGTTGAATCATTTCCTTACCAATGCTCCAGTTTTGAATATTGAATATCATGATAATGAGTTTATGGTTTGTACATATGCATGTAAGGAAGGGCTTGGTGGATTCCTGACTCAAGAAGGATAGGTGGTTTGCTATGAATCAAGGAAGTTGAATTAACACAAGAAGAAATATGTGACTCATGACCTTGGGTTGGAATTTATCATTCATGTATTGAGGATATAGATACATTATATTCTTGGAAGGAGGGTCATATTGATAAGTGATCAAAGTGGACTAAGGTATTTGTTTGACCAACCCAATCTGAATGCAAGGAAAACTAGATGTTTGTTACTCTCAGTGAGTTTGATTTTGAGATCAGGTATATCAAAGGCAAAGAGAACAGGGTTGAAAATGCCCTCAGTATGAGAGTGAAAGTGAATCATATTTTAGTTGTGAGGTCTTATGGGACAAATTTACAACAACAGATATTATAGGCAGGGAAACATGATGAGAATTATCAGCAGTTTAAGGATAGATTGCAACAACAGGGTGAGGCTGATCAAGGTGGGAGTATCACCTCACAGCCGATGGCTTGGTCAAATTCAGGAGCAAGATCTATGTGCCAGATACCAACGCATTGAAGAAGCTTATTTTGAGATAGTTCGATGTCAGGCCATATTCAAGCCACCCAGTATATTAGAAGACTTTGAAAGTTTCTAATAAGTTCTACTATTCATTAAATGTGAAGTAAGAGGTGGTCAATTTTGTTGCAAAGTGTTTGGATTGTCAACAGGTGAAATTTGAATGCAAGCATCCAGCTAGTTTGTTGCAACCTATTTCGATTTTGAAATGGAAATGGGAGGCCATTTCCATGGACTTCATTACAGTATTTCCTGGGACATCAAGGCAACATGACTCCATCATGGTTGTGGTTGACAGGTTGAGCAAGTCTAAAAATTTAGTTATTGAAGTGGCTCAAATCTTCATCAAGGAGATAGTGAGGTTGCATGGAGTTCCAAAGAAGATTATATCAGATAGATATGCCAAGTTCATTTCCAGGTTTTAGAAGGAATTTTTGTGGTCTTGGGGACAAATTTAACCTTAATTACAACTTACCATCTGCAAACAGATGGATATAAAAAGAGGTTTAACATGATCCTTGAGGGTATGTTGAGGATGTATGTCATGCATCAGCAGAGGAAGTGGGAGGATTATCTTCCGCTGGTGAATTTTTCTTATAATAATGGGTAAAAGGAGTCCTAAAAATGAGTCCATTTGAGGCTCTCTATGGGCGCAGTTGTAACACTCCTATCAGTTGGAGTGATCCCGTGAACAGGGTGTTGATTGGACAAGATATGTTGGTTGAGATGGAGCAAGAGATGTAGTTTATTAAAAGGAACTTAAAGGCAGCACATGACAGGAAAAATATTTATGCAGATGAGCACCAATCGAGTTTTAGGTTGGGGAGCATGTGTATTTGTGCATCAATCCCAAGAGGTTATCCTTAAGTATTGGGTCATGTGACAAGATGGTGTTAGAATTTACCGCAGAAATAAAATATTTACCGAGAGGAAAAAAATAACCATAAAAAGCCAGCAACAAATCATTAACATAAACACATATGTTTATCCGGGAAAAATCCCAAATCCGGGGCAAAATCCAACCAATGAAATTTCATTAACCATTGGCCAAAACCCTGGCCAATCCGGCCAAGTGAGCCTTCACCACTCACCTCCAGGCCTACATTACAATGAAGTATTCCCATCCTTTTATAGGCTCCATTACATGCAATACCATGGGCTGAAAAACCATGGGTGCACAATACCATGTGCCCCAAAACCACTACTATTTACCCTAGTCAACATTGACTCTATCCCGAGTCAAGTTTACCTAACAATTCCCCCCTTAAACTTGACTTGGGTATTATTGACTAAATCCAGCCAAAACTGCTAAGTGAGACAACCCCGCTCACTATAGCCTCAATATTTTTACCCAGGGTAATTGTTAACTTGAAATCTCCCCTATCACCTAGGTCTAACCCAGACTTTACCAGTGATTACCCAGGGGTACGCATTCCATACCAGGTCTTACAGCAGTATGCCCATTTACATGCAAAAATTAACTCCATTATAATAATAATAAAAAAATTGTTTCATTATTGTTGTGTTTGTACATATGACATCAATGTCCATATAAAAAGAACCCATCTACCAGATTACATGGGTCACCAGCCTCTGTAATCGCCAGTCCTCTAGGAGTTCTCTTCAGATACATGGTTCATCAATTAATTAATCCACGTGCACATATCCTCTCTCATTTTGATAGACTTTGCTCTCCTAGTGCAACAAAATTTGATGGCTTCCCTTTTCAAAATGTGGTGACTTCATCTCTGTCACATTACCGTTGGCATATGTTTTCTAGGATCCAACAGTAAAATAATATAAGACTCCTTCCAGAACATCATCGTCATGGTCATTGACGATGATGTCCAACTGTTTTCTGCACAACACTTAGATCTCAACTTCGCCAACAACGCCTCATCGTAGCGCTCTACCTGCTCACAGTGCTTCATGGATTTTTCCATAACACGTCGGTTTCTACAGGTAAATACATAACTCATACACGCTTGTGACCCTTTCATTGGAGTAGCTGCTTGACCTGCAGGCCATTCCAGGATTTGAATCCTCTTGGATCTCGTTGTAAAATGCATCTCCATGTCGCTCCCAACATTCATGCTACAAGTCCCTTTATGACTTCCTCAACATGCAAAAACTCTGTTTGATTACAATGCATCCCAACCACCATGCCAGGGCTTCACTTCAGTGCAGGTAGCAACCATGCGATTCAACCAACCATCAGACGGTCAGTGGCATCACACGATAGATGACAACAATAGGCTCCACGTTGTCTCTAATTTGAGAGTGCTTCATCGAGAATTCCATGGCCATTGAACCATTTCTGGGATCTCAAATCTATGCAGCTCAATCCTAACATCGATTTCTTTGGCGCAGATTTGTATGTCAAGAGAAGCCCTTCTCAACTCTGTTCCCCACTGATCTAAAGCTTTAGATATTCACCATGGGAAACACTTCGATGTATGCTTCGAACTCACCTTCAATGAGAAGAATCCAAATCCAGATCCATGCTATATCTGAATTTAATTTGTTGTCTGAATTTCCTTCACCACCTCAAAATAAGTCTGCTTGCCCAGCTTCGAAATCCATTTTTTTCAATGCATCTTCCAATTTCTCTGATGCACACATTGTAGATCGATCACAATATATCCATTTTCGTTGTGGAAACTGCTTAGCTGGGTTCAAAACTATTCTGATCTCCTTAAACACACCTAGCGACTTAGCCATATGTGTCCATAGATCCGCTATGTCATCTCTCTTTTTGACACAAATGATCGACCTCTCCCACTCATTCAGCTCCAGATCACGGATATGCAACCTGCCGCGTGAAATATAAGTATAGCCCTCCAAAGTCTCAAAAGCTCTGGAGTCTTGCGAGTTGGCCTCCACAAATTCGATGATTAGATATGTAAACAACCAGAGAATATAAATTCTTACCGACACACAATATTTAACGGAAAAGCCATTTTCAACCCACTCTCTTTAGAGAGTCCACAAAGTCGTCCCTCTGAAGCCAAAACCTGGACCATGGCTCTGATACCAGTTGTTATAATTTACCGCAAAAATAAAATATTTACCGAGAGGAAAAAAATAACCATAAAAAGCCAGCAAAAAATCATTAACATAAACACAGATGTTTATCCGGGAAAAACCCCAAATCTGTGGCAAAACCCAACCAATTAAATTTCATTAACCATTGGCCAATCCGGCCAAGTGAGCCTTCACCACTCACCTCCAGGCCTACATTACAATGAAGTATTCCCAGCCTTTTATAGGCTCCATTAAATGCAATACCATGGGCTGAAAAACCATGGGTGCACAATACCATGTGCCCCAAAACCACTACTATTTACTCTAGTCAACATTGACTCTATCCTGAGTCAAGTTTACCTAATAGATGGCACCTTAATATTGTAGGGCTTTTGAGATCCTTGGGAGGATTGGACTAGTTTCCTACAGACTTTATTTTTTGCAATCGGTCAAAGTCCATGATGTTTTCCATGTTTCATTGGCTAAGATATATGTATAGGATGTTGATCATTTGATTGATTGATTTGTATTGCAGGTGGAACCAAAGGGAGAGTTCCAACCAGATCCACAATGCATATTGCAGCGGAAACAACTCATGCTCCGAAACCGAGCAATAAGAAAATTAAAGTGCAGTGGAAACACTTTTGGGCCCAATGAAGCTGCATGGGAGATGGTTGATCAGATGCAGACATTATATCCTTCTTCATTTGTTGGGTTAAGTAAATGAGTTTTGGGTATATGATCAGATGCGGGCATTATATCCTTCTTTATTTATTGGGTTAAAAAATGAGTTTTTGGTGTGTGTATATATATATACACACCAAAAACTCATTTTTTAGCCCAATAAATAAAGAAGGATATATGAGTATATGCATATGTAGATGTAGATGTATATGTATATGTAGATGTATACATGTACATGTACATGTATATGTATATGCTTTTTATTGTAAATACTGCATCAAGTTGTGTTATAAAACTCCAATAAGCAATATGTTTTTCTGGTCATAAGTGTCATAGAACATCGAGGACGGTGTTCCCCCGAGGGGGAGGGATTTGTAACAGCCTCAAGTTGATTTTACATGTAAATGGAAGGATATTATAAAGGAAAAAATAAGACAGAGGTCATGGGGCACTGATGCAGAGAATCTGCAATAAATCACAAAATTGCGCACTATAGGTTGTGTGTTTCCTTAACATGGAATCCTCATCTCAAAATCTTCACTAAAACCATTTAAGATCAACTATAAATATATATAAAGAGAGATCAGAACAATAAACAAAATACTTGCATCAAATACAACAAAAAATTTCATATTCAAACCATTTTGCTCGAATATTTCAATTGTGGGCCTCTCAGCTCTTGCCCTTTACATAAACTCTCAGACCATTTCTCTTTATCTCACTTTCCTATTCCATTCTCTGTGTCTCTCTATCCTCACACAAACCTCATATTTATACATAATTGTGGATTAATTCCAATCCATGATTTCCTCCACAACTATCTCAACCAAATTCTAAAATAGATTTATCCCTTTTTTGACTCAACGAAGTTCCATTTAAGGAATTCATAATCCCTAAACTATCTATACAACTCAACTCCAACTCATATTCTCAATTAATTAGGAGAATATTTAAAATAAATCTCACACTCACATTTTTCTCTCAATTTATTTTTTAAAATGTACATAATTTATAAAATAATTACAAAAACCATCACCCCCTAAATCACACAAATGAATAATGAAAATTAAGCAAGATGCTCCTGCATCAGACTCCCCACGTAGATAAGTTTCCATAGACTCATGTCTATGAGGTTTGTCACTTTTCTGCAATATTGTGACAACCACAAGTCTCAATGACTTGCTACCTTCAGGATTCCAAACTCTGTTTTGTCGCTGGTCTTTTAAATTATCAACTCCATTTTGTAATTTTTCACAAAATTCCCATAATAGTATTTTCAGAATACTATTGAATGTAACTCTCACTTTTCTACACCACATCATCTTTATTTCGGGAATTACAGACTTGTGTAGAAACGTTGATACCCATTCTTCTGGTCTCCAAACTCTGAAAGAATCTCGAACTGGCTATAAATCAGCATCACTCATTCTATCAACTGGATTCCATCGGCCTCTCCAAAAATTTCTTCCACAAATTCCTCGGAGTAATTCCTCTTTGTCTGATGCTTCCATATCCAATTGTGTTGAACACTCAACTTCCTGAAATGAAGAATAATCAAGAACTTTTCCTTGATCACAACTATAGTCATTGATTGCTCCTATAGTAACAAATTTCTCATTAGGTGATGTACTTGCATTCATCAACAAACTATTATTTTTAAAAAGATAAGACCTTTCGGCCTCTTTTGATGCTTCAGGCACCAATCTCCCATCATAGACTTTCTGGATTTTAGTAGATCCTATTTTGAAGTGTTGGCTGCTTTCATCTTTATCCTGCTAGTTTAATACTGATGTTTCCTTTATGTCTCTAAGGACATAAATTTCTTCCTGCTCCTCATCTTTCATCTCAACTTCAAATACTTTCTACTCAATTTCTCTGGTTTCAACATTATATTTATTAATGTTGCCTTCTGTATCTACAGCCACATTATTATCTGAAGAGTTAAAACATTCACTTAACTCTATAAATGTTAGAAACATTTCATCCTTATCCTGCACGGTAACTGCAATCTCTTCTGTATCAGGTTTTGCAAGTTTCATTTCAGGTTCTTTAAGCCATCGTTCCAAGAACTCTATTTCCATGTAAAATATTTCTAGCATTTCATCACAACCTTCATTCCCTATTTCATTCTTCTTCTTGAAATCCTCATAAGTTATCTTGTTTTCTGTATCATCACATTGCAAAATTCTTCCGTCAATTTCATTAAACAAATTCATTTTCTTACCTCCCTGGAACATCACTACGAAATTTTCATTATGCTTCTGCTCCACAACAGCTTCAATTGACTGTCCAATACCAAACAAGAATTCATCTATGAATTCTTTTTGCTGCAAGAAATCAGTACCTTCCTTCTCTGAAAGGCATTCTCCATCATACTTCACCTCAAGAGTTTCATTCATCTCTGTGAAATTTTCACCAAACTGTCCACCATCTTCTGCACATCCTGCAAACATACACAAACTGTAATATTTAAAAATACAAGGCTTCATAGCCTCATATGCTTCTCTTGTCAACATATCTTCCAATTCTTCTGAACTATTCCAATAGTCCATCATATCTTTCTCATTGATCTCTTCACCCAGAATTTCACACTGTTCTGGGCCACAAATGGAAACTTCCATTTTCAACTTAGCCTCTCTAATTTATTCACATCTCAATTGCACATTCATCATCTGCTCAAGCTTCCTCATCTCTTATGTCAACTGTATCTTTACCTGATGTTCCCTCTTTGCGTGTAGCCTCTGCCATTTCACTTTCTTCCTCATTGTCAAACCATGTCTCTGGTATTTCATATTTCTCTGCAACAATTCCATCAATAACTCAAGGTGAACTATTATTTCAGCCTTCTCCTTCTCATATTATTCATCGTTCAATTGCTTCCATATGCCATTTGCCTTGGCATTTTCCTTCTTCTTTCTTCTACTATGGTCTTTCTCAGAACTTCTGAAATGACTATCAACAGTCATCTTCTCCTCCTTTGTGAACTTCATCTGTTCACTTATGGATTTCATTCAATCCCCTTTTCAACAAGCCTTCATACTTTCCATCCAGCAATACAAGCTCTCTTCCTGTGCTCGGTATCTTTTGTCCTCTGTCTTGGAATCATTTCTAGGCAATTCTCTTGCTCCTCTTTGCTGCAAACAACAACTGCAGTTTCTTGTGTTACAATGACCAAACTCTTTGGGTGTCAGGCTCCGCCGATCATGCACCCAATTACATTTAAACCTTTGAATTGATTTAAGAATTTTTGACTCCAGACTTGACATCAACTCTTCATCTTGGATGAAAAATGCACCCTCTTGTACAATATCTCAATGGCTTAACTTGACTCAAGCTATCCAAATTTTTCATTTGACCTTAACATCTTATTTGACTTCAAAGCTTGACCCAATAATTACAATAGTGGATATTGTGACTCTAATTCAAGTTATACAATATACCAATGAACATCCACCCTTAATACAATTTCATGATGTAAAATCTTCACTTTCTCTAATACTCCATTCTTATGATAATATCATAAGTCACTAATTATATCATCTCCCATTATCACTTTCTTTTACTGTCATGACACTTAAGCCTTTAAATCGAAATGCAATCCACTTTCCCAAGATTTATTTTATGATGAAAACAAATAAACCATTTAATTTTCAACATTTAAAATACCTCTTTGAAATGAATTTTCATACCTTATGCTCCCTTCAAGGTTATTTAATAAACCTTTTCTTTGCAATTTCAACTTTCCGGATTTCATTTCTTTATGTCATTCTTATCACTATGAATATTCACATGTCCTTCATCGATGCATTTCAAACCCAATTATCCTTCTCGGATGCAGCTGGATGATTGTTGAACTGTGTTGTACATTTAAAGAGCGAAGATCGGCATTCATCCGAGCAACGAAAAAATCTTTCATTCTATGCAAAAAACCCCTTGTTGTCTTTCAAAACCGTCTTCACACCTTTTCATGCTAGTTGCACAATCTTGAACAACAATTTAACCATTCGCTTTACCTCGATCTCTTCTAGATAGATCAACTCAAATTATACAAATAGATCTCTTTGCTGGAAAATTCTAATTATAATTCTACCCTCACATAAGTGCTTCAGATGGCTCCTCTAATCCACCCTTCTAATCCACCCAAATGCAATTGCAGTAACAATACTCACCTTTCTCCTAGCTAAGTAGAGAACATGTGAGAAAAAAACTCAATAACACAAACATATAATTTATTAAATTAATTTTCTCACCAAACTTCAAAACAATAATGCTCCTCGCACAGGCTTTGTGTCACTGCAATTCTCTTCACGCAATCACTTTCTTTCTTTCACCATTCTGTCCCGATTTTCTTTCCAAGCCTCTTAGGCTTCACGCTTAGAAATTTCACGCTAGCTCCAGTTTTGTTGGATCCAAAAATAGTCTTACAAGATGACTGCTTCTAATTCACATTAACTGGATTCACACACAGATCCATTCTTCACATCGGTGCCAAAAGATCTACGGGCACAGGGGAACTAATTCACATTTCTGCTACGGAGATGCAGAACCATTCAACAACTCTTACAAGGAAGAAAAAGTATGCCTTTCTCTGAAGTCGTTAGTTTGTTTCACATTTAGAGACTACTTTATCTCACTGAGACACACCCCCCATGGATAGGCTCAACATATGCAGTCAAACACCAACAAATTTTGGTGTAACCTCAAATCTCTTCAAAATTCAAATTCCAATAGAATATAAAAAAAAACAGACAAAATAATGGAGGACAGGATGACCCCGTATCCCACGCTAGCACCCACATTCTAAATTCAATATTCTGTAGTAACGACATAATCGATTTGTAATTATTAATCCATTCGCGACCTTCCTTTGCAATGTTCACGCACATCCTCAACTACACGCTCAACCAACGCCACTTCATATCCGTTTGTGTGGTCGAGTGTCGATCCTGAAAAATCAGACACTCTAAACAAAGCAGCTTTCCATTTTTCGACTTATTTTGATTTGTGAATTCTGCTACTGCGATGATGTTGGAATGCCTCCGCGTATGGGCTTTCATAACGCTCTGGGTGACACATCAGGCCTTACCAAAGTGTTACCACTACAACTGTGTCCACAAACTTCACGTCTTCCATTCATATCTTCAACCTAGGAGAGGCCTCCTTCTGCAAGTGAGTTCATCCCAAGGTTTGTGGTTGTAGAACGCACCATAATGTGTTGCTTCCTCTGTTCCTCGTAATCTGCATCATCAGTAGGCAGCTCATATCTACATATCAGCATGAATTCCGAGAATTTAACCAAGGTATAAGACAATAACTGTGATAAAGATGCTGGCAGGGCAGTTTCTTTCTTGACTCCCCTAAAGGAATCACATCCTTACAAATTGCACACAATGCAGCACCAATTTCGATTTCATCTTGACATATTACAACCACAGGCAAGCCCTCTATTACATACTTTGCAGCTGGGGGAGCTCCTCTATCTTTTCCGATAATGTTAGCACCAATACGAGGGTTCTCTCACGCAATACTAGTGCTAGCCATACTAGAAACCCTCAACCTCACATCGGTCACCCTCTTTCACTTCATGACCTCCGCAGAAACTCACCCAGATCTTACTTAAGCTCTGATACCAAATGATGCAGAGAATCTACAATAAATCACAAACTTGCGCAATATAGGGTGTGTGTTACCTTAACATGGAATCCTCATCTCAAAATTTTCACTAAAACCATTTAAGATCAACTATCAATATATATAAAGAGAGAGTCTAACAATAAACAAAATACTTGCATCAAATACAACAAGAAATTTCAGATTCAAGCCATTTTGCCTGAATATTTCAATTGTGGGCCTCTCGACTCTTACCCTTTACATAAACTCTCACACCATTTCTCTCTATCTCGCTCTCCTATTCCATTCTCTGTGTCTCTCTATCCTCACACAAACCTCATATTTATACATAATTTTGGATTAATTCCAATCCATGATTTCCTCCACAACTATCTCAACCAAACTCTAAAATATATTTATCCCTTTTTTTACTCAACTAAGTTCCATTTAAGGAATTCATAATCCATAAACTATCTATACAACTCAACTCCAACTCATATTCTCAATTAATTAAGAGAATATTTACAATAAATCTCACACTCACATTTTTCTCTCAATTTATTTTTTTAAATGTACATAATTTATAAAATAATTACAAAAACCATCACCCCCTAAATCACACAAATGAATAATGAAAATTAAGCAGCATGCTCCTGCATCAGGCACATATTCCAAGATGAATGGAGGTAAAAACATTAAAGCGGGTATCACTTATGGTTAATTAATGGCTATGGAAATTGGCATTGAAAAAAGGAAAAATGAAACAAATGACAATTTAATAAAAGAAATAAAGGAAATTAGGACAAAAGGCAGATGAAGAGACAAGAATATGCATGCAAGGGAAATTAGAGATAAAGTAAAGGAAAATGAAATAAAATAGTAAAAGGAAAGGAAGAGACACCAGACAACAATTATAAAAAGGCAACTGAGAAACAATTGACAACTTTTTCTCAGCTTTTGATCAGTTTAGTTTTGGAAAATTTTAGATTTGCTAAGGAAGAAATCGTACTCCAAGAGAAATAGAATAAGCATGCAAAGGAAAGCAAGGGAGCACAAGGAGAATATTGGAAGAGCAACTATAGCAGGAATATTTTTTCAGGTAACAAGTTGCATGTGTGATTTCCTTATTGGGAATTGAATGCATGGTGCATGCATTTGGTTTACATGACTATGTTATTGTCATTGACATCAGATTTTCCTGGATTGATAATGGTTGTAGCCTTTCCTTGCTATTTCTTGGATATCCATGGTGTGATGGGATTCATTCTTGGTCAAGTTTTTGATTTCCGGAAAATTTTGGATCTGGGTGAGGTGGTATCAATAAAAACACAAGGGTTGGGGGTGGAGATGCTTTTCTCTAGGAAGCCCTTGACAAGTCGGTAGAGACAGGAAAATTCCTATGGGTATGGTAAATAAATTTTGAGGCATCTAATATTGTGTTGGTTTGGTGATTTCTGGATTGTCTTAGGTTAAATCACTATGGTTTAGGGTTGAGGTGGTTTAGCCTCTAGATTCCCTAGTTGGTTTTTTTTGGTTTATCCCATGATATCCCACATTCATGCTTGGAATATGGCACAGGGGTGATTGGATGAAAGAGAGAGTTGGTCTAGCCCAATCTATGGTTAAGAGGTACGTGGAAGTCCCTAACTAGGTTGGAATTTGAATATGTTATTATGTGTTGATTCTTATTGATATTAATGAGCACAAGTTCTAATTTTATGCATGATTTGATGACTCATCATCTGGTTAAATGTTAGTTACATGCATGGTATATTTCTCATAATATGATGTGATCTAGTTATGGAATCATTCCATGGTTTGATGGTCTCTTAGTTATCTTGTATGAATGTGTGAGTTAATATGTGTTGTTACAACTAGTAATAGAGGGGAGCAAGCCTTCTTGATGATTCTATGATGAACTTAATGAATTCATGCATTCATGACCTACATTTACCTTGTCTACCAAGTGTTTGTCTAGATTATTTTCATCTATTTGATAATTTTGAGTAGTAATAAGGCTAATAATAGTAAATGAAGACTCCTACAGGTTAATGACAGAGTTTTGGTAGATTCTGGGTAGTTATGGGTAGTTGGCCTGGATCTAGCCCTAAAAATATGAAACAAGGCTTCTGGTTGCAGTCTCTTAACTGATAAATTATGGTTGTATATGCATGAAGGATGGGCTATGCGTGTGGTTGGATACTTCTCGCTGCATGGACAGCTTGTCATGTGTGCGGTTGGGCTATGAGGTCAGTCAAAAAGGTAGTTCCAATTCAAGAAAATTTGATCAGTAGATGTTTCTTGACATCTCGGTGATCTGGTGTCCCTAGATATTGTAGTAAATATAAAAGGTAGTTGGCCTCACTTCCACAACTGGAACTTAGATGTCGAGTCATGCATAGTAACTCTCTCGCTCATGTTTAGCCTGGAGAGCTTGTAAAAGCAAGTAAATGTGGGGTAGGGTGTTACATGTTATAGTCAATTTACAACTATAGTGATCTCGCATTGAAATAATTTAACACAATTCTCTCTTAATCATTTCCCTAAAATCAATGACATTTTCATAAAAGCTTCACCTATGAAATTTGTGCAGAGGTGCAATGGAAGAAAGGTTCTTCCACACCTTTGCACTCTTCTTCGCCTCTAAATTATTTGTTTCTATAGTGAAAAGCATTGTAATATAGCGCCAGTTTTTCCTCAATTGATGTGACGCTACAATGGAATGGGTGCTTGGCTTTTCAATCCCCTTTCCAACGTTACGCTCCTCTTGCTCTTCCTCGACTTCTATGTTAGAATAAAGTTGTGAGGTTGTCACAACACCGAATCTTTGGATAGCCAACGCAAGAAAAACAAGCACAGCATGAATTTTGTTTCCTTCACTTTCTAAATCAATAATGTTAGGTGTTATGTCCCTCTCAAAAAATCTTTAAATTGATTGTGTTGGTTTGAACATTCTTATATTTTCTTTACAAGATTTGAGCTATGAATTTTTTACATTTAATCTCCAACATCTATAATTTTTATACAATGTATTTTATTCAACCCATAACACATTTGTCACATAGATATAGCATAGCATATGCGTTGGTTTCCATCATAAATATTTTCATGGATGATTATAAAACAATTACTACGAGTTTTTCTGGATCAAGATGAACTCCACGTCGGAGTTGATCCATCCCCTACAATTATCGAAGCCATTAAGAGTGTGTCATTCATATTACCATTTTTAGTAAGAATTATGTTGAATCATGTTGATGTTTGGTGTTTATATTTACATCGAGGTGTCAAGGTTTTCTGGTTGTGCAGAGCTTCGCACCTCTGAACTTGTGGAGTTAAGATTTGCACCTTCATGTTCAATTATTTGTAATTTCAATATGGGTAGTTTGTTTTTTATCAATTTCTCTCTAGCTCGACTAAAATTGGATTAGGAGGGGAATTTCGTTAGTTTTTCCCCTCCCCTAACCTGCATTTTCTAGCTAGATGTTCCACTACACCGAAAAATTCGAAAAATTGATATGTATCCAGCTAACAGACCATAGGTAGGATTGCCAAATATGTTCTAACCATCGAAATTGAGTCCTACTTGGTAACTAACAAGAGGCCTAATACACATGAGAAGTTTGAAAAATGTGTTCACACTCCAATATTCGCTGGAAATATTGATCATCATAATCATTAGTGGTTTCCACATTTGCAGAGCCCTATAAAGGCAACGAAAAAATTCACATAAAACAATAATAGAATGGACTATGGTAGCGACAATTTTGTTTCAAAATATAATGGATTGTGGCAACGACAAGTAGCAATAATAGAATAGGAGCAATGGTGGTGATCTAGGTGGATATTGGTGGCCACCCACCAATTCCACCTAGTCAATGTCAACAGTTTTCTTGGTTACTACTTTTAGCATTTTTTCGATTCCTAAACTTCTAGAGTCATTTTGAGGCCCCAAATGACATTTTTTGGGCATGAAAGGTCTAGAAATATCATATAAATCATGTCAGCAGCTATATTCCTTGGATATATATTTCCAACAAGGTATCATACGCGTCAAACATAGATAATATGACCAAGTTACGACCCTGGGAAGTTGACTGCCCAACTAACCCCAACGGGGCCCATAAACTCTTGGTGTTACATCTCCTCGGGTTAGGGTTTTGGTTGTTTAGGGTTTTCTCTTATTGTTCAATAATAAAAAGGCCCTTGAGACTCATTGTAACATACTTCAGAGGCATGTAGCCGCCACATATCTTCTCAAAGATAAGCTAGTCCGAGCTAGTTTATTTTCCATTTTGTCTATAAGCATTTTTTAGTATTTGATATTAATGAAATGAAGTGTTATTCCTGTTGCATCTCTGTGTTTATGTGTATTTCTGTATTTTATTGCATTCCTGCATAAGTCCGAAACAGGTGGGTATTGCATGGAAGCATCCATCTTTTATCATGTAATAGAGAAGGTCATGAGGTGGAGGATTAAAACCTTAGGAAGATATAGGGTAGGTTATAATTAAGAAGAAAAAAAACAGGATTAATATTATCAAATTTCCCAGCTCCATCGCCAGCGAGGTACACAATCTATAAATCCAGTTCACAATCCAACCCTAGATAATAGCTAACTTTTGGAGTCATTTTCCCAGATTATGATTGTTCACAACCATAGGAGGCAATGTGAGCTTTGTCTTTGGACATCCCAATTTCAACTAGACCAATGCAGAACTCCTTAGTGACGAACTAAATCTTAAAATGGAATCTTCTACAAAATTAATTTGAACTAAGACCAAACATTATTGTGACATCCCAACTCCATATGACATGTGTAGCTATGTGACATGGAAGGAAAAATTACTAAACAAATTTGTATCTCTAATAAACGCCTCTAATATAAATGGTTTTGCTTTGTCTATTTCTTGAAAGAAAATTGGTAGACCTGTTGTCTATCCAAGCAATTAGTTTGTATATTTCCTTTCGTTTAGAATTGGAGATTCGTGAGAAGAAGAAATGATAGAACATGTTTCATATTCCAATTTCCGCTGGAAAAATTAATTGTCATAACCATTAGTGGTTTCCACATTTGCAGACCCTTGTAGAGGCAACGACAAAATGTCTTTGGGACTTGAAGTGTTTCATTTACCAGTTTAATTGTGTAGAGGTGTGAATAAGAACCATCACACATATAATATTACTTTGCACCTTCACATACATGTTCTCCACACATGTTTGTGTTAAAAAACCATTAATTTATTAATTAAATGAAATGGCTCTCCACATGAGAACCTGGAGAGTGTACACACACTCACACAAGCACTGACTATTGAGTCAGAGGAGCCTTAATTATATAGGCTTTCACACTAACGGGATGGTTTCAACCACTCCCTAGATATTAGGATATGAGGTCTAAGACTAGATTCCCAAACCTATCCTCATCATAACAATAATCTAAGTTTAGGTTTCTCCATTACTTCCAACACTCCCCCTTAATGGAGAAAGGGTACTGAACAATAACATATGCCTGTTGGTCTAGTCTCAGCTAGGCTTACAATAAAAAACATGAAAAACTCGGTAATAGATTTTTTCATTTTGGTATTTTTGCTTGTGAGTCCATATTTTTTCATTCCGAGTCGAGGCTTCATCTTCACTTTCCTCGCCATGACGTAGTGATATATCTTCACCTCATTTCTTCCCCAATAATGGAATTCTTGAACACTTATCCTCGCCCTTCTCAAAGTTATGACAGGCTTAATAGGAGAATGTTTTCTCTCACTATTTTCGGTGTCACACATGTGAACTTCCGCAAAGTTGTCTTCAACATTTATGAATGCAATTTATGTGTTGATTTCATAAAGACACGGTGTTTCAAGCCATGCTTCATGAAACTTTAATTCCTCTTCAATCTTCGTTGTTTCTTCCTTGTTGTTGTTAACATCTGCACACACAGAAATATTCATGAGATCATCACAATTTAAATTCTCTCCATCTCTGTCTTCTTCTGCCACGTCTTTGCAATCAGCTTCATGTGGCTCGTCCAATTGATCTTCAACACTTTGTTCCTCTTTACATCCTTCCTGAAGATCAACTCGTGACTCTTCAATATCAGGATCTTGCACAACAGATTGTGCCTCTTGTTTCTCGTGGTCATCAACAGAACCACATTGTTTTTCTGAAATTTCTTTTGACCCAAAAATACTACCCAAGCTAATGCCTCCAAATGTCCACATGAGAATATCATCATCATCAGAATCAAAAATATCTAAAAATATAGACATGTTGTTAAAGTCCATCTTTTCTCGTTTTATCTTGTTTACAGATTTCAACTCCACTCGGTCCCCTAATGAGCTCCAATAACCTCGTTACCACGCAAGCGGAAAACCTCCCTTTGGCAGCTCTTCAACAATAGAACCTTGTAAACTATGGCTTCTATGCCACACAGGTCTCAGTGCCCTCGACTCTTGTGACGGGCAACAGACGACCTCTCAACAAGCTAGCAACGCTATCAATGTCTAATTCTGATGCATGTAGTTAGAAATTTGTAATGACAAATATTTCTGAAGATGGGTTCAAATCAGCAAGAACTTTCCCATTTTCATTGTGACATATAATAAATTACAAGAAAAATTTACCCAATTTATTTTGGGATCTCAACAACCTGCAACTTCTATGATTTTTCAAACAATAAAATTTCAAAATGAATCCTGCTAGATCACACAAGCAAACTCGTCCTCTGCGTTGTCCAGATAACGCAGACAGATCACACACTCTAGAAAATAGCCTTACGCACTCGGATCTCCTATTCTTGACCAACGCTCCTCTTCTTAACCAATGCGAGTTTGATCATTGCTTGGAGCTCCACGTTCTATTCCAAAGGCACTCCAAAGCAGGCACCGAAGGACACAAAAATCGATCGACCACCAATCTCATATGGCAGCCAATCAATCCCTTTTTTCGTGACAGTATGCATATAGTGGACTAGGTAAAATAGACCCTACAACACAATAAAGACTCTGTGGAGGCAATGGACCCCAGGCTCGAAGGTTGCCCCGATTGCCAAATTCAAGAGATGTTGCACACGATGGGCATAGCTTTGTTCTGCGTTAATTCAAATCCAGAGGAGCAACTCACCATGAAGGACATGGAAGCCTTGTTAAAGGAAATAAAGCATGATTCTGACGATGTCGGGAAGCTTAAACAAACTAGGACAACTCCAGAACAAAAATATTCCACTGGAGCTCGACGAAGATGAACTCCAGCGGATCTCCCTCACTGGATCCAGCACCAACACGCTACAGATCCAACACCAACATGCTCACGCAATAGGCTTACGATGCAAGCCTTCCCTTGTAGTGATTGAAGGCAGGACCAACAAGAAACGTTCACCAAAAAAATAGGTTGTGGTTACCATGTTGGCAAAGATTGAGACATTTGGGCAGATCCACTCTTTCGCTGCGGGCAAATCCTCAGAAACAACAGCCACACCTCCTTCGAAATGCAGCGGCCACGCCATACCTCCTCTGAAACACAACACCCACACCTAAATATATGTGCAACAAATCAGCTAACGCAGAAAACTGATCCAACTCGGACAAGCAACATGCACCAACACGCAAATGATTGGTGCAGCAAAAAATAAAGTTCAATGCAGATCGTCTCTCACAAGGACACAACCAACACAACGAAAGGTTACCACGCTACTCGATCCACAACGATCCACTACTGGCACTCCTCTTCTCCAAGCACTTAGCCTCACAATGCACAGGCCTCTGATATTGTGCGCTCTGATACCATGTTAAAAAATTGTTAATCTATTAATTAAATGAAATGGCTCTCCAAGTGAGAACCTGGAGAGTGTACACGTACTCACACAAGCACTGACTATTGAGTCAGATAAGCCTTAATTATATAGGCTTTCACACTAACGGGATGGTTTCAAACACTCCCTAGATATTAGGATATGAGGTCTAAGATTAGATTCCCAAACCTATCCTCATCATAACAATAATCTAAGTTTAGGTTTCTCCATTACTTGCAACAGTTAGACATCCTCCATAGACAACGAAGTGAACGTCAAGAATAATTAATAATTATAGTCTCACTAATAGCTATATTAGTTAATAGTATATTTAATTCATATGTATTATATATATTAATAACTAGTCTCATAGAGCTAGCATTAAGGGTTGAGCAAATCGTCATAGAGCTAGCATTAAGGGTTGAGCAATTCGTCATGAGTTGTAGAGCCATTGGCATGGAAAAGGAAATAATTGAAGCGAGTGGGACAGAAGGGCTCTCTAGTGTTGTCGAAAAAAAATGAAACCACATCTTAGTAGTGTTGCATATTAAATGTTAGTTCCTCTATATGGCTGCAACGCACACCATAGAACAAGTGGAACATAAATCCATAAATATAGGTCCCACAACATTATAATTAGCGGTAGTTTATTTTTTGGTTAGTTCCTTAGGATTCATAATTGAAAACATAATTTTGGCTTACCTTCTTGAGTAGACATGCAGTTAACAAAAGCATAGCCGAGTGAGTGTTGTGTGATCATGTCCCTGCAGAGCTGAATGGTTTGTATGTTGACTACCTACTTGAAAACTTCAAACTTTGATAATTCTAATAAATTAAATATATAAGTTTAAAAATAATGGTTTAAATATAACTAATGATTTTATGTTGACTACCTACCGAAAATTTAGAAAGTCTAGTAGTCAAATATATGATTCAAGAGACTAAATTATATTTTATTTTCAAATGTGATGTTATTAGCAAAGATTATAAGAAAAATCAAATTAAATATATAAGTTTAAAGACTAAATTATATTTTATTTCTAAATGAATATAATTTAGTTTTTGAACTTATATATTTGACTCTATCAATTGTTTGGATTTTACTTCTATGTTTACATTATTTAATTTGTATGTGGCTAATATTATTCAATATGATTTTTTTTAAATAAAATTAAAATTTATCTAAAATTAATAAAAATTTATTTTATTTTTATAGTTTTATTAATTTTTAGTTGTATTTTTATTTTTATTATTAGGTAATTTGACGAGTTTTTATTCAATTTATAGTTTTAGGGAAATAAAGTATTGTATTATCAAAGTAAATTATGTAAACATAGAAGTAAAATCCAAACAATTTATAGAGTCAAATATATAACCTCAAAGACTAAATTATATTTTATTCCCAATTATGATGTCTTTAGCATGGATTATAAGAAAAATCAAATTGAATAATATTAGCCACATAAGTATATTTATTTTAATTTAATAATAATATTAATTATTGTAAAATTCTTTCGTTAATAATCACATGCAATGGAACATGGTAGACACATTTCGAACCAACCAATGTGGTTCATCATCAGGACATTGGTTGGTTCGAAACGCGTAAACCATGTTCCATTACATGTGATTATTACCTAAAAAAAATTTACAATTTGTATAATGGATCACATAAACTTAGATTCTAAAAATATTAATCATTATTATTTTCTAATTTAGTAATTATATTTATATATAATTAAATCTAATATATATATGAAACAACTTTTACAAATTTTAAATGGAAAAAAACTAAATAATATATTATAATAAATTCATATTTTAGATGATTTTTAAATTCTAAATTGAAATTTATACATATGTATGAGAAATGTATTATAAAAAAAAGATGATATAAAAATATATGAAAGATGAAAATAATGTTTACATATTTTAAGTGGGAAAAAACTAAATAATACATTATAATAAACTCATATCTTGGATTATTTTTACCTAACCAATATGGGGCAAAACTTAATCCTCGAAAAAGTGAAGTCATTGATTATATCTATGAAAAAGTCTTTGAAGGTCAAGAAATATATGAATAAAATAAAATAATTAAATTGGCTTAGATCCATTTAACTCTAGATCTACCCAGGGCTGAGAGGGGATCTAGACTAGTTTATTAAAAAGTGAAATTTGAAAATCACTAGAAAGTGGTGCTTGTCTTGTGTGTTGTGTTATATAAATGTTTTGACTTAGTCAAATAACACAAAAATAAAAATAAATAAATAAATATTTTTGTATCCATTCAAGAGTTAAGACAGATCTAGGCTAATGCAATATTGTTTTCTGCAGTAATTCTTATATATTTATTATTGCAGTTTTTGTATAATGTTACATTTTGATTTTGGTATCAAATATATTTTTTATTTTTTCCATTAAATTGAATATTATATCAAGTTTTTTTTTTTTTTTAAATAAATAAAAATTTGAAATGCTATTATTCTTACACAAATAAGCAAAAGTCCCATGATGATGATGATGATGGTTAACGTCCACTGAGACCAATCTTTAGTCTATCGGGCCTAAAGAAAAGAGTTATTTAATTTGATTTAAGATTTTATTTATTTGCTCAAAAAGCTTGGAGAGAAGCCTCCCGAGCTCACTATAATTTTGACATCTTAAAGAAATAAAAGGTGGTGTTGCATGCATGATTATGAAAATTAGGCTCTAATGTTGGTTATGTGAAGACTCCGACGAACTGATTTTCATCCTCGATGTTCATATTCTCACAGAGATGGTAGATCCTTTCCATCCATCGTGTTTTAGGAACTGTCCAGCGACCTGTTTCAGTATGGAGCTCATGAGAGTTCGTTCTAATCTTAGCTATGTTAATTTTCTTTTTTGAGCTAGTTAAAACAGAGAGATACTTTTGATCTTCTAAGGTGGGGTTGATGACCTCCTTATAATACCTTAATTTTCTTTTAGCTGCTAGATCTTTCTCACACCACATTTTTTCTTTGAACTTAGAAGTAACAATTTTTTTAATGTTATTGATGTTTTTCAATGCAACATTCTCGTCGATCTCCCAATGGTTTAACCAGGCCCTGGTGTCTTTATACCAACCTCGTTTAAGCCTTAGGTGGTTTTGGCTAGAATTTAAAGCTAGCTTAGGAAGTCTATGGTCTCTTATGCTATTGAGCTTGTGCTTGTACAACAGAAGCCTAGTCATAGCTAGGCTCTCGATAGGGGAAAGACCCACTTCTATAAGGAGAATAGGATAGGGTGTATTGCTTTTAATTTTAAGGTTATACATTATAAAACGCTTCTGGATTTGCTCAATATTTCTCCAGGATTCTCTAGAGATGTTGCAACCCCAAACCTCACATCCATATAAGATAATAGGAGTGACTAAAGTTTCAAAGAGGAACTTCTTTCTATCCCACATTACGAGGTTTCTCATTTTACAATTATTTTCAAGATCAAAATAAGCTTTCCACCCCCATTAATCCTTTTCTAAATGCTATAGTTCCAGTTGAGCTTGTGATGAATATCAATTCCTAGGTACTTGTAAGAAGACACTTTCTCCAAGTTACTATTGTCATACATAAAATTAGCGTAAGTTTCCTTCTTATATTTGATAATCATAACTTTTGTTTTGTCAGTGTTACCAGGCATACCCATGGTAGAGCAGAAATCCTTAAGAAGTCTAAGTTGCTTATCAAGATCAGATGGGCACCTTGCGAGAAGAACAATATCGTCCGCATAGAGAAGAAGGATGATTACTATCCAAGCTAAGATCGTGTCAGCACATCCTGCTTCCTCTAAACAACCTTCTAGTTTATCGATGTAAATGCCAAATAGGGTAGGGGAGAGGGGCAACCTTTTTTAACTCTGATATTACACTTAATATCTTTCAACCACCCCTCATTGCTCTTTAACTTGGCAGTTACATTCTCGTATAACCTTATAGCAGCCACTCTTAGCTCGAAAGGAACATTTAGCTCTTTTAATCTATTCCATAGGTTATTTCTAGGAACCGTATCGAAAGCCTTTCTAAAGTCCACAAAGCAACATAAGAGATTGGATTTATCATTACGGCATTCCTCCACAATGATCCTAAGCGTAAAGAGGCAATCCGTTGTTGAGTGCTGCCTTCTAAAACTCGCTTGGCCTTTAGCCCACTTACCTTCATTTTCAAGCCAAATGCTCAACTTCTTTTCCAAAATAATACCATATAACTTGGCTAAGAGAGGGTTGATCATAATTGTTTGATAATTAGAGGGGTTATTTGTATCCCCACTTTTAAAAATAGGGATAATGAGGCTCTGAGTCCAAGGTTTAGGGAACCCTTGCTTGACCGCTTGGTTGAAAAGCTTGTGGATGTGGGGGATGAGGATAGGACCTCCAATTTTTTAGATTTCCGCCTGGTAACCTTCAATGTCTTTAGCTTTCCCATTTGCCAGGCATTTAACCCCAAAATCAATGTCTTCTAATGAGAAAAATTCTTTCGTTGTGAGAAGGGTTTCAAAATCCCTGGCATTTGGAGATTCATAAAGCTTTTTAAGATAGGAATTCTAGTCGTGTAAAGCAATTTTTTTATTATATTTAGTTTTCCTAGTTAGAATCTGCCTCTAGAATTTCTTAGGAGCCACCTTAGAGAGGTGTAAGAGATTCTCTTCTCTTTTACGAATATATTGCCTTTTTTTCCTTTTAGTTAGGGCTTTGTAGATTTTTATCTTGTTAATTTTGAGAGATTCATCAACAGCTTCCTTAATTTCTCTCGCACTTTTACAATCTTTGTCATACCATGGGTTGGTTTTTTTATTTCTTTTATTACTTGAGACTTCAATTGAGAACTTTTTAATAGAATATGAGAGGGTTGTAGTAAAATTATGATAGATGTCATCTATGTTGTCTATACTAGATAAAGGAAGAAAATTAGTTTTTAATTCATTTAGAAAGAGATCGTTTTTATTTCTATAAAAGATTAAGTTCTTTTGACTATAAGGATTATCTTCTATGGGATCTCTATGCATGACAAAATTGAGAGTTATGAGTAAAGGCCTATGATCAGATTCAGGCTCGTGGTCGTCTAAGATGTCAAAATTTATTATTTCGTTGTATAAAGGGATATCGGAAATAACATAGTCTACCACGCTCCTGCCAAGCCCATGGATGCAGGTCATCTTGCTAGAATTGGGCCACTTCTTTAGACCGTTGCAAATTATGAGATCTTGAGCACTACAGAGCTTGACTAGCTCCGACCCAAACAAATTATCCTTGAAGTCTTCAGAGCTCCTTTTGTACCGGCTAGCCAGAGTAAGGTCTTCGTCTAACCAAAGAGGATTGGGGTTGGAATGATTGCTTAGAAGAATAGCTTGGTTGCTTGAAGTTCGAGCATTAAAGTCACCCACTAAAAGGATATTACCTTCATTCCTTAGGCTAGAAATATCATTCTCTAAACCATTGTAAGGATTATTTTTATCTAGATTATTTTTCTTATAGAAGTTATAATTAATGGGGGGGAAATAAAAAATTGTTGTGTATGTATTTTTATCATTAATATCAGTAATATCAATCCAACTATATTGGTTGTAAGGGTCGTTTTTATAAATCCTAGCATGGGGGGAGATGTTCTTCTTAATGTAGCAAGCTATGCCCCCAATGCCTCTACGGGAGGATCGCTTGTTCTAGGTAGACCATAGTGCAAAGCCATCTATGTTAGGGACCTTAGATTCTTCGTGCTCCCAAGTTTCAACAAGCAATATAATATCAACATCATTTGAGATCCAACTTAGCTTGGGGCCTTTGTTCCATGGAAAGCCCCGATAGTTCCAAGAAAGAATTCGGAGCATGTTGAATTGCTATTTATTACTATCTTTTTGGTTTCTATCTCGAATAACTGCTTTTATATTTCTGATTATTGCCCATTTTCCTTCTTTCCTAGCTTCTTTTACCTTTTGAACCTCCTTTCTTAATTCTACTTGATCTTCTGGAATGAGATCTTCGTTTATAAATATTCTCGTTCCTTTTATACTTGAGGTTTTACTAAGTATGCCATACTTATGGTATGTAGAGCTCGCCTTTATTCGGATCAGCCTTCCTTTATTCTCAGTTAATTTCCCTAACCTCGTTGCTTCTGTGAGACATGTGGTTTCAATTTGTAATCTATTATGTAATTATGTCTGGGCTATGGCTAAAGTATCCTCGTCTACCTCCTCTTTCAAATCAAAGATTATAAGGTTCAAGGCCCTTTTATTACGCTCATGGTCTAATTCGATCATTTTTTTCATTTCATCCTTAATTGGTTTGGTATCCAATTTACCTGCCCCACTATTTAGGGTGAGGTTGTTGTTAACTTTTTCTTCTAGTTCTTTAATCATGTCCTTCATTTTAAGACTTTATATTATCAGCATCTCTTTGCTGGGATGTTTGTTTCGTATCTTGGTTTTGTTTTTCTATGACCTGCAACCTAGTTTCCATTACCTCCATTTTATTCTCCAATAGTTCTATTTTATTTTCTATTTGTTTTTGGAAATTGTCTTCAAGAGATGTGAATTTGTTTTCCATCATGGCTTCTAACTCGGTTTGTAGCTTGACTTCTCTTTCTTCTCTACGTTTCTCTAAAGACTCTATATACTCATAAAGGCTCTGTAGAGTAACTGTGTTAGGTCTACCTTTGGTAATCTTTGGTAGTTGTGGTGAATTATTCATACTTGAGAATATATGAGCAGATATGTATTAGAAAAAGATAAGAAATGTGTGCACCTAAATATTAGCAAACTAGACAGCAGACCTCAAGTGCCCAGGTCCAAAAATTTATCAAGAAAAAATCACCGCAGACCCAAGTAGTAATGGAGAAAATTCACCGCAAAATTTTCACTGCAGAATTTCACTGTAGACCTAAGTATTAATCCAGAAAATTCACCGCAAACCCAAGTATTAATCTAGAAAATTCATCGCAGACCCAAGTATTAATCGAGAAACCCAAGTATTAATGGAGAAAATTCACCGCAGACCCAAGTATTAATCCAGAAAATTAATCCATAATAGCAATGTTTAAAAAAGCAAAACTAGTGACAATGCCACCAAGTAACTCTTGTAAAAAAAAAAAAGAGAGAGAGAGAGAGAGAAAAAAAAAAAAAGAGGGAAAAAGAAAAGAAGAGGAGAAAAAAAAAGTAAGTTATTTGATTAGTATAAGAAAAATTAAAAAAAATTTACATCATTTTAATAACTAATTCATCAAAGTAAGGTGCCTTGGTTTTCATCATTTAAAATGTTCTTCAAGTATAAAGACTAACTTGAGTCATGGGTCACACCTTGGATAATTATATAGAGTTCACTAACTTGGGTCCATGGATCACACCTTTGATAATTATCTAGAGTTCACTTTCTTGTTTTTCCCTTTATAATGGATTGTTTCGGTGATTAAATGGTCCCTTTCACGGGACTTTATTTTGGATAATTAGTAGTTTGCAATATCACTCATTAGCAAACGATAAAGTGTAAAATGAAGGGAGATATTTTGTGAACCTACATCCTTGTCTTTATGTGGTTTGATTAATTCCAAAGAAAAGTAATCATTGTTTGGCCCTTTTATGGATGACATTTCACTTCACTTTATTAAATAATATGAATAAAAAAATTTCTTTCATTTGGCACTAACTTTCAATAAAGGTGTAACAACTTGAAGTGGCATGATGATCCGCAAGCCCACTTAAACTTTCGACAAAGGTTTATAAACATTGGGGAATACCGTGATCATCCTCGAGCTTAGTTACACAAACTTCAAGTTATTTAAGGTTTGGTAGTTGATAAGTCATTTTAGGAGCTCTAATATCTCCAGGCAACCCAAAAAAAGGCCCACCTAACTATTTAAAAATGGTTATCGAGATGATAAAAATAAATGGTTGTTTAGATGATAAAAAGCAGGGAAGAAACATGATTTTATGTTTGATGGTTAAGGGCAAGTTTCCCTTAAATCATTCAGTTCAACATTTGACATGTATATTATTGTTTCAAAAACACTTGTTTTTTTTTTCCTCGTAAATTTAGGTTAGTAATGTAAGTTTTTAATTTGAAAAATAGTTAATTTTTTATATTTATGTTTGTAATGATTTTTTTTTGTTGATTAGTTAGTTTGTGATTTATGGAACTAGTTTTTTGGTTAAGAAATTATGGTCCAAAAGCATTTAACTTGTCAAAATCATCTAGGGATCACACGGGTCACATCAATTGTAACATGGTAAGATATTTTTATACCCAAGGGGTTTCAAACTAATAATCTTCATTCAAGGAGTGCCTTAAAAGAACACTTTATTGCTAACTATTTTACACCTCATGAGTATTTATGTCGGTAATGTTGGTTTCATTGATTTTTGGTTTATTTTACATTGTAAATAATAAACGTCACAATAATTTATTTATTTACTTTCCTTCTAAAATGATAAGAATTGAAATTACATTTTTTATTTGAAATCTAGTAAGAATTATTTTTAATTGATGAAAATGTAAAATATTAATCATTAACATTGTAAAATTATGTTGCAATCGAGGTATTGAAGGGTATTGAATCTAATTTTGCTTTGAAAACAATAATTTCAACAACCCAAAGTTATAGTTTCAACAAAGATTTTATGACTAAATTTTAGTTATTGCAAACCACGAAATTCAAATCATAAAATGTTTAGCCTTCTCTTATTCTTTTTAAGTTGAAATATGTAGAATGTGTCTTATAAGAAAGTTGTAATCGCATGTACAATTGAATTAATACAATTTTGTAGAGGCTAAAATTAAGGAATTGAAATTGCGGAAACTTGGTTTGTACCTTACTACAACCATCAATATCCATATTTTTTTTCTTCACAAAACTGAATGCCTTATTGCTATCTAATCTAATAAATTAAGCTATCAATCTTATCAATTAACAATACATAAAACCTGGATGTTTTAGTGAAAATATTATCTACATTGGATTTCCATTTGATCTCATGCTTTGAATTATGGAGTTGCTTCCTCTTTTTATGTATATGCATACCTTTATTTAACTAGTTCTTCCTCCATATCCACTTCCTTGATGGAGCCAACAAATTCTTAATGGGGGGGATCCTTTGAATTTGAACATCTGGTTGATTCTAAAGGTGAAATTATGTTCTTAATTTATCCACCATGTATTGCCACTTTAGCTTCCAACTATGAATCTGATAAGTGTCTAGTTGTGAAAATGCTATTGTTGAGTTGTGCCACTACCATTTATATTAGTTACATTTGACACACCATTCGTCTTATCTACGTCTGATTTTTGCAATTTCACATGATACTTAACTAGCATGCATGTGGCCATCCATTGCAACAAATTTTAGCCTCACAACTTTATGGAGTTGAGAGGGGATCTACCTCGAACACAAGGGAAATGGAGTAAAATTGTAAATACCCATGACCTCATAATTTCCACCAAACATGAAAACCAATTTGAAAATCAAGGTAGAAAATCTCCTCTAAAATTATCTTAAGTTAATAGGTTGGACCACTAGAATGAAGAAGATCCTAAATGTTTAGCAATTTGGTTTGTGTTTAGTTGTTACCTTCGAGACTGAAATATGGGATCTCCTATCATAAAACCTCAAGCATTCATATGTATCCAGATATTCCCTTAGAAGAAAATAAAAATGATGATATATAGGCCTTAATGGAACCACTTGGGTATAGGGAAGAGATGCTAAAATCAAGATACGCCTTAGCGAAACCCTTATATATCTCACCTCTACCATGAAAACATGAAAACGCATATCATCAACCTTTAAATTTGATCACTAACTAAGAATGAAAGCATCAATGGAGAGTAGTTGGGTGGTGGGGGGCAAAGTAGAGGAGGGTATAAACACCAATTTGCAGGACATAATGAACTTTGCCATTAAAGTTGCATGCTATGTGTAATGTTCATAATATGAGTGCTCATGGGAAAATCAATAGAAAGAGCCCCCTCTTTTTGCTCAAGAAATATTTGGTTTGTGAGCATTCATTTATTTTCCGTTAAATGTGCTTCCTTATTATAAAATTGGAGGATTTGATAATAATCCATTGAATCAAAATGCTTTGTTATTTTATCTATTCTAGAGCATTCTAGAAAAACGCGATTCTAGAGCATTCTAGCAAGACATGATAGGCTAGAATAGGGTATGTCTCTCATCCATTCCTTGATATGTATCATTATATTACATTAAATCCACTACATAGCTTACATCTAAATAATCTTACCACAATGTTGTAAAATCCATCGTTTTGGATGCCATTTTATAGAAGTTTATTGGAGAAGTTTGGACATGTTATCTTTTTAGATTACCACTTGAATTCATGTGTTATGAGCAATATCAATATTTGTTTATATAAGAATTGGCATCACTTTTACTATCCATGTTTTGTTCAACTCCCACACTCATTGTAGCATCATTTTGTTTGTTGTTTTTCCCTCCTCTCTTGGCTCTGCAAAACACCAAGATAATTGGTCATGAGCATGGACATAAATTGTATGGCATTGAAAGCTTATTAGCAAGATTAACTACTAAGTGGTTCAATGATTATTTTGAATAGCTAACAATAAAGAACAAATTACCCCTTCTTCATATTCACATATTCCATGTCTCTCAACTACTTAGTATGTAGTTCATAGCATCCCTAATATTGAAATAAATATTTAATGAGAACAAAACACGTAATTAATACTAGAATGTAAATATCTTAATAACTAATCAATGTTGTTTAGGTATGGTGCAGCTCATCATCAAGATAATGTGTAGTGTTTCTTTATTTCACACAAAAGTCTATTATTAATATTGTTTTGGGTAAAATAACACAATTAAGCTTAATGAATTTTTCTAAATTGTATGCTCTTGATTAAGTTTAGATATGAACTATCCCCTGGGGGAAACTCAATTGGAAAGTGCTATGAAAATGAAGTGTTATGTACCAAGAGATTTGAAGTTCAAATCCCCCTGACTTACCCATGTCTACAAAGGGGCCATATGTAGGCACCTAGAAGTTATAGCAGTAGCAGTCGGAATCGACCCTGTGTCACACAAGTACGAAACTAGCCTAGTTGTTGATTCCTCTAGTCACTAAAAAAAAGGTAACTTAGATATGAATCTAACCAAAATGGATTGTGTCAACATCACAAAACCTAAAATTGAGACTATAATGGTGAGAATTATCGATTTTTTCATTGAATATTATGTCTTATCAAATCCTCACTCCTATGTTCTCTAGAAAAATCATTCTACTTTTCTTGATTCTAAGTATCTTTATCTATAACACTCTTTCACTTTCTTCTTTTTCTATCTAGCAACATTGACTACGAATCTTATTCTGACAATATCATGTTTGTCAAATATTTTGAAACTATCCCATAAGTCTCTTTCCTTTTGCCACAGGCCCACATCCCAAGCCCAAGCTTATCGAATCATATCCTTTGCAACCTTAGTAATTGGAGCAACATTTTTTATGCCGAGGTAAGATTCTTAAATAATGGATAAGGTGACATAATTGTATTTATCATAAAATCTATGGATTAGAGAATTAAATATTATGCTTTAATATCCACTATGACACATAATTTGCACGTTTTGAGAGATAATGTGAACAATCAATATCATTAATACGAATAACATGTTTGGTGGTCTTAATAAATGATTTCATTTAGCTCTATGCTTATATGGAACTTGGAGAGCTATAATTATATACATCTTAAACTAAATGATAAGAAATGGATGCAATCATGCCAAAAAATTACATGTTCCTATAAAAATATAAAGTAAGTAAAATCTCTTCATGGTTGTTACAGTGTTTTGATAGAATTATCACCTTTTAACAAATCCTCAAAAGTCTACTAGAATTTATTTTTTTAAACAAAAATATACAATGAACATACTAAATGTCCTTTGAAATTTAAAGGATGTCGACTACCATGGTTAAGCATGAATTTTATAGGCTTCAAATATGAATCCAAGATGTAGTCCTCATGCGTTCCATTTTAACATTTCCTCGAAAGAAAATAAGTGTGGCTAATTTTATTTTTTTAATTTATTTACTTTTATTGTACATATGACCTTACAAAAGGCTACATTTATAATGATGAAGTGTGCGATACTATAGTTTATTTATATTAAGATTCATTATTTTTAACGCTATACAAATTTGGAAAGACGTTTTATTTAAACTAAGATTTTACGATGTATGTACCTAGTTTACTCTTGTAATTTGAATTACAATTACTTTTATAACTTTATATAATGGAAAAGTTGGAAGAATATATATTATCTAACTTAAAAAATTAAAGGTATTCCTTCAAATTTGAACATTGTTCCTTGAAATGTTACACAAAAATCAAGGTGAAATCACGTAGTTAAAATAAGCGGCAAAAACAAGTTAGAAAAATCATTGAACATATAATCAAGTATATAAATTATATGTTAATGCATAAATAAACAAATTGGATATATTGGCACCATACACATTTGTATGTGACTTCAAAATCTTAACTATCAAAGTAAGGGGATTAACTAACCTATGTAGCTATGAACCTCCATGAAAATTAGCGATCTTTGGATTTTAAATGCTTCCAAACTTGATCACTAGCAATCTTACTCTCTCTTTTTGATAATATCACTTTGTTTTTTTTAAGGTATAGGGGAGAGTGTGAAACTCCCAAGTGATCAGGTCTAGACTAGCGTAGCACCTGCTTCTCACCTACCTAATATTGGTCTTCTAATTGGATATTGTCCAATTTTTTAACAATAAAATGAATTTATTTTTTTATATAAGAATCTAAAAATCAGGTTCACACATTTGTAAATTTAAATATTGGTTGTTGGACACAATTTTTATAATATAAAGCTAAAATTAAAATGGATGTTATAATATCTTGTTTATGATAATGTTAATTAGGTTTAGCTCAGGTAGTTAAGAGGAATGAATTTTTTTAAGATAATTTTTTCTATTAATAATTGAAAAAATTACATGTCTAGAGAGTTATTTCCAACCCCTAGCTTTCCACTAGGGAAACCAAACAGATGGTAATGCAACGTGATCCTTGCCATAAAAACTTTGAAATCAAAATTTGAACAAAGTATGACATAATGTTTATGATCCAAATTGAGATTGTGTAGCATGTTACTATCTCAAGGATGGAAAATTGTAGAGGAGATATAACAACTAGTAAATCAGGAAATTGTCATAAAAAAAATATGAAGAAACAATTTGATCCACTTTAATGGGGTCTTTAGCAAAAATGGTGGTGTTCCTTGGACTAGGGGTGGGGTGAGATGAGCTTCAATATGCTCCATTATTCTAGCCAAGTATTTCATTTGCAACTATGTCTCATCCAGCATGAGTAGAATTTTATCTTTGGCATCATTATGATCTAGGATCACCATTCCTAGTAGCGTATTAATTTTCCAAAAGAGATCTATGGTGTCTAGAATTTGGTGTTATCTATCTCGGGTATTCCCTATGTTTGGAAACCATGCAACAACTTATGAGACAATTTTAAAATCAAAAATGCATTCTCTCTCATCAATCGCTTCTCATTTTGACTCTTGGAACTCCTATTGAATTTCCAAGGGAATTTGAGCTTGAAATTCCCAAGTTGAAGACATCAATATGAATTATGTTTGTGAGCCTTCCTTAGTTTCATAATAACCATCTACCCTTTCTGCTACGATCCCTTCACCTCGTGATGGTCCAAACTAGGAGTTGGTGTTGCAATAGAGAATGAAATGCAAAGAAGAAGGAAGTATGGTCAGGAAATGAGATTCAAGCTCCAATACCACTTAGACTGCTTTTGTAGTGCTATGGTGCTCCAAAATGGGTGCTACGTGGGTGCTACGTAAATCTTGAAGACCATAAAAAATAGAAAATCGCAAGCAATTCAGGACGACACAAACAAAAAGTTTGTCGTGCAAGAGAGTTGGAAGCCATATACTGTGAAAACAAAGAATCCTCTAAGACTAAGGTTACTAGGTTAGTGAGTAAGGGGAGTAAGTCACAATTATAATGATAGGCAAGAATGAACTAAAACAAATCAAGGAAATTCGTGAGCCATTATTGTGTCCTCCTTCACATGCTAGAGGTAGTCCTTGTGATGAATGTGGGGCATGGAAAATTTTCCTTTTTATATGAGCCGTTGATCACTTGGGGGAGGGATAGCATGACATATCGATCAGGCTCATTGCTTGGTGTGATAGTGATCTGAAATTGATTATTAGTTAATGTTGTCCTAAGATTAGTTTCAGAATTAACATGAAAGTGCTTTGGTTTGCTTATCATACAAGGGTTTATACATGTGCTTATGAGTGACAATTCATTAAACTTGATGAGATTAAGTGTATTTTATGAAATTAAAAGCACGGAAACTCAATGCTGAATAGCAGCATAATAAAACACAGCAAGCACAAATAAAAGAGACAAATACACAAGTTTTTGATGAAGGATTTCACCCCTCTTAGGTTACATCTCCTTGGTCCAGCTTCATAGTGTGCGCCTTTGTATTAGCTTCAATTGTGTAAAAGTGTTGTTTACAGTCTCTTGTTTCCTTTTTAACCTGATCCAATGGATCCAAAACATCAAAATCTACCAAGAATGACTTTTCCTTAGCCAAAATTGGTCGAAAATTGCCTCAGTTATGGCAAAACCAATTTTTCCTAGTTTTTCTCCACTAATTCTGGAAGTCTGCCAGTTAACTCCACTAAATGTGGAGATTCAGCCGAATCTAACGGGTCCGCAAAAAGTGTCGCCAACTTAAGCGCGCGATGAATGTTAAGATAAGTGGGTTTTAAGTGGGGTTAAAGCGTGTTTAGCACTAACCCGCACTTATCGTTAATCTCGGTTTATCGTAATTAACCCACGAATAAACGTAATTAAATACGTTATAATCTCCATTAACAAAATTCTGTTGGATTCGCTTAAGCTCCAGGTCTTCAACTCACAATCGTGTGGGAGGGGGTTGGCCCGCGGGGCTGACCCCCTCCGAACCCCCAAATCCCATTGCGTGCTAATTAAAATGGCATCAGAAACATTATTGGGTAAGGTCTGTGGTATATGGCATAGTGGTAAGGCGTGGTTCTTGTGTGCGGGTGTCTGACGGATTAAAACCCGACCCGGCTTATAATACAGTTTGAATATTCAATGCCCAGAATCCAATAGTTAAAAACTTTAAGATAATATATATATTATGATATATATATATATATATATATATTGCGCCCAACCTCCAAATTCGACCTTGCCATATAATATATCATGCCAACCAACCTTGCCATGGGGGGGGCACGTGCTAACCTCTGGCTGCGCCATGTGGCACTTCCCCATTGGCCTAAAAATCCACCAATAATAATAATTCCAAACTTAGGAATAGGAGAAAAAATCAACTTCCCCAAGCAACATTGGCGAATCTGGTGATGACACTTGTCACAGTGTCACTGGCTGAAAAACTAGAGAATATTCCCTAAAGATTCTAGAGGTGCTGACTGGACTGCCAAGTCATCAATTTGTCACTATTCTGCACAATTTTTAATTGTTTGGGAAAATGAACAGCGGACCATAACTCACTCATACGAACTCGGATTTTGATGAAATGAGTTGCAGTGGAATCCTGGTGACGAGCTCTATGCAGTTGTTCAGTTCTGAAGCATTTCTGAGCACTTTCATTTTTTAGCTAAATACTGAGCTCCTAATCATTCCTCCCCACTATAAGCCTTTTGGACCCCAAAAGATACTATCAATTATTCAGCATGTGAGGATATAGCTTCCTCACCCTTTCACTCTCCATCCATTTGGCCTATGAAGGATTTTGTTCCTTGAGTCCCACTCTAAGGTATTCGACATTCCCTCTTCTTGAAGTTCTGATTCTTCTGTCAAGTATGAGATATTGTTGAAGTTCATCAAGATATTATGGCGAGAAATCATCTATTGATGCCAGTTGAACATGCTCTCCTTGATCATCAATCAAAGGAGGCTCAAACAATCTCAAATTCTCAACATTAACAACATAATATATTTGCACATAAGGAGGCAAATCTAGCTTAAATGCATTAGTACCAATCTTTTCCAGAATTTTAAATGGACCATAATAGATTAGCTTGAGATTTTTACCTTCCCCTTGCAATCTTTCTTTGTTGATATATAACCAAACTTCATCTCCAACCTGGAATTTGTGATCAACGCGGTGTTTGCCATGCCTTGCCTTGTAGCTTCTTTGACTCTTTTCAAGTTGTTCTTGCACTATGTGATGTATCAACTGAATTTTCTCAATGAACTTCCTTGCCTTATCTATGTCACTATGACCATCTATAGCGACATCTTTCTCAAAGATGAAGTCCAAAGGTGATCTTGGTAGGTACCCATAACATGCCTCAAATGGCGATGTGTTTGTGGAAGAATGATTTGCCCTGTTGTATGCATGTTGAAGGTAATGCAACTATTCATCCCACAACTTGGGATGCTTGCTGCAATAACCTCTCAGAAGATGCATAACTTTCATGTTTACCACCTTGGTTTGAACATCAATTTTTGGTTGAAATTTTGTACTCTTCTTCACCTTTGTGTCCATCATATCCCATAATTCTGACAAAAAATTCCCAACAAACTAGGAATCCCGATCACTTACAGTAGAAGTAGGAAGACCAAAATGAACCCATACATTTTGAAAGAAAATACTAGCGGTTTGTTCCACTGTAATTTTTTTTCTTACATAGCATCAAAAGACACATTTTGCTAAACCTATCTACCACAACATACAAGTATTCATGACATTTCCTTGACATAGGAAGACCACCTACAAAATCCATTGAGATACTCTCCCAAGGGTGTGAAGGAATCGGAAGTGGAGTGTACAATCCAAGTTTCCTATTACGAGGCTTACTTATTTCACATAAATAACATCCTCTAATAAAATGAGATACACTATCAATCATGTGTGGCCAATAACAATACCTTTGGAGATTCGTTATGGTCTTGCCTACACCAAAATGTCCAGCAATCAATGATGTGTGTGCCTCCATTATGATATTGTCTCTTTCTCTCTATGGTACACATAACTTGCCCAAGTGATACAAAAAAATGTTATGCACATGATAATCTAACTCTTCATTTTGGTTTCCTTGAATCAAGCTTTCAGACACATCTTGAAAATCACTATCATATGCATATTGTTCAATGTAACTTTCATGCATAATTGAATTGTGCTTGAGTATAATAAATGAATTTACAATAGGTCTAGAGAGCATATCAGCTACCTTATTGTAGATTCCCTTTTTGTACCTGATAACCAAATGAAATTATTGTAGAAATCCCATCCATCTGAGGTCTTCATTGTTGCAACTTTTACTGTGATTGTAAATACTGCAATGGCTAATGGTCGGTATGGATAATGGTCTCTTTTCCCATAAAATAGTGCTTCCATTTCTTTACATTTTGTACCAATGCATATAACTCTTTATCATAGGTGGGATAATTAGTCACAACTCCATTAAAATTTTAAGAATGAAACAAAATAGACTTACCATGTTGTATGAGAACTGCTCCCATATCATAATCACTTGCATCTGTTGGATCTCAAATGATTTTCTAAGATCCGGAAGAGCCAATACCGGTGTTGAACTTACCTTTTGCTTTAAATCATCGAATGATTTTTGCTGCATATCTCCCCAATGGAAGAATTTCTTAACACTTGTCAATGCATGTAGCAAAGTTGCAATGGAAGAAAAATTAGCAATGAATTTCCTCCAATACTATGATGCCCCAAGAAATCTTCTTACCTCTATAACTGTATTGGGCTTGGGACAGTTCAGAATGACCTCTACTTTGGAAGGGTCAATCTTCAACTCAGCTCCTCCAACAGTGTGTCCCAAATACACTAAAGAAGTCTTTCCAAACTCGCACTTTGACATATTTAAAGATAATTTCTCTTTTTTCAAGACATCAAGTACCTTGTTCACATGCATGACATGTTCTTCTCTTGATCTGTTGAATATAAGTATGTCATCTAAGTAAACAATGACAAATTCATCTAGAAATGGTCTAAGTACATCATTCATGACTCTCATGAAAGTAGTTGGAGCATTTGTTATACCAAATGGCATAACTAACCACTCAAACAATCCTTGTCTAGTTTTGAAAGCAGTTTTCCAAATATCTTCTTCAGCTATTCTAACTTGATGATAACCACTTCGCAAGTCTAACTTAGTGAAATATCTTGCATACTTTAATTGATCTAGCAAATAATCAATGTGTGGGAGTGGGTAACAATTATTTACTGTGATTTTATTTAGTGCACGTAAATCTATGCACATGCGTGAAGTCTCGTCCTTCTTTGATACCAAAACAATTGGTGAACCACATGGCTAAGTAGATGGGCATATGATACCTTTGTTCAGAAATTCTTTAATTTTATTGATTGCTGAACTCTCCATAATTGACATGCGATAAATACCAATGTTTGGAAGTGGAACATCCTGCTGCAACTAAATCTTATGTTGAATTCCCCTCCTAGGAGGTAACCCACTTGGTTCTTGAAACATCTCACCATGCTGACTTACCACATCAAACAAATCATATTTTAATTTTTCATCACATCCTTCAAAATGTTCATACTCAACATCATCCTTTTTCTTGATCATGAGAAGCACCAAATTTTTACTTGCATTAACTAGCCTCTTCATTTTCCCTGCATTAACTAAAGAAATATTCAGTTTCTTGCGATGAGCTCTCACAATATACTCCACCCCATCCTTAAGCAAATGATATTTGTTCTCATGGAAATAAAAAACTGCTTTCTTGTCATACAAATATGGACTTCCCAAGATAATCCCAGAAATGTCCAGTGGAACCACACCTAACTCGAATTCATCAACAAAGTTTGCAGTAATAGAAAATCTAAATATGCATTTCCTTGTAACTTGTAAATTGGCATTCTTAACTATCCAACCCAAAGGGTATGGTTTATGATGTGGTACGGTTTCAAGGTTAAGATTTTTGACTACGTCTTCTGAAAACAGGTTTGCTTGTGACCCACTATCAAACAATGCAACAATATTTGTATGATTTGAAATCACTCTAACATGGAACAATTCTATCCTTGTTTCTTCATTTGGAGTGTTGTTGTGACTATTTGAGGAACTAGTACTTACTATGGCTTCCTTTCCTTTTTGAACCATGGCTACAATCTTGGTCTCATCTCCTGAATCGGATCCAAGATCTTGTTGTGTGGTGGCAGTCATCTTTTGTTTCCCTTTGTTATTTGGTTTCTTTGGCCTTAGTTCGAGATGTAGTTTCCAACAATGGGCTTCATCGTGCCCCTCTTTGGAACAATGTTTTCATGTGTTTTTCTCCCCTTCTTTCTTGATGCTTGCACTCTTCTTTCCCTTCCATTTTCCTCCCTTCTCTTTTCCCTTACCCTTGAATGGTTTCTTCTTACTACCCTCTTCCTAAATGTTCTTTCCCCTTGCTTCAAGATGTGTGGCTTGCACACATACTTCATCTAAATTTTTTGGGTTAAACATAAGGATAGAATGTTTCAAATAGGAATGTAAACCCCCAATGTATTTAAAGAGTGTGTCTTGTGAATTCAAGTTTACTCCTAACAACAAAGCACTCTTTCTAAAATCCTGAGTGTACTCTTGAACAGTTTGGCCTTTGAGTTGCCTAAAGTTTTGCCAACTCAATATTGATTTTTGCACACAGGCTAATGGATAAAACTGTCTTTTAATGGAAGAAATGAATTCAACCCAAGAAATGTATATCTTACCATGAATTTTCATTTCCTCTTGAGTCGTTGCCTCCCACCAAACTAGTGCTGCTCCTTCTAGCCTTAATGAAGCTAACTGGATCTTTATGTCATCCTCTTGTAGATTCTGAATTCTGCATTATACTTCCAATTGACGGATCCAATTGGCTAACTTCTCTGCATTTACCTCACCATTGTACATGGGAAGTTTAAACTTGATGTCTAACTTGAGTAATGGAGTTTTTCCTTTTGGGATTTTTGAATGAGTGTGGGTGGTTTTTGTGGTGGATGTGAAAGATGAAGATGCTGATGAAGATGATGAGGATGAGGATGGTGGAGATGGAGGTGGATTTCCTCCACTGCCTTTCGAAATCTTCTCTTCATCCTTCTTACCATCTAAAGATCATTCTCCATGTGGAGGCTTAGAACCTTCTCTTGCTCTTTCTGCAGTGAATGCATCAAACATAATTTTAACCATTCTTTGAATGTCTTTGAAGTCTCTCTTGACATCCTCTTCTTCTGAATTTCCATGAGTCTCTCCAACTCCTGACATAGTGGCTAAGGATTCAAGCTCAATCTCTGATGCTTGTACCTCTTTAATCACTTCATCTTTTTGTGCAATTTGTACCTCTTCAATCTCAAATGTTGGAGATGGAACTTGAGGTGCTTCAAGTGCAGATTTGAGTGTAAATTTGGGTGAATATGATGCTTTTTCAGCTCTCTTTCTTCTTGTCCTAATCTCGGGACTAACAACCAATAGCTTGATTTCTCCTCTTTGCAAATTCAACCTTGTAAGCATCACAAAATTGCAACTATTAAAACCCTTCTTGCATAATCTCAAGCAAAGAAAGCAACTAACCTTTAGCAACCTTGTGCTCTGATACCAACTTGATCTAAAATTGATTGTTAGTTAATGTTGTGCTAATCTCAGTTTCAGAGTTAACATGAAAGTGCTTTGGTTTGCTTATCATACAAGGGTTTATACATGTGCTTATGAGTGACAGTTCATTAAACTTGATGAGATTAAGTGTATTTATGAACTTAAAAGCATGGAAACTCAGTGTTGAACAATAGCATAATAAAAAACAACAAGCACAAATAACAAATACAAATACACAAGTTTTTGATGAAGGAGCTCACCCCTCCTGGGCTACATATCCTTGGTCCAGCTTCATAGTGTGGGACTTTGTATTAGCTTAAATTATGAAAATTTGTTGTTTACAGTCTCCTGTTGCCTCTGAAACCTACTCCAATGGCTCCAAAACATCAAAATATACCAAGAATGACTCTTCCTGAGCCAAAATTGGTCAAAAATTGCCTCAATTATGGAAAAACCAATTTTTCCTAGTTTTTATCCACTAATTTTGGAAGTCTGCCAGTTAACTCCACTAAATGTCGAGATTCTGCTGAATCTGGAGGGTTCGCCAAAAGCACTGCCAAGTTAAGCGTGCGATTAATGTTAAGATAAGTGGGTGTTAAGTGGGGTTAAAGCGTGTTTAGTGCTAACCCGCACTTATCGTTAATCTCAGTTTATCATAATTAACCCACAAATTAACGTAATTAAATACGTTATAATCTTCATTAACAAAACTCTGAAGGATTTGCTTAAGCTCTAGGTCTTCAACTCGCGGTCGTGTGGGAGGGGGCTAGCTCCCTCCAGACCCCCAACTTCCGCTACGTGCTAATTGAAATGGCGCCAGAAACCTTATGGCGTAATGTTCGTTGTATATGGCATAGTGGTAAGATGTGGTTGTTGTGTGCGGGTGGTCATGGGTTAGACCCCGACCCGGCCATAAAAATTTGGTTGAATATTTAATGCCCAATCCATTAGTTAAAAACTTTGGATAATATATATGTTGCGAAAATATGTTGTGAAATATATATGTATTATGCCCAACCTTCGACTATGGTTTCAACTTTGGAAATAAACATTATATGCCCAAATTAGACCTTGCCATATAATATATCATGCCAAACAACCTTGCCATGGGGGGGGGCATGTGGCAGCCTTTGGCTGCGCCACATGGCCCTTCCCCATTGGCCTAAAAATCCACCATTAATAATAATGCCAAACTTAGGAATAGGAGAAAAATTCAACTTCCCCAAGCAACATTGGCGAATCTAGTGATGACACTTGTCACAGTGTCACTAGCTGAAAAACTGGAGAATATTCCCTGAATATTTCTTAGGTGCTAACTGGACTTCCAAGTCATCAGTCTATCACTGTTCTGCGCAATTTTTCCCTATTTGGGAAAACGAACAGCAGACCATAACTCACTCATACAAACTCAGATTTTGATGAAACGAGTTGCATTGGAATCCTGGTGACGAGCTCTATCCGATCGTTCAGGTCTGAAGCATTTATGAGAACTTTCATTTTTTAGCTAAATATTGAGCTCTTGATCAGATAGTTTCCCCACCTCCCTCCCACCATTCACTTCCCATACCACCCTAGATAGGTAAGTTCAGAGGAATGAATGTTATCCTCTATATTTAGGTTTAAATTACACAAGTGACATATTGAGCTTTTAAGGACTATATTGCAATAATGGCCTTGAATATTGTGTTGCAAAACTTCAGTTTTCTAACAAAATTAGTTTACCTTAGATATTATCTTCCAAAGCATGAAAATACCTCATAAAAATTTCCTAAAAATATATATCCTATAGTAAAAAAATAAATAAAGATCATACATACAATAAAATTTGATGCAGCAACATCCTTGGCCTTGCGCAATCCTCATCAACCAAAAACAAGTTTTTGTTGAGTTTGTAATAATTGTTGTTACTTACATGTGTTTTGAGTTGTTGATACACCTATTATGTAGTTGTTGTTACAACCCAAGTGGTAGTTGTTGTTACTCCTGTAGCTACATTTTATCGAAGTAATGATTACTTTTGAAGTGGTTGATGCTCTCAGGATCGTTTGTTGATACTCTTATTGTGTAGAGTCACTAACACATCCAAATTCTATAGTTATTCAATTATGCTGCTACAAGACAACTAAGATTGGACGCACTATGAGGATGAGACAGAGGTTACAAATTTGGCTTGTCTGCACCTAGAAGGAAATGCAGTTAGTGGTAGGGGAAGTGATTTATTTCAATGGAATACGAATAAGTTAGTAGCGTGAGGATAAATTGCATGAACACCGAAGAAAGGGGGATTTTTGCTTATTCTTTTTTCGATTGGTTTTCTGTTGGTTCGTTCGGGCTCCTAGCTCTTGGGTTGTTGGCATTGGTTTGGTTGTTTCACAATTTTAAGAGGGTGTGATTGTCTATTGTATGAGTTAGCGAGGGTGTTTGGTTGATGTGTGTGGTATTGTTGCGTAAAAACGTGGGAATTTCAAGTACTCTAAGGACTCCACTCTTAGATTTGTATTATTTTCTTTGAAAACACATTTTGAATAAATAAAAGTATTTGAATCATTTCTATATTATTGTGAAAAGACTCAACTTACTCTTTGGTTGTGCTTTGTGATTTAGTCCTTGAATTAATTAATTTAATAGCCAAATTATAATGGCCTCGATTGTGCACTCTATAGCAACGATCCAGATTTTGTAGGTGTTGTGAAAGCTACAAAACCTGGGTTGCTTAAAATTTTTAGCAATGAAAGTTAATGTAATGCAAATTTAATTTTCCTACAGATAATTATACGAAAGTGTAGTTATTATTAATTTGCGTGTAGTTAAATATGTGAAGAAGTAATGTCCACAAGCAACCTCTCCATGTAAACATGTGATAGCATGTTTATGATCAACTTGTGTGAAATAAATGTCTAGAAGTTATACTAGCATTACATCTATTTATGGAAAGTGTCTCCATTATTGACTTGTTCTTAGTTAAATATGTCAAGAGTGTGTACACAAGTAATGTGATATCCCCTCACTTAGTGTTTATTTGTAAATATTGTATATGTCAAGTGCGATTGATGTTCAAACTTTAAGATTTAATTGGAACTGGTATATCAATATTGTGTTATTGATAAGTTACTTTGTGTAAATATATTTTTTTAAGTTGTTAATAAAAAATTGTAAAATAATTATGAGGTTGCAAATCGAAAAAGATAAAACTATGGACCGGAAGCTAGTGGTTTAATTTATTAACCCTTGGATGATTTAATACCTAGGTATCTAATCTAAGGATTATATTATTTGAGTATAGAGAATTTATTGATCAATAACCTTCCCAAAAATACATGACATTGTATTAGGAAGTTGAAGAAGTGGAGCTCATTAATGAGTAAGTGACTACCTCTCACCTAATGGATAGGGGAGGATGTAGTTACCAACTACCAACATAATCCTAAAACAGCAAAGAAAAAAGTGTCTTCTTCTCCTATATTGCAGTTAGAATCGTGTGGTGCATAGCTAGAGTAGAGGAGGTATAATGGACATGAAGAGAAGAAAAAAGAACAACAAAGAGATTTATGCTAGTCTTTTCAATCCATTAGAGCTCGAGGGGACTCATCCAAGAGGAGGAGTCAAGGTTGGGAGGAGCATTAGAATTCCAGACATATTTTCCAAAATAATTGACAAGTCAGTATTTTGAATAATAGGTATCTTAAGCAATTGATACTTACTAGAGATTTATGGTTAATAATTTGAGAAGCATTATTGTTATTACAATTTGTACATTTTTTCTATGTGCATGTGAATTAAAACAAAAGCTAAGACTTTATTTTCTTCTAGTATCTGAAATGGTATAAGTATTTTATGCATATACAGAGTAGTAAACATTATGATGCAATCTTTTAAGTGAGAACGTGTATTTTCTTACTGTGTAATGACTTTTGGAGTAGAAATTACATTTGCATGCAAATACAAAAATTAAAATTTAAAACTGGTATTTATGCAAAGGTGCTAGAGCTGAGAGTGATATATTTTAAAAAAAAGTTTGAAACAGTTATATGAAGTATGGAGAAAGAATTCAATTTTTGTATGGAAATACATTCAAGGCAAGAATTTATAAACATATAACTAATAGAATTGAATATAAGGTCAAACTGACATGAAACAATAGAAAAGAACAAAGGTTGAGTCACAGCTTTAGGTTAAACAAATTCTAACTATAAAGGATTGGGACAATAATAATGTCTCATTAAATCTTGAGAAAATAACAAAATTCTCTACATGAAACCTTTGAAAAGGCTCAGTCAAGAATGTAAATGAGCAAAAAGGAAAGATATTAACCTTACAATTTAAGATAAAGGATAAAGAACCCAACAGTGGGTATAGTTAACCTATAACTATTAACCTATAATTTCATTAAGTATACAAGAAATAATTGTAAACATGCACAAAAATTTCTTAGAATGGTAGTTAAAGAAGGAAAGCACAAATTTTTGTAACAATATTTTTAAAATATCACCATAAAGGAACAACATTCAGTATGCTTTGATAAGAGAATATACAATTGATAATCAAAACTAGTTGAGATTAACCAAATAACAATAATAGTATCCTCTAACTAAAGGCTTTCAATCATTGTCATTTTTAGTATATTACAAATAAGGCATAATTTCCTATATAATATAAATTCCCTCTTACAAGAAATTTATTTATTTATTTATTTTTAATAAATAACTAGAGGAATCGGCAACGGCGTAGGTATCGTACTCGTGTAACATAGGGTCGAATCCCCTCGTCTACCACTATAACCTCTAGAGGAGGGGGATAGGCCCGCACTAACCCCTCCCGAGTAAACGACTCATCATCACGGACACATCACGGTCGGGGATTGAACTCGTGACTTGCTTATCAACACGGACGCCTTAACAGAACGCCCGCTGACCACTCGCGTAACACAGGGTCGAATCCCCTCGGCTACCACTATAACCTCTAGAGGAGGGGGACAGGCTCGCACTAACCCCTCCCGGGTAAACGACTCAGCGTCACGGACACATCACGGTCAGGGATTGAACTCATGACCTGCTTATCAGCACAGACACCTTAACAGGATGCCTGCTGACCACTAGACCAAGCCCCATGGGATCCCTCGTAGGAAATGTTAAACATAACATTCCTAGTAATTAAATTAAAAGCAGAACCCTGGTGTCTTGTCTTCGTCGAAAGAGTTAAGCTCGTACATAAGAAGAAACCAGGAGTTCAAGGACACCCGACCTTAAGAGAAGGAGACGACAATTTGTTAATTACTGGAAAGCTTTGCAACATGAGTACAAAGGAAAAGCTTTCAAAATTCACCAGGGTGTGACAATATCTGTGAAATTTCCAGAAAAACCACAATGTAAGTGGGGTTGGTAAAAAGGAAAACAATGTCAACTGAAGAAACAAGTAAATATATAATACCCAAATTACCCGAGGGAAAATCTATGTTTGAAAACCCAAGTCATATTACAAATTGTGATTAAACCGGTTGCAAATAAAAATGCCAAAATAAAAAAATTTCGTGTAGGGACTTAAACCACATCATTGCAGAAAGTTCCTATACAAAAACATTAGCCAAATACAACATTTATAACAACGACCATAATAACAAAAATTAATCCAAGGTTTACCAATGGCTAAAAAAGTGATGATAAATTAGGGTTTTGGTTCTAAAAACCCCAAACTCGACAAATAAAAGAGTAAGAGATAACCAGCTAACAGAAGGTAAATATAAAGAGATATACAAAGTAAATGTATTTTTGTATGGTTGAAACCTTGAGCCATAAATAAAGTATTCATAAGAAGTTTTTCCATGGCATGGACAGACCATAAATGGCCATGGAAAAATAATTAAGCCAGGGTTAACCAAGGCAAAATCAAAATATTACATTTGGCTTGGGATTTTAACATTCAAACCCTAACTTGTAAATCAACCAGGAATTAAAAATAATTATGAGCAATGTGTTACTAACTTCTTTGTAGGAAGGGGGTGTAAATATTTGGATAAGAGCAAACTTTTGTATGTGCCTTTATCGAGAGCACATTTCTGCCAAGAGAAGGTCGGAAGTCACATTATAGCTCCACGGTGAATTTGCACTCAAACGAAATAGAGATTATATTAAAAACCCATGTCATTTAACTGACCATAGAGCGTCAGGAGAAACAACATATGTAGCATATTCAAGTAAGTATTATGAAAACAAGTAATGAATGAATATTTTTTCCAGAAATATAGATTAAGAAGAGTCTCAGTATTCTCCATATCAACCTCGTAAAAGAGTTCAGCTTAAGGAAAACTGGAATAAGGAGAAACAACATATATAATGAATTCAAGTAATAATTACGCAAACAATTAGTGAAGGAATATTTTCACCAGCAATAGAGACCGAGCAAAGTCTCGGTATTCTCCCTATCAACCTTCTAAACATATAACAAAACTAGAGAGTAATTAATTTACTTGTATATTTGAATAACGGAGGAATACAAAGAAACCATAATCAAGACTTCATATTCTGCAAGTTACCCAAACACATAATAAAATACGCAATGTAACCCCACTGTAGGTAAATATATTAGGCCTGGAAGAGAATAGGAGTTACCATTATTTTGAATTTAGTAGAGCATGGTCGGTTGAAAGAACTTTGTTTCAGAGTAAAGCGGAGCTCTGTTGGAACACCAAGGAAAAATGACCGAATGAACCGGTAGAAGAATGGTCGATAAGGCCAAAACCCAAACCCTAATGAAAATCACCATTGGATCGAAAATATCAAGCCGTAGCCATCAATTAGAAGACCACGTGTTACCAAGTTGTTGACGATGTTGGATACCGCCAACATACAGGGGGTCTCCCCGATGTGAAGTCTTAGTTAGACCTCACAATGTTTGTATTAGGAGCCCCATCTGGATTATTTTCTTAGCCATCATAACACAAAGGTTCATCTTGCTTTCAATGGATAACATAAGATATTATACACATAAACCTTGAATAATCAAGTAAGATGACATTGTGAAGCACCAATTGCAGGATATAAAAGGAAACCTTCACGGGGGGTGACAAAAAGTGAGTCTCGAAGAGGAAAGTAATAGTACTATCCTAGAAGAGGCACACGAGAGAATGAAAATATTCGTTAGCTAAGTAGTTCACACAACGATATTAAGTAAAATACATCACACATTCAACAAGATAAGTATCAAAGCCACCAAAATAGTTCAATTTATTTAGTACATATGAACACAACATATATCATAAATGTCCCGAGAATAGTCCTAAAACGTTGTGATACATGCATGAAAATGTGTTGGCTCATAGAGCTTCAATTATAAGGTGAAAGATCCATGTACATCAATTACAATGGTGAACACTAGTTCCAATAGTGGAACATTAAGTCACTTCTTGCTTCTCCAAAGAGTAGTTTTCTCTCATATACCAAGTAGAGAAGCCAAGAGTAGCTCTCCAAAGCTTAAGCCTCCAAAATCCTTTTTCTTGAATTCCGAGGTTTATTTTATAACAAGAGGAATGGCCTTTCATATCCTGGTGACTCTTGGATTACCCCTTGGACTTCTAGTGTGTCCTTTGGACTTCTAAACAATTCTTGAACTTCTAAATGAGTTTTTTGCTTTCATACAATCTTTTTCCATATATGACTATGTGACTCTTCATGTTCCACATATGACTCTTGGAATTCCACTTATTTTTCTTTTGCATTGATTACAATATTACATCATGACCTCCACATCATCATATGATGATACTTGACATGTCACTATCTTTGATGACTGGGACTGATAGTGACTGACGACATGGAATTTCTATAGTGGTGACATTGTTGCCACTCTATTTTTACTCTTTGTTTATCTTATGATCATGGCACTTTCACCCTCCAAAGGGTCTTCAATCTTGGAGACTTTGGGGTGCTTTGATCATCAAGTTTCAAGTGTGTTCTTTGTTCTTTTCACGCTTCCTTTGTTTATCCTCTTTGCCCGATATTCCTCTTGTATGCTTGTCAATAGGTCCTTGGAATACCTACTTCTGTAATCACCTGTGATGAGCAACTATCAACCTGAAAATCTCCTAATATACCATGTTTTATGCATATTTTTTGTTTATGCCTTTTAGGTGCGCTCAAAAGGGTCAAAGGGGATTTTGGGTGCATGGGTGAAGTTTTAAAGGATGAAGGGTTAAAGGGGAAAGGCTTCGTGGCTTCAACATGTGCTCATGCGCTCAAGAGAGGGAGACAATCAAGGTCGGGCACATGGTGCAAGTCCGAAGGATGAAGGGGAAGGCTTTGGGCTTCCCAAGTGTGATGTGCGCTCAAGGGAGAGAAATAGGGCACATTCCTTCATATCGAAGGAGTGCTCTCAAGGAGGGAGTATCTCTTTGGCTCGAAGGAGTCCTCTCAAAGAGGGTGAATCTCTTTGGGTCAAAGGAGTGCGCTAAAAGGAAACCAATGAGGGCGCATGGCGCAAGTTCGAAGGAGGAAGGATGAAGCTTTGTGCCTTAGAAGTGTGCTCATGCGCTCAAGAGACCAAAGAGGGTGCATGGCGCAATTCTGAAAGTTGAAGGATGATTATTCGTGCATTTGAAGTGTGCTTATGCGCCTAAGAGACCAAAGAGGGTGCATGGTGAAAGTTTGAAGGTTGAAGGATGATGCTTCGTGCCTTCGAAGTGCACACATGTGCTCAAAGGGTCAAGAGGGTGCATGGCGCATTGTGAAAGGTTGAAGGGCAAAGCTTAAGTCCATTAGGATGCGCTCAATGAGGGCACATTCCTTCGGGTCGAAGAAGTGCTCCCAAGGAGGGAAAATTCCTTCAAGTCGAAGGAGTGAGCTCAAAGGAAGGCTTAGATTTGAAGGGCGTAGTTCATAAAAAGGAAGGGGATTCGTGCTTTGGGAGTACACCCAACTCTCAAGGAGGGCACAGGGCACACTTTCGAATAATAAAGGGTCTCCCATCAAGGATTCGGGATGCATTCATGCACTCTTAGCCTTAATTAGCTCATTTGCAATCGAAATTTGTATGTCTGGATGATAGGCCAAGGGGTGAGTAAGATGAGTTATAGACATAAAACTATGTGTGACACATACTAATTCATCGAGAAAACTTAGAAAATATTGATCAATAATGAATATAGATCAAAACACTGCTTTATGCACATTCCCCAAGTCTAACCAGTGAAGTGTGTGCGATTGGGACCCGAAAGTGTCATTTTACAGCAACAAAGGTGTTATGACCATGAAAAGCATATGGATATGTTATAGTCAATGGGAAAAGACTTGAGAAAATTCAAGAACACTTAAGACAATGCATGAAATAATACAAAACGACACTTGATGAACAAGGAGACACTTGATATGGAAATGAAGTAGGTTCCAAAATTCTGATGTAGTGAAAATTTGGAGGGTGTTGTAGAAGCGAAAACACAAGTGTAGTCGTGTGAAGCCATGTGGGTAGTCGTGTTCTGGACCAATGGAATGGCTACACATAACCAAGATTGGTCCATGCATTAGTTTCAAATGATGTCTTAAGTATTAAATAAAAACAATGTTGGATTTTGATCAGAGTTCTTGTGGTATGTTGGCACTACATAATAATATAAGGTTTGATAAAGCCTCGGTTTGAATCACCACATTGTGATAATAATATTACAACCCATATTTTCAATATACATGTAACAAGAAGAGGAATGAACTATGAGGCATATTATGTAAATACTTATATATACATATGAAGTTAAATTAAAAAAGGGTCAAAACCCTATTTTATATACTTTGAATATATATGTATATGATGAAATAAAGTGGGTTAAACACCATGTTTAAATAAATAAAATAAAATAAGTAAATTCCATGGTGTTTCACTCCAATTGTGCAACACAAATCTTGGATCAAACTTTGTATAATATCTTTAGAGAATATAAGAGAAGTATAAGCTTAGTGATAGGCACATAAGGCAATAGTTAAACTATGAAATAATGATGGTTAAAATATCCCCTTTTTGGAACTTCAAAGCATTTTTATTGCAATAGTATGTTGACACAAACTATAGACCAGGGAGAGTCTTACAAAAGAATAGGGGCAACAAAAAATGTAATAATTTAACAGGAGTTGATCTTATGTTAAGAATTAACGATCAAGGGATGATCTAACCATTACAAAGAAAAATTTAATTAGTAAACAAGCTAGTGATAAAGTATTTATTTTTTGTTTGTTAAGTTGTCTGTGATCCTCTAGGTTTGACCTGTGGCTTGAGGAGTTGCAACCAAGGGGAATCTAATTCGTCAAAGTCACCCAGGGATCGCATCTAGCCTGGGTCACACCAGCCCTAAGCTGACTGGATTTTTTGAAATGTATCCTCCTCCTAACACAAGGCACAACCAACCCCCGTGAGGTTTGATCCTATATCACCTTGCTAACAAGGCTTGTCCTCAACCGATTGTGCTAGTGGGGCTTGACTAGTGACAAAGTATATAATTATAAACCCTTGAAGTGTTAATTGAGTATTGAAATTTGGATAATGAGAAGGGGAAAAAAATTATTGTGTTTGTGGGGTTCATTACAAGTAACCTTTAGTCAAATGTGGGAACTTAATATGTGGAGATTAGGTTAATGTTACTTAAATTTTTGGTAATATATTTGGAAAAAAATGTAATTATGATGATGATGATGATGATTAAAATCCACTAAGACAAATATGGTCTACCGAACCTTAATAAAGTAAGATATTAATTGATATTTTTTAACATTTTATTTGTATTATCGAAAGAAAGGGTGAGAAGCATTCTTATATCATCATAGTTTTGTTGACTTGACAAGTCAAGAAGGTTGGTAGTGTGGAAAAAACTTTGAAAAATAGAACAGATGTGAGTAAGAGTTGGGAAATCCAAGAGAAAGTGTTTTTCATCTTCAACTCCCTTAGTATCACAAAGTTAATAGACTCTTTCATCCCAAGGTGTTTTGGGAATTTACCAATGCCTGGTTTCACTATGAAGCTCATGAGAAATAGTTCCTATCTTGGGAATGTTCATTTTCTACTTAGCACTAGTCAAGACAAAGATAATTTTGGTTTTCAAGATTAGGGTTGATCACCTCTTTGTAATACCTTAGCTTCCTTTTTCCCTCTAACTCCTTATCATTCCAAAAATTATCCTTAAATTTAGCAGCAATAATATTTTTAATATTATCCTTGTTCTTCAAGATGATCTCCTCCTTAACCCCCAAATGGTCTAGCTAAGACTCGACATCCTTATGTTGACCTTTCTTCACTCGAAGATGGAGATTTTGGCTAGAATTATAGGCCATTTTAGGAAACCTCTTGGCTTTCACGTTGTATAGCTTCTTCTTATATATGAGATACATAGTGATAGTTATGATTTTAATTAGGGAAGCACTAGCTTCAATCAAGAGGATAGGGTAGGGAGTATATCCTTTAATCTTGAGGTTGTGGGTTATAAATTGTTTTTGATCAACTCAATCTTCCTCCAAGATTCTCTAGATATACTGCGACCCCAAAACTCACATCCACATAAAATAATAGGAGTGATGAGAGTCTTAAAGAAGAACTTTTTTTAAGTCCAGAGTCAAAGATCTATTGACATACAATTGTTTTCAAGCCCATAATAATCTTTTAAACCTCCAATTATCCTTTTCTCAATGCTATAATTATAATTGAGCTAAGGATGAATGTCGATTCCCAGTAGAAATTTGCGAATAATGATTAATTATCCACCGAGACTATCCTGATCACATACAATTCGAATTTATATGCAACACATAATCTCTTCCACTCAGATCATCAAACATGCGGAAATAAAATCAAGCGATAACACATCAAATCATCATACACATTAACACAGTATGTATGGGGAATGCTTATATCTTAAAACCCCACAGCTATTGTGTATATTATAATGGAGAAATCATGTAACAAACTCAGTACAATACTCCTCACAAGTACTTAGTACTATCTCATGAAGTTACACACAAACTAGCTTGGTTTTGAACAGGTTACTGGTTCAAAACTCACCACTAATTGCCTTGCCTCTATTGCGCAATCATGGCTTGTCTATATAGAGATCCAAGGTTCGAATCTCCTTGGCTTGACAGTGCAATCATCATGGGCAATTCCTCCAAGTGTGGTGCAAATCTCATGCACAACTGATGTCGCCACTGATAGCTAACTCCACCCTTTCATCTACCTCTTTCACTGGTCTCCACTGAACTGTCCATGCACTGTAGTGAGCTGATGTGTTCTTGAGTTGAATAATGAGTTACTAATTAATGAATTAAATAATATTTAATTCACTCCACTCATAACTAATTGATTAGCTAGTTAAACTAATCTCAATCAGTTCAACTAAAATAAACAGAACACAACTCCACTAGCTGTCTCATTAACTCCACAAACTTCTGCCACTGAAGTCCTAACTGAAGTCAACCATGCATGATGCCATCAAACCCTTGGGAATAGCGTAATTCCTCTGTCAGATGCATGAGCCACTTCCAAGGCTCGAACTGAAGTGCTCCAAGAGAGTAAACTGAAGTTTATAGTTCAAATATTATTAAGGGTAAATAATATTTGACTTCCCTATTTTTAGGATAGGCAGTCTAAAAATAGACATCGACCTATAGGTCAAAAAATAGAGGTCCATCTATTTTTACCAACATGACCAATACTCCAAGAATAACATACTGCAACCCCTGGACCATGCTCCATATGTCTAAAAATAGACATGGTCTAAAAATAGACTTTGCGCCAGAATTTGCCTGCGGGCCCACTTAGTGAAGGCGACTTCATTTCACTAAGCTCCATCATCTTGCTGCATTCTCAACACTCCCTCTCGGCAAGATATGGATTATCTGCAACCCCTATCCTGCCTCTGTGGAATTCGAACTTGCTCCTGGTGAGCGCCTTCGTCAGGATGTCGGCATCCTGATCCTCCGTGGGAACATATGAAAGCATCATGATTCTCGGCTGAACACAATCTCTGATATGATGGTACCTGATGTCGATGTGTTTGGATCTATCATGAAATACTAGATTAGCCGAGAGTTTAATGCAACTCTGGTTATCACAGTAAATCACTGTAGGCTCCAAATGCAACTCGAACAATCCAACGAGGATCTTCCTCATCCAAATAGCCTCGCATGCAGCCAAGCTAGCTGCCATGTACTCGGCCTCTGCTGAAATGAGTGCCACGGATCTCTGCTTCCTGCTGTACCAGGAAACTGCTGTCGACCCAATGCTGAAAACTCCTCCGGATGTGCTCTTCTGGTCCGTTGGGCTCCCTGCCCAATCTGCATCAGTGAAGCCAGAAAGCTTCGCTCCATCCTCCTGTCTGTACCATAGACCATATCCTGATGTGCCTCTAATATAGCGCAATACATGCTTGCCTGCCTTCCAAAAGAGCTTGGTAGGCTTAACCATAGCTTGCGAAAGCTGGTTAATTGCATAGCATATATCGGGTCGTGTATTGACCAGATACATAAGCGACCCCACCAACTGTCGATAGATAGTGGCATTCACTACCTCCGCTGAAGTAGCATCCTCCTTCCTCCAACCACCAGGAAGAGGAGTGTCAACAGGCTTGCAGCCTTGCATGTTGAACCTCTCCAGAATCTCCCGGGCATACTTGCCCTGAGAAACAAACAGTCCTCCATTGCGCTGCCAAATATCCAATCCCAGGAAATAATGAAGGATGCCCAGGTCCTTCATCTCAAACTCTCGTGCAATATCCTCCTTGCATGAAAGTATCAACTGCTCATCGCCAGTCAAAATCAGATCATCTACATACAGTACGATGATCAACAGCTTCCCCTCCACCACAATCTAGTACAGGTTTGGATCTGCCTCACTCTTGGAGAATCCAAGCCCGGTGAAGTAGCTGTCTATGCGAGTGTACCAAGCACGAGGTGCTTGCTTCAGCCCGTACAGTGCTCTCTTGAGTCGGCACACATGCGACTCACTGCTGAAGATCTCGAAACCTTTAGGTTGCTCTATGTACACCTCCTCCTCAATGACTCTGTTGAGGAACGCAGTCTTCACATCCATCTGATGAATGTGCCACCCCATCTGCGCTGAGAGAGCAAGGATCGTCCATATGGAAGAGTACCTTGCGACAGGTGCAAAAGTCTCCTCATAATCAATCCCCTCGATCTGTGAAAAGCCACGGGCGAAAAATCTCGCCTTGTACTTCTCCACACTCCCGTCAGCCGCCTGCTTCACTTTGTAGATCCATCGCGAACCCACCATTGATTTCCCCTCCGGTCTTGGGACAATCTCCCATGCACTGTTCCTGATGATCGAATCATATTCTTCGATCATGGCATCAACCCATGCGGGTTCCTCCACAGCTTCCTCAAAAGAGGATGGCTCCGTCACAACACATTGACTCACAAGAGCCATGTATCCGGTGTACCGATCTGGTGACTATCTCTGTCTGCGCTGTGTTGTAGGTGGTCCTACAACCTTCTCTGCATCCCGAGCCAGTCGCTCAGCTTCTGTAGTGCGCATGCGCCCTCTGATGGTTGGCGCTGCCTGGGTGGTTTCTTCCACCTCCTGAACCTCCTCTTGTGGCTGATCCACATCCGGAAACTCCTCCTTAGGAACTAACAGCTCCTCATCTGCATGCAAGTGTAGCTCCCTCTCAAGCGAACACTGCATGGCTTTCTCCTCCTGAAATTTTATATCCCGTTGCACAACAGTCTTTCGACTGTCTGACAAATATACCCGGTAGTTGTGAGGTGTATCAGTGTACCCCACAAATATTCCAACCTCAGCAGTTGGATCCAGCTTCCTTCTCGCATCCTTCGTCACATGCATGTAGACAGGAGAACCAAAAATCCGCAAATGGGAAATATCGGGCCTCTTGCCAGAATAAGCCTCCTCTGGTGTACTCATGCCAAGAACCTTGTGAGGACAACGGTTCTGCACATACACTGCTGTATTGCATGCCTCAGCCCACAAGTGAAGGGGTAGGCCCTGATCATGCAACATCGCCCGTGCAGCACCCACGATCGTTCTGTTCTTCCGCTCAGCCACCCCGTTCTGCTGTGGGTTATAAGGTGCGATGAGCTCTCTCCGAATCCCTTCTGCACTGCAGAACTCCTTGAATTCAGCTGAGATGAATTCACCACCGTTATCACTCCTTAGAGCAATCACCTTCTTCCCCGACTCCTTCTCGACCAGTGCTTTAAACTCACAGAACTTCGCGAATGTATCGCTCTTCTTTTGCATGAAGAAGATCCAGCACTTTCAAGAGAAATCATCAACAAAGATCACATAATACCTGTGCTTTGCTGTCGAAGCAACTGAGAAAGGACCACACACGTCTGTGTGAACTCTCTCAAGGATCGTCGTGGCGTGAATATCCTTCTCGTGAAAGGTGGCTTTCACATACTTCCCTAAAGTACACCCCTTGCACTGATCTGACTGCGCAAGAGTGCCCTTAGGAAGCCCAATAGAAATCTGCTGCAGAATCTTCAAAGCTCCATGGTGAAGGTGGCCCAATCTCCTGTGCCACGGTTCGCCCTCATCATCCCGGCTCACCACTTCTCCCGCCTTGCATGCCATAGCTGCGCAGCCATCTACCTGCAACTGATAAAGGTTCTTGGTTCGAACCCATATCTTCCGGGTCTCTCCAGTAGTCTTACTGCGCAGGAAGGCTTTTCCTTCGCTGAAGACCACATCATACCCCTTGTCCTCCAACATCGCCACAGATATCAAGTTCTTCTTCAATCCAGGTACATGCATGACATCCTTCAGTACAAAGGGTTTACCAGACTCCCTCTGAAAGGATATGGTACCGATACCAGTCGCACTGTATCTACCATCATCGCCCATCTCGATGTGCACACCCAAATCTTTGTCCTCCAGATCTAAGAACAAATCCCGATCTCCCGTCATATGAAATGACGCACCGCTGTCCAAGAACCACACCGATCCCATCACACTTGAAACCAAGCATGCGATCAGTGAAAATTCAAGCTCGAACTGTGAAGCCAAAGCTTCTCCATCTGCAAATCTTCCCGCTTGCTTGTTTTTCTTCTTCTTTGGACAATTGGTAGCATAATGTCCGTGATCATGGCAGTGAAAACACTTCACTTTCACCATATCCTGCTTCTTGCCCTTTGCACCGAAATGAGAAGGTTTCTTACCCTTCCCCTTCTTTGCTTTGGCAACCAAAGCGCAATTTTCTTCATCAGCTCCCTTTGATGAAGATCCATCTCGAGTAGTCCTCCTTATCTCCTCCTGCATGAGATCCGCCCAAAGGCGCTCCCATCCCGGCAGCTTCTCACGACCATTGACACTATCTTGATATGAGTGCCAAGCCTTCGGAAGACCAAGGAGAGCCAGGTCGACCATATCCTCTTCATCGACAGTAACTCCCACACTTCCCAGTTCATCTCTGCATTGAGTGAACTTCGTGAGGTATTTAGTGATACTGTCGCCCTTCTCCATCTTGATGTTCCTAAGCTTGTCTTTGAGCGCCAGCTTCCTTTGGTCACTCTTACTCTGGAATAGATCCGTCAAAGCTTTCCACATTAAATATGGAGTAGCCTTTCCATGCAGGCTGGATACAATATGATCCTTGACGCCCTCCAACAGGATCCTTCGACACTTCGCCATCTTCTTTTGCCATGCATCGACTTCAGCAGGATCAGTGGGCTTTTGGACATCCGTATATACGAACTCCTTGAGACCATTATCTTCTAATACTACTTCCATGCGATCCTTCCATGCAACATAATTCGAACTGCCTTCAAGAGCATATTCGAGTCGCAAACCGTTGAAAGACATTTTCAACACTGGCACCAAGAAAACAAAACTGCTGCAAAATTTAGATTTCCACCTCAAAGCTCAACCGCTCTAGATCTGTGAGAACAAATTATTTCTAGCACAGAGATTGACTGCAAGGGGCATTTACCAGACCTTTCACTTTCCGAAGAAAGATGAATCCGGAGGCTACCTGGCCCGCATGCAGACTCTGTCTACCGAAATAAGTTTGTAATCACTATGATGATCAATCTGAACTTCAATAGCTCTGATACCATGTAGAAATTTGCTGAATAATGATTAATTATCCACCGAGACTATCCTGGTCACATACTATTTGAACTTCATATACAACACATAATCTCTTCCACTCAACTCAACTCAGATCATCACACATGCGGAAATAAAATCAAGCGATAACACATCAAATCATCATACACATTAACACAGTATGTATGGGGAAAGCTTATAGCTGAAAACCCCGCAGCTATTGTGTATATTATAATGGAGAAATCATGTAACAAACTCGGTACAATACTCCTCACAAGTACTCAGTACTTTCTCATAAAGTTACACACAAACTAGCTTGGTTTTGAACAGGTTACTGGTTCAAAACTCACCACTAATTGCCTTGCCTCTATTGCGCAATCATGGCCTGTCTAAATAGAGATCCAAGGTTCAAATCCCCTTGGCTTGACAGCGCAATCATCATGGGCAATTCCTCCAAGTGTGGTGCAAATCTCATGCACAACTGATGTCGCCACTGATAGCTAACTCCACCCTTTCATCTACCTCTTTCACTGGTCTCCACTGAACTGATCATACATTGTAGTGAACTGATGTGTTCTTGAGTTGAATAATGAGTTACTAATTAATGAATTAAATAATATTTAATTCACTCCACTCATAACTAATTGATTATCTAGTTAAACTAATCTCAACCGGTTCAACTAAAATAAACTAAAATAAGCAGAACACGACTCCCCTAGGCTGTCTGTCGCTCCCACAAACTTATATACTAAAGTCCTAAGCCGAAGTCAACCATGCATGATGCCATCAAACCCTTGGAGTAAGCGCGTAATTCCTCGCCAGGATACATGAGCCACTTCCAAGCTCGGCGAAGTGCTGTAAGAGAATAAACTGAAGTTTAGAGTCCAAATATTATTAAGGGCTAATAATATTTGACTGACCTATTTTTAGACAGGGAGTCTAAAAATAGACTTCGACCTGTATGTCTAAAAATAGAGGTCCATCTATTTTTACCAACTCGACCAATCATCCAAGAATAGCATACTGCAACTCCTAGACCATGCTCCATATGTCTAAAAATAGACATAGTCTAAAAATAGACTTTGCGCCAAAAATAGCCTGCGGGCCCACTTAGTGAGGGCGACTTCATTTCACTAAGCTCCATCATCTTGTTGCATTTTCAACACGATTCCCATATATTTGTATGAAGAGACTTCCTCCAAGTAGTTGTTATCATAGTTGATCTTTTTGGATTTAATTATCATGACTTTAGTCTTGTCGATATTAACAATCATACTCGTCTTAGAGCAGTAATATTGGAGGATTCTAAGCTACCTGTTGAGATCGTCATGGCTCTTGGCTAAAAGAACGATATTGTTAGCATAAAGGATAATATTAATGACCATACCAGTGAGTCTAGGGCCATCACATCTTGTAGCTTCCAAACATTCTTCTAGTTTATCAATGTAAATGCCAAAAAGGGTAGGGGATAAGGGACACCCTTGCTTTGCAATTAATTTCTTCTCACCAACCCTTGATGGTTCTTAGCTTGGCAATAACATTCTCATATAGCCTAGTCACAATAACCCACAAACTGAGAGGAACGATTATCTCTTCTAGCCTCTTCCATAGCTTATCCCGAGAAATGATGTTGAAAGATTTTCTAAAGTCAACAAAACAACAAAAGAGATCAGTTTTATTATTGCGACATTCTGCAATGATCCTAAAAGTAACAAGATGGCCTATGAAAATTTTTATTTTTAAATTAAATATACTTTTAATTAAAATATATATATATATATATAGTCTGAGTTGATAGCTACATGCTTGACCTTTGGCTTGAGAACCTGCGACCCAGGGGCCTCTAAGCCATCAAAATCACCCAGGGATCACACTCGGCTTGGGCCACACCCGCCTTTAACACAACTGGATTTTTCCATGGAGTTTCGAACTAGTCACTGTTAGGTCCCTATAAGACTAGTGTATCCCCTTATTGTTATTGTTGTACCCATGTAGTCCCCATAGTGTTATTATTGTTCCCCATAGAATCCCATTATGGTTATTGTTGCGCCCTTACATTATTATTCTTATGTCAACTCTGATTATACTGTGACCCATTGTGTTTAAGAACAACACCATTCCAAAGATATATATGAGAAATTTTGATGGCAAGGATCTGGTAACATGGATACTACAAAAGGAGCAATATTTTGATCTCCATGATGTGCAACACTAATAAAAGGTACGCATTGCAACTTTATATTTAGAACCTAATCAGTTTGTATGGTATCGATGGCTTTATTCTCGCCACTTGTCACTTGGTCAATTTTTACAGAGGAAATGATAGCACATTATTAGGATACAAAGAGCGACACCTTCTTTGGCTAAATGAAAAATCTCAAACAAAAGGGTTCAATGGTAGAGCACATTAAGGACTTCCAAAAATTGAATATCAGGGTAGCAGATATTCTAGAGGAGCATAGGATTGATGTCTTCATAGGGAATTTAAAGGATAAAATCCAACATGAGGTTTTCCTTTGGGAACCTGATTCATTAGAGACGACATTCAGGGTGGCAAGAAAAGTTGAAAGAAAAATTATGGCAACAATGAAGTCTACCAATCACAACTATGAAGATGGAAATGTTGTTGCTCGTAGCCTTCCACGACCTACAAGGCTGACACCACAACAATTGGAGGAAAAAAGAGAAAAAGGGCTTTGTTATAGTTGTGATATCAAATACACTAAAGGTCTTAAGTGTGCCAAGAAGAAATGATTTTACATAGCTTGTGAAGAGGAGGAGGAAAAGGAACAAGAAACATCAAAAGAGGAGGATATACACTAGGAAACAACTCCAGAGAAGGAAGAAATGAATCCAACCATATCTTGTAATGCATTGGCAGGAATTGCCACTCCTCAAACTCTCAAGACAGAAGGATATATCAAGAAAAAAAGGTAATAGCGTTGATTTATTCGGGTAGTACCCATAATTTTATTCATTGTAAGATAGCCAAGGAATTGAATTGCTTCCTATATCCAACAGTATAGTGTCAAGTGATGGTTGCAAATGGAGGAACTATAAATTTCTTGGGAAAGTTCCATAATATCAAGATAACCATGGGGGAATATGTATTTAATAGTCAAATTCTTTCTATTCCAATGGGTGGTGTTGATGTTGTACTAGGAGCCCAGTGGTTACAATCTTTGGGGATTATAGCTTTTAATTTTCAATAAATTTTCTTGAATTTTTTTGGGAAGGAAAGGAAGTTGAATTACGGGGTATCGCAAGGAAACTAGGAAATATAATCAGCTCTAATGTCATGACAAAGATTCTGAAGAAAGAACAATGAGGCCTAATTGCACAATTATGCTCACTACAGGTTCAAACATCAAAATCATCTATTTCTCCATATCTCCAAAAATTCTTGGACAATCATTCCAAGGTGTTTGAGACTCCAAAAGGCCTCCCACATATTCGTGATTATGATCATGCTATTCATTTGATTCCAGGAAGTGTTCCTCCAAACATCAGGCCTTACAGATACCCTTATGCCCAAAAGACTGAGATTGAACGTATGGTTGCAAAAATGTTAGAGGTCGGTATAATTCAAACTAGTCAAAGTTCTTTCTCCTGCTCTAGCAGTATTAGTGCATAAAAAGGATTGATCATGGTGCATGTGTCCAAATTATAGGGAGCTCAATAAGCTCACTATTAAAGATAAATTTCCCATTCCTAACATTGATGAATTATTGGATGAAATACATGGAGAAATTTACCTCACCAAGTCGAATATTTGTTCAGGATATCATCAAATAAGAATGAAGACTGAAGACATTCCGAAAAAACAACATTTAGAACTCGTGAGGGTCATTATGAATTTTTGGTCATACCTTTTGGGCTTACCAATGCACCTTCTACATCTCAAGGTTTGATGAATTCCATTTTCAAACCCTTCTGTAGAAAATTTATGTTAGTATTTTTTGATGATATACTAATCTACAACAAGTCTTGGAAGGATCATGTCCAACATGTTGACAGGGTGCTCAAACTATTGGAGGAGAAATAATTATATGAAAAAACCTCCAAATGTTTCTTTGGAGTACATGAGGGAGAATATCTGGGTCATATTGTATCTCATGAGGGTGTTAAGGTAGACCCTAACAAAATTAAAGCCATTAAGGAATGGAAAATCCTCACAACCATAAAACATCTGCAAGGATTTCTCGGGTTGACAGGGTATTATCGCAAGTTTGTTAAGAATTATGGGAGAATAACATCACCTATAACAACATTACTAAAGAAAGATGCATTTTCTTGGACTCCAGAAGAAACTAAGGCATTTGAACATCTTAAAGAGGCAATGTGTCAAACACTGGTCTTAGCTACACTAAACTTCACAAAAACCTTTATTGTGGAATGTGATTCCTCAAGAAATGGAATTGGTATTGTTTTAATGTAAGAAGGAAGACACATTGCTTTTGAAAGTCATCCAATCAAAGGAAATGATTTACAAAAACCTATTTATGAGAAGGAAATCTTGGCAATATTACATGCACTTAAGAAATGGAGACCTTACCTAATGGGAAGACACTTAAAGGTAAAAATGGATCATGATAGTCTTAAATAATTTTTATAACAAAGATTATATTTAGAAGAGCAGCAAAAAAGGGTCACAAAGATATTGGGTTTTGACTTTGAAATCATCTACAAAAAAGGGAATCAAAATGTTGTTGCAGATGCACTCTCAAGAAAGGATGAGGATGTGGAAGCATTGCTTTGTGTCATCTCTATTATCCAACCAGATCGGATAACCAAAGCAAGGGATGAATGGAAGAATGACGAAGAAGTGTGGTAACTCATTCAAAACTTGTAGCAAGATCCTAGTACATTTGATACATTTTGCTGAAAAAATGATTCATTATGGTACAAAGATCACTTATATCTTTGTAATAATTCCCAACTCAACAAAAGATTCTTTTGGAATTGCACACCTCTCCCTTAGGGGGAACTCAAGAGTTTTAAAAACATATCATGGGGTTAAGAAGGATTTTTTTTGGGATGGCCTTAAATCTGATATTCAAAAGTTTGTGGTGGAATGTTTGGTTTGCCAACGAAATAATGTTGAGATAATTAAGACCCTGGGTTTGTTACAACCTCTATCCATTCCAAGTCAAAGTTGGGAGGAGGTTTCAATATTGGATTTTATCACAGGTTTACCCAAGTCAGAAGGAAAGAGTGTCATCATGGTGGTAGTTGATAGACTTACCAAGTATGCACACTTTTGTGCATTATCACATCCATTTAAATCCAATACATTTGTTGTTGCATTTATGGAAACAATTCAAAAGCTACATGGAACCCAAAGATTATTGTAAGCAACAAAGATCCCATTTTCAGTGGAAATTTTTGGACATAAATATTTTCTTATCTGGGTACTCAATTAGCTCATAGCTCATCTTATCATCCTCAATATGGGGAAAACTGAGATAGTGAAAAAATGTTTGGAAGGATATCCTCGTTGCTTTGTATCTGATAAGCAGACACAATGGGTCAAGTGGTTACCTCTAGCTGAATGGTGGTATAACACTTCCTTCTATACTGCAGCAAAAATAACCCCATTTATGGCACTTTATGGATATCATCCACCGTCCATCACATCATCTTTAAGAGAAAATTCTAAGGTTCAAGTGATGGAAGATCATATCAAGCATCAACAACAATTTCTCCAACTCTTAAAGGATAATCTCACTTTTGTGCAAAATCAAATGAAACAACATGCAAATAAACATCGTATCGAAAGAAGTTTTTATTTAGGTGACTGGGTATTTTTACGGCTACAACCATACAAACAAATTCCCGTCAAGCAAGCTAAGAAGGATAATAAAGTATCACCAAAGTATTATGGTCTTTACAGGGTGTTGTAAAATATTGGTACAATGACATACAAATTAGAGCTTCTGGCATCTTCCCGAGTGCACCCAGTTTTCCATGTTTCATGCTTAAATAAGGTTATAGGTGACAAGCTCCCAGTTCAAACAATATTGCTAGAAATTAATGAGGAAGGAAAAATCATATTGGAACCTGAAGCAGTCACAGAAACAAGAACTCGACGACTACTAAATCGATCAATTTTAGAGTATTTCATCAAGTGGAAGAACTTACTCGCTGAAGATTCCTCATGGGAGGGTGAGAATTTTATACATAAGCATCCAAAACTACTCGAGCGTTGAGGACAACATTTTTTTGAAGGAGAGGGGCATGCTAGGTCTCTATAAGACTATTGTATCTCCTTATTTTTATTGTTAGTGTATCCCCCTTATTGTTATTGTTGTACCCATATAGTCCCCATAGTGTTATTATTGTGCCCCGTAGAAGCCCACTATTGTTATTGTTGTTCCCTTACATTATTATTGTTATGTCGGCTTTGATTATGCTGTGACCCCTTAGACTCCTATATATAGAAAGGAGGTTTTGTTATTTGAATCGTCCAAGAATTGTTCATTTATGTAATGTTAAGGAGGTTTCCCCCTCAAAGAGGTTGATTTCTAAGTCGCTGATTAACCTTTTCTTCTATTTTGTGAGCTGGTTGCATAACAGTGACCTTCACATCATGGAATTACTTTGCAGTACACCCCATCATCGTCTACTCTATGCCCCGTGGGTATATATATATATATGATTTATAAGATAAAAATATTATATATTTATATAGTTAATTAATTAAATTTTTTAATATATATAAAAAGAGAGATAACCTATTAATGTTTTTTAAAATACAAAATCATAATTTTTAATATAATGAATAGAAATATAATTTACATTTTCAAATTTTAGTTATATATACATATATGAAGTGTTATGTGTGAGGAGGTTCATGGTTCAAATCGCCTTGATTCACCTGTGATTATGGAATGGGAATACGTAAGCCCTTAGAGGTTATAGTGGTAGCGGTTAGAATCAACCCATGTCATGCGAGTATGAGACCAACCCAGTTGTTGTTTCCTCTAAAAAAATAAAGGAGTATATATATATATATATATATATATAACTTAGTGGGTATTTTGAGTGCACATAATCATGAAAATATAATCTATATTTTTTTATAATAAAAATAACAATTAATTTTAATGTTAAGACAAAGTTAGACATCATACTTATGTATGAGACCCATTTGTTTGTGGAACAAGAGACTTGCCTTCATGCAACAATTTGACTACTAAAGTTTACAAATGTGTAAATACTCTACCACCCTCGAGATTCGAACTTGTGACCTCTTACAAGGAAGCACATGATGGGTGAAAATGTGAAGCTGGGTTACACTTTTTGCCCTTTTTTGAGAAAAAAATTTCATTTTTTTTCGGTTCTTCAACTTTCTGCAAACTATAACAATTTTTATGTGTAGAATTTCATTTTGCGATAAAAATAAAAGTTGTGAGAAATTTTGTTAGCTTTCTATTACTTATTTTTTGAAATTTTTTTATGCAGATTTGATATGCCAACTTAGCGTTTCTTTGAGTGTGTGTTTCTTAACAATCAAAGGATTCATAATAAGTCATGTTATGACGCAATGTTGTATTCATTGAAAATTTGTGTTTTTGAGAAAACAAAATGTGTTACAACAATCTAGACAGAGTCTACTTTGGTTTCGTCATATTTACAAAGCCAATGGATGCATATCATAATTACTAGAATTTTTTGAACTGGTCCAAAACGAAAAACTGCGTTTTTTGGATATGTTTCGCGTCGCAAGAAATTTCTTAACATATAAGTTATAAACTAAAAATCTAAAAGCTACCCATTAGAGACGACAGACCAATGTAATGCCCCATAATTTTTTCAATTTTTTTTACAATGTATTTTGGGAGATACAAAATTTTGATTTCACTGAATCACAATGAACCTCAGAAATTGTTTGCACCCATTTTATTAGAAAAATAATTAAAAATAATAAACGTTTATGAAATTCCATAAAAGTTATATTTCTTGAAAGTAGATTCAATTCTGAAAATGCTTGTCTTGGTTCCGACAGTTAATTAACAACCTTTCATGGAGTTTAATTAGTCCAAAGTTGCAGAACCGTTTTCAGAGCCTGGTTTTGCGTAATTGGTGACACGTTAGTTCGGCCGAACTTTTAGTCCAAGTTCGGCCGAACTATGCTTTCCGCTTAAGGGTCGTTAAATCTGACATCCTAATAGTTCAGCCGAATTTTTGATCAAAAGTTCGGCCGAACTATTGTATAACTCTCCGTCGACCGGAAAGTTTTGCGAAGCCCCCTACTAAAACACATTTCGCGTCAATATAAATTGCCGCGAAATGATTCACATTTCGCACACTTCATCTCATTTTAAAAAGATTTTGGTTTGGGTTCAAAAAATTTTCTTCAAAGTTTGGGTTTAAGAACATTTCTTGGAAGCAAATTGATTTTTTGGAAGATATTTCTTGGAGGTTTCTTCAAAGTTTGGGTTTAAGAACATTTCTTGGAAGCAAATTGATTTTTTGGAAGACATTTCTTGGAGGTATGTACGTGTTTTGAGTTGAAGTAAATCTTTTGAACTTCGTTTCATTTTTATAAAACATTTTTCTCTCGAATTTTTTAAAGTGTGTGTTTTGGATTGGAGTATGTATTTTTTACAAAAAAATTACACTGAATTTTTTTAAATTAAATATTTTGTGATATTTTTTGTAATTGAGTTATTGTCTAATTTTTTGAAGGAAATTTTTTGAACTTCATACCCTATTATCATGGGAAATCGAAGAACTTGTGCGAGAAAATATGATCGAAAAAGAGACCCTGAGGCACGTAGAGAAGAAACGAGACAATCTTGCAAAAGAAAGTTAGAAGCCCTCTCAAATATTGAAGAGGAAAATCAACCTCAAGCGGAAATTGAAGCAGGTATGTAAATGTAAATATTATGATCTATTGATATATTTAAAATTTTCCTAATGTAAAATGTGAAGCTTAATTTTTATTTGATGAACTAATTTGAAAAATATTTTGTTTAATGTAAACAGACAAAGATATTTCTCAAAATATTGAAGAAGAAAATCAACCTCAAGCAGAAATTGAAGCAGGTATGTAAATGTAAATATTATGATCTATTGATATATTTTTAAAGTTTTCCCAATGTAGAATGTGAAGCTTATTTTTTATTTGATGAACTAGTTTGAAAAATATTTTGTTTAATGTAAACAGACAGAGATACTCCTCAAAATATTGAAGAAGAAAATCAACCTCAAGCAGAAATTGAAGCGGGTATGTAAATGTAAATATTATGATCTATTGATATATTTAAAATTTTCCTAATATTTATTGACATAGTTATTAATTTAGTGATTTATTGAATATGTACTATTTTTTCGAATATGTACAGATGAAATCACTTTCGATAATGAGATGTTAGAAAATGTTGACACTCACACATATGGAGATAAAAAACCTGACCATGTTATACGATATCGTGTCAAGCGCATTTTTGAAGAGTATTTCTTAAATGAGCAAGTGACAGTTCATGCTCAAATGTTGAAAGGTCTCCTATCATTAAGGAAATTAAAAGAAGCGACGACACTATTGGGTATTCGAAAATCAACCAAAGATAAAAAAAATGAATGAAGAGGTGATAAAAAATATGAGTAGTGCTATAAAGTCAATTAAGAGATCTAGAGATAAAGATGTTTCAAATATACGTGGAGGAATACAGATGGCAATAGTTTCACCAAGTACTCAAGAGAATCGTTTGATAACATCTATGGCACGAGCACTGGGAACCTCACAAAAAAATCTACACAAACATCGAAAATTTCGACTACAAATAGATGTAAATGATGAACTCACTTGTTGGAGAGCTATTTGTAGGCAACCATACAAAGATAGACTTGGAGAAAATGTTAAAAAAATAATATATGAATATTGGAAGAACAATTCGCGTGTTTCACCAACTGCAAGACATGTGATGCGAAGAAGAATAACACGAAATCGATACGAAGAACATGAAAAAAATCTCTTGGAAACCACTCAGATAGAGTTATTCAACAAGTTCAAAGAAGAGAATCGTCAAATTCAAGTTTCACTCAGTGCTTTTGTTCAACAAAAACCATGGTATGTAAAACCTATCACCGTACGCGACACTTGTTGTTGCCGTTATCATGTGGAATTTGAGTTATATTATGACACATTCTTTGATTTCGGTAGAACATTATGGAAGGATTCACCTCCTCCTTCCACTATCCGTGAATTCATATCTCAAATTCTATGTGAAAGAGAAAGCGATGAACTATTTTACAAAAAGAAATGTGTTGGTGGTAAAAAATGCGATGATTGTGGAAATTTGACTAAATTTCCAAACAAATATCGTATTGATATAAATGATCAATCATTGTCCAACATGAAAGTGAAATGGAAGAGATATGAATATATCGGTACATCGATTCAAGGTGCAAATAGTGTTAAAAGAATCGAATTACGAGAAGACGAAATTTTTCTGATAGACTTTTTGAGAAAGTTTGAGGCAGAAATTTACAAATACACCAAACATTCCCATAGAGCTCGATGGCAAGACTTGCAATTCAAAAAATCTCGTGAAGTTTTTCCACCAGGGACCATTTTTTCAGTGATTGATTTTGCAGAAAACTACACATTTGTTCCACAAAAAGAAATTAAGAGTGAATACTATCATTCTGACCAAGTCTCCATGCTCGTCCATATTCTATATAGACATGCTGAACAAAATGTCGATCATATAGAAAGCACGAGTGAAAATCGACATATAATTAAAGAATATCACTTTTATATCAGTGATGATCGTACACATGATACATGTTTTGTACAACATTGTTTTGGAAGAATTTATGATTCATTGAAAGATCGTGGAATAACATTCAATGAACATTGGATATGGTCAGACGGATGCGCAGGTCAATTAAAATATACACGATAATTCTTTTGGTTGTGTTATCTTCATAAGAAAACATGCATTAAACATTGTTGGAATTTCTTTGAGACTGGCCATGGAAAAGGAGAACATGACAGTGCAGGAGCATGCATAAAACGAGTACTTCGAAGATATCAAATGAACCACTCTGCACGCCGACTTGTGAACGCTAAAGAAGTTGTTCAATGGTGCAAAACTGCTCTAAGCCATGAGATTAACCCATCAAGAGAAGTGCGAAGGTACATTCAATTTAATTTATATTGGAAATATAATTTTAAACATTGTACATTTATCATGCAATGATTATTTTTAATTGTATTTTGATATCATATTTACAAATTCTTTTCTAATTTTCCATATAAAGGTTTTTCTGGCATATTGGAATCGAAGACGTAGATAGATCAATTGGAAATGGCGTTGAAATAATAAAAGGGACTCGAAAATTGCATTCAATTCAAACAAAGTTGTCCACAAATGTGTTTGCATTTGATAAAAGAAAATATTCTTGTTTTTGTGATGTTTGCATAGACAACACAAAATCCAGTGACGTTTGTGAAAACAAAATGTATGTGAACGATTGGAAACATACTGAGCTAAATATAAAGGGAAAAATTTCTGTTGAAATGTTTAAAGAAATGGATTCAGAGGAAACTACAATATCATCCGATGGTGATCGAGTTTTGGATCTTGTTAGAGAAGGTAACATTTGAATTACTTTCTAATGATTTAAAGATCTAGAAATAAATTTAAATATGCATAATTAAATGTTAGAACATTTTTATTGTCTGGGAGATGTGTACTCTCAATTGCGCATATTGTATGATGAAAATGTGAAGTATTATTTGATGCGTTGCACTGAACAAAAAATGAAATTATTACAAGACTATAATGATCACGGATTTCAGTATGACAAAGGGTCTATTATACTGAAAGGTTATTTTTCCAAACAAACTCGTCAAAGTGGAGACTTTGTTTACTTCGAAGACTATGAACCTGATTCCATAAGTTGTCAATATAGTCACTTGGTGTGTGCAGCACGCATAAAATTGATAGAAGTTCAATCAAAGAAAAAATCAAAAATTAAGAAATGGAAAATGTCAAAATCCGATCATGAACGGATTATTGAGGATGGAATTCCATTAGAATTTTTTTGAGTGAAGTGTCCAACAATTTATTATCTTTGGATTAAAAATATGTTTTTGCACGAGCTTTAGGTACTCTTTAAAAACTTGAAACAACATGTTATTTGTGGTTTGCACATGTTACAAATTGTTTGAGTACAAGCACGTGCTCTAGTATCAACTGAAAGTAGTTTTTCTATACATGTACATTGATGAAAAATGTTATATATATATATATATATATATATATATATATATATATATAGATATATTCTAGAATGAAATTAATTTTTCTTGTATATTAATTGTTCTTGTATATGTTTTCCGACCGTATGGTACAAATTATTTCACTTTATTTTGTAAGGTCAGATTCGGTCCCCATATGGCCTAGCCTCCAAGGGACGAGATAACAAGTGGTTGTCCCCACTTGCCCGAATCTCAACTTTTAAGTACAATTTTACTGTTTATGGCAAGCATCTTACATTCAATGTCCTTTCCAATGACCAATTCTTTAATGAATTCCAATGCACTAGACCAAAGTTGGTGACCTACTTGGTTTTTCACCCAAGAAATTCCAAGGTACTCTTCTTGCCTTTGGCCCCCAAAGCTACAATGGAGTTATAGGAAGGTGAAGAAAAAAAATTTCACTGATAGGAATTTGGTCACATCCCTAATCTCCCCTTATCAAAAAGTTCCTATCTACTACATTATCCAGCATGTACTCAAGATCACTATTTCGTAATTAGAATATCACAATATCATAAGTTCTCACAAAAATACATGGAATGCCATTACGGCACTCATCTAACAATGGGGAGCTCAAAACCTAGAAAGCTCCTCGTCCCCTTAATAATAATGTGTTTAATTTAGTCTTTTAGGTGAGGATTAGGTGTGAATCTTGTTTTCACATACAAAAATAATTAATTGTTTAATTCCATAAATTTGATTATTCACCAAAATACATGTCATATCCACTATTTGTCTCTCCTACAAATTCCCATTATTTTATTAAAATATGATTTTATCTCACCCAACTATCACATGTTCCTAAATTTACTCCTAATTGTTCCCTATGCCCTAAATCTACTCCTAATTGTTCCCTATGTTGTTTTTCCTTTACTTATTTTTAGAAAGTTATTTTCCTAGATCCATCATAACTATGGATCTATCAAGCGCCGAGAGGGATCAAATATCTAGAGGTGCAAACCTCTTTTTTGAGTGCAAAACTTGAGGAAAGGTTTGCACTTCGAGAGATTTGATCCCTCTCGGTGCTTGATAGATCCGTAGTTAAGATGGATCTAAGTTGGTTTCAGTCATGTGCAACCAAGGAAAAACTATCGATAATATGAGGAACATATGATTAAATTTATCAATAATATGTAAATAAATCTAATATTAATATAACCATTTTAAATATGCTAAATATGTTTGAAATTTATCAAGTCATTTTAATTTTAAATTTTCTTAGTTACCTCAATTTGTTGAGATGATAAATATTGTAGAATAACTTTAATAATGGAAAATGATCAAATAAAATTTTTGAATGCGAAGGGACAATGTAATAATATTGGATGATAGAATGTGAATAATTAGAATGTAATCACTTACAAATAGAATTTATTGTGATCAATCTTAAACTATTTTCTTCTTCTATTCTTATTGTCACCCTTATTAGTTTTGTCATCTTTCCGTATCGATTATATTAAAAAGAAAGTAAAAATCATAAATCATAAACCATTTAAATATTTAGCTAGAACTCTTGTAGTAAACACCATACCTCAAGTCTCTCTTGCTCTCCAATATTATTAGGTTTAATTATTATAACACAAAAATCGTTCTACATTGTCAATAATGTTTTGCGCTTACACTGAAATCAATGAACACTATTAATCCAATGACTTTACAAGTAATGTACCATCATACATGCAATTATATCAAATCAGAAATCAACATATACAATGAAATCAATGGGGATTGTATTGTTACAAGTAACATTTCAATTTACCACATGTGCAAATGTAGGTTGAAACTATCCAAAACTTTAAGTTGTAGATTGAAACCATCCAAAACTTTAAGTTTTAAAACCCTTTTGATTATATATTGTGCAACATTAAAACATTAAACATTTGAAGTTCATTAAATATCACATGCAAAATGTAGATTGAAACCATCCAAAACTTGAGTTGTAAAAACTTCACATGCCATGCCAATTATAATTCAACTATCCAACAAAAACATTTAACATTAAATATCACATGCACCAAATGTAGTTCAGATGACAACATTACTTCACATTCACATGCCAAAAGTACTAAAACCATCCAAAAATTAAATAAAACAAATTATATAATAACAATGTAATAAAATATGTCCAAAAATTGTAAATCTCACTTGTGTATCAAACTGTATCAAGTTTAACAAATTTTAAAACCATCTAAATTTTGAAATCAAATCTACAGTAGATCATGTCCATCAAATGGAGGATCTAGCGTCTGGGTCTCAGTCCGCGCCCTATCCTGTGAATAGGAAACCTACATACACAATGCACATGTACTTGAACATTAAAATTTGAAGTTTTAAAAATGAATGAGAATATATATATCTAGAACTTCATGTAAAAAACAAAATATAACAAAAAAATCATGCAATACCTCATAAGGTTCCCTCTCCATTTGATGAACAAGTTCTCCCATAGGAACATCTGCAGCGGTAAACTGTACAATATATGTGTACAGTTATATATATATATATATATATATATCTATATATATATATATATATATATATATATATATTAAAAACTTTCAAATGAAAATGCACATGTACATATATAAACTTATTTTCAATAATATTAAAAAAAGGAACTAAAGACAACTTGTTCAAATGCTGTGGATGTTCCTATCTCCGTCGCTAGAGTCCGCGGATTAAAGAAATCTTCTATAGGAACCTAAATTCAAAATTTTTTAAATAACTCAAAATATAGATCTCTCTCTCTCTCTCTCTCTCTCTCTCTATATATATATATATATATATATATATCTCAATTTTTAATGGAACTTTTTGAGGTAGAATATATATATAACTTTTAAACATAGATTTTAAACTTGTGAAAAATTGTCCATACTCGTGGCTCATCTCCCAATGAAGTAGAAGGTATATCTCCTAAGGAAGAAGAAGGTACCGCCATCCCAAAAACATCAGACGGAATCGGTACCTGTTAAAACATTTTATGAAATTATATATGTACATACATGTGTGGCAACAATTATTTATTTTAGAGTCACTTAAAAAACACTAACATACATGTGCCAACATATCATGATGGTCAGACCCATCTACATCGTTTGAGCCAGAGGTCCCAAACGTAATATTAACATTTTCATCACGCATCATGCCTGAGAACTGCAAATGGTGTTTTAACATATAATCATACATTTTTGTTAGATTAATGTACACATACAAATAAATGTATACATGTACATACATATGTATTTATTACAAATTGTACACATGTATATGTAAAAATAATTTCAAACCCTAAGGTCACTAACACATACCGTTCCGGTGCCCTCTTCCTCATGAAAAATTAGGTCTTGTAGACCATTGCGACAATTTATTGCATATGTTTGGAGATCTTCAACATTCATGTTGTAAATCTCCTCATCTGTACGATAAACAAAATTGGCACGTGCATTTTCATGTGCTCTTTGTCGATTTAAACAAAGATCGACTCCACTCAATCCGCTATGAACATTGTCGATCATAACATCTCTTGCTTCTCAACTTATTTGAGAAGTCGCATCCATCTCTGATCGCAGAGTTTCGACTCGAAACGGTCGACTCACCAATGGCGGCTCAGGGCGAGGCAACTCCACATCTCGCTTAGCGCCCTTACGTTGATATAATCGACCTCTCCCCGGGCCAAAAAATTCTAAAGGAAGGTCATTATAGTCGGGTTTCATACCCAAAAAAAATTCTGCATAAAACATTTGTGCAAAATAAACAGGAACCTCATCGTTCCCATGACCTTTTAAGGCATAAGATGTAGATCAAATGAATAAGCAGGCTTTTGTTTAGTTGCCCAATCACACCTTCAACATTTTTCTTTGGCCTTCATATGTAATTAAAGCATTTGACTTGGCCTCTGCTCTTGTAACTTTTTGTTTATAATGCGCCATTTTAATAGGGACCTATCAGCATTTCTTTCTCTTTCTCCATGATTACAAATTCTACAAACGAATGAGTGGTTGGCCCCAAATTTTGTACACATTACCAATTCACCAATGAATGTGTGGCTTATTTCAAGAACATTGTCTATCTGGCTAGTGAGATAAAGCCACGAAGTCTCTCATTTGCATGCAGAAACCTGCTGTGGGTGCATTCATGATGTTGGTTTCCCATGTTATATCGGTAATCTCGACGGATAAGTTGTCTTCGGGTTGTGACCTTCTTCTTCAATGTAGCGCGCTGCCCTGCGTATTTTTTGACCACTGGCTCGAACATTTTCAGCCTCTGCATCAATATATATAAAATTTCGTATATTAGAAAAAACACGTGTAAAAAAAGTTGTACAAATTTAATGAAAAATATTGAAATTGATGGCAACCTTGATGTTGTTGGTTAACATCTTCACCAACATGACCCTGCTGAGAACCAGCCCCAGAATGATGTTGCTGAGAACCAGACCCACAATGACCCTGTTGAGAACCAACAGCTGTTGATTGGCCTTCGGGGGAATAAATATCACCCCCTTCCTGCAACCTGCTACCACTCATACCTTGACCAGTTGAACCTTGGCTACACTCCATGGATGGAGTTGAAACCCTTCTCCTCTTACCTCCTAAAAATTAAAATATGAAACTTATTAACAACTAATTTAACTCACAAAGTTAATAAAAAAATCAATTCCATATGTACACACATGTATGGAGATTTAAGATTATATTTATCAGTGAGTGCTAAGATATGAACCTCATATGGATTGTTTTGATCTTAATTTAAACATATCCTCCATGATATATATCTATTGGTTGACATTTACATAAAATAGATTTCAAAAAATCAATTTGTAATTTAGTGTACACAAATTATGTAGAACACAACTTTCAAAGCAATAATTGATCATGTGTGAAACTAAATTTAATCGAAAAAAATATTATAAAAATGATAAGTTCACCAAATTGCGCTTTACATGGTGGGAGCACACTTGGTATAAAATTTCCTACTTATACACTTTAGTTTGTGGAAGAAATGACACATGTACATAGTTTACCTTAAAGTAGTTGTGTTTTACGGATATTAAAATGAAGAACTTCTATTTAGATCCATTCAAGAGATTATTGTGAGGCGACACCACTATGGTATGTCACCTTTCCTTAAGATAGGATCGGAGGAGCTGCAGGCTGTGAAGAACCTAACATAGAACTTAATATAATACTAAACACCAGGCATTAACAATATCAGAACATTTTCATGCTCGAGACATGGGAATGTCTCTTTTCCCTACGCAAAAATAGTTCAAGATGATTAATCTTCATAGACATGTCATCAGGCAGTCAATGTGATCATCACAACACTTTTGCTTAATTAGGCTTGAATCTCATTTTGAGTTATACTCTTACCTCTGAGATTTAGTTTTGGTTTCAGAATAGGAGTCTAGGAGTGAAAAAGATGAATTCCCTCTTTCTTCTAATCCATGTCAAATGATCAAATTTGGATTTGAGGAAAGATTTTCTATATTAAAATTTGCTTCCTCAAATATTAGTAAACATGATTTTGCTAAATAAATGAACAAAATTAAAGTCCCATTGGACAAGGAAAATGATGTTGAAAATAAGATGCAATTGGTTTGCTAATAGATGGTTAGATTTCTTATCCAATTAAGGCCTTGCATGTATTTTGATGTTTCATGAATTTCTTCACAAATTCAAAGTATGGTGCATGAATTTGATGCACCATTGATGACTCCATTAATGACCTTGATGAGGAATTTGATGCACACAATATTGAGTTTGAAGATGGTTTAGAATATTTTGAAGAAGTTGTAGATTTTGGTGTTGTCACTGAATGTTTCTTTGTTGTTGGACTTGATCAAGACATGTAAATTAACTTTAAGAGCAGATTGAAGACCTTGAAGAGGTTTTAGATTTTGTTGTTCTATGGGACAAAAATCAATATGTAGTTCAATATTCACTTGGTTTTTATAATTGGGTAGAAGAACATGACTTAAAATGACCTTGTATGTCTTCTCATTTTAGAGCTCAAATTTTTAGGCAGGATTTAAGTATCCACCTTTCAAGAATCACTAGAAGAGGTTGATAAAGAATATAGGAAGACAAAAAACTAACCAACGGTGTACTAAATGGATTTCTTGGGAGGTAGATTGGCATATGGAATTTTGGTAGCTAGAACGTCTCCAAATAAGTGAATGTATTTGAAAACCAAACCTCTAGTTTATTCTGGTTTAGACAAGGTCTAGAATTTGAAAACTGAATTCCCTCTTTCTTCCTCTTACATGTCCAATGATCAAAATTTGGATTGAGGGAAAATATTTTCCTAGAAATAAAAATTTTTCATTTTATAAATGTGTAAACATGAGTTTTTAAATTCTAATTAACTCATAAATTTCTCACAAAGTACACTTAAATCTTGACACATAAACCCCTTCCCCAACAAAACTAGTGTGAAAATATTCAAATCAAGTTGGTATCAAAGTACAATTTAGCTCATTTTAGTCAAGGTCAGTTACAAGAATTAGTTATTGGTTTCTGTCTTCAATTTCCTCTGAAAATGAATGTGTACGTGCTTTTGAGAGACACTAGAGGAATAAGGTCCAAATTTTTTATGAAAATGTGCTATGAAAGTAAAGGGTTTTAAAGGCAAGCATGTACAAGGCATAGTTGAGTACAAGGCATAGTTGAGCCAAATGTTCTTCAGGAAGGGCCTAATTATTTGGGTCTTGGTTATATGGAAAACATGGAAAATGCTCCAAAGCCAAGGAGGCACATGAAGTTGTTCCAAGAAGGAATTTTATTTTGTGTTCATTACCTCAAGCTTGTGAAGTTTGTGTTCATGATGAATGGAAAAGTTTGACACCCACTTTGCAAGAAGATGTTAATAATCATGCAGCTAATGAGAATATAAAAGAAGAGGATGTTGAAAGCTCTAGAGTCATTGAATTCATTGCTAGTATTCAGAGGAGAGCCACTACCTCATCAAATTCACCTCCTCAAGAAGGCGACAATGATGAATGTTCAAGGTATAAATTTGCCTCTAATCAAATTGCTTTTGATTATGATAAATATGGTAAATATTCACATAAGATTTGGAAAAGAACTTGCATGTTCCTTTTTTGGTTTGAATAATCATAATGTTTATAGATGTTGGAAGAAGATATCCATGCATGTATGAAACTTTCTAAATAAATGAGGCAAAAGGTCCAAGGCCCATTGGACAAGGAAAATGATGTTGAAAATAAGTTGCAATTGTTTATTACTCATTGCCATAAGAAGAGTCACCTTGTAGACAAGTGTTGGACTTTGTATCTCTCTAATTAAAAAGAAAAGGCATCTTCACTGATCATTAATTATTACAGGAGAAAACTCCTCATGTATATCAATATGGTTGACAATATGTAATTTTTGTTTGTGGATGATCGTTTAGAGTTACATTGATTTATTTTTTAATACACTTATTGGAAGATTTGGGTCCCAAGTGTAGATATGTGATGAAGTTATAGTGAATAAAATTAAAGCAATGGGTTGGACTAGAATTTCCTATAGAGTTCCTTTATGAAGTAACTCTTAAGAATGGATTTTTTGAATTTTCCTTATTTAACATTTGTGACATCATCATCATCATCATGAAACTTGGGTACTAATGTAGAGAACTGTGTCTAAATCTTTAGCATTTAGGAAATTTGAATATTTACATATTTTACTATTGGATACATTTAATTATGCAATCCTTATGGTATGAACTAAAGTTTTCAGCCCCCGATTCTCACAAAAGTGTAACCCAGCTTCACGTTTCCGCCCTAGTGTTAATCTTCTTCATCGGCACGAGGGCAGAACTGACTACTCGTGCCAAGGCAAAAACAAGGGTTTTTGAATCTCTGCTCGAGGAATTGTCAACAAAAGGAATATTGCTCTCATGTAAAGGGATGCAATGATGGTATTTGAAAGGCATGCCACTACTTATTGATCACAGAAATGACCCTCCAATGGGCGAGGTGGGGATTGCAGGGACAGTGACAAAATGTTGTGTAACAGTGGTTCATAGTGGAATGACATACTTAAATTTGGCTTGGCATTTAATTTTTTTATCATGACTTTCTAACCATAGACTAATATTTTTTTCCAAAATAAATTCATACAACTTAGCTAAAATGTGGCTAATCATAATGTTCACACAATTAGAAGGAATTTTTTTATCCCCACTTTTAAATATAGGTGTAATGAAGCTTTGTGTCTAGGGTTAAGAAAGCCTTGCTTCACTACCAAATTGAAGAGTTTATGTATGTGAGGGATGAAAATAGATCCTCTTTAATAAAATTCAAGTTGATAGCATTTAATGTATTTATATTTCCCATTTACAAATCACTTAATCCAAAACCTAATGTCTTCCAGATGAAAGATTTTGACTTCTGTTGGAGCATTCTAAACATAGTGTCCATGGTGTTTGGATATTCATACAATTTTTTAAGTTAGGAATTTAAATGCTTGAAGGAAATCAAATTATTTCCTTTAGTATTACAAATTAGAACTTTCCTCCAAAGTTCCTTGGGATTTGGCTTAGATAGGTGCAACAATTTCTCTTGCTTTTTATTTATATAGTACATTTTCTTCTTTTTAATACGAGCTTTGTATGTATTTATTTTATCAATATTTAAAGTTTTGTTAATGGCATCCCTTATTTCTTTTCTAGCAATTTTACAATCATTATCATAGCAAGGTTCATTGCTTCATGTTTCATTTACATGAGACTTCAATAGATAACTTGTTCATGAAAGTAGATATGGTTGTAGTAAATTTATGATAAAGTTTTTTATATTATCCTTATAGGTTAGGAGATGTAAATCTCTATTTAAATCCTTTTAGAAAATATCAATTTGAATTTTATCGAAAAGTAGGTGCCTTCCATTCACACAATTCTCTTGCATGGGGTTTTTTTGCATAACAAAGTTTAGAGTTAAGGTTGATGATATATGATCAAACTTAGGCCATGGCCATTTAAGAGGTAAAAAGTTACTATTTGGTTAGAAATAGGGGTTTCGGATATGACATAATCCACAAAACTACTAGGCCCATGGCACAAGTCATTTGGCAAAGAAAATGACATTATACCTAATTATGGGAGGCAAGATAGTAAAAAAATGGCATTATATAGTGAGAATTAGTTTCAAAAAACTATAGTATGTAATTTTTTTTTTCTAAGTAAAACTGATCTATTAACAAGTGGATAAAATTACATCGAGACCGAAGTCAGTGACTACTGCCTTGGAGGCAGAAAATTCAGGAAGAAATAGAGTAGTAGACCGTCGAAACCCACGCAGGGGTGCAGAGCTAGATTTTTCCAAGAGATGCTTTGACCCAGAAGAAAAAAAAGGGGGCCAGAAAGCTTCATAGCTACCAGAACAGAAAAAACCCAAAAATTTGGGTGACACAAACAGAGAAAAAGACCAAGCAACGAACCCATTAGTCTTCCGAAGACTCCTCCACAATCCTGCACCAGCCGGTGGCGTGCATGTCAGGAGCAAGCCCTTCGTGAGAAGCCAGGGGACCAGGTTCAGCAGAGAGCATGTCTTCATCCGGAACAAAATCTACAGGGCAAGATGGAGGCAGCGTCGGGATACTGCCACTGCCCAGATTGAAATTCGAGAACTGGGTGTTAGGAGCAGCTACATTCGCCTCAGGAACGGCCAGCTGCGAGCTGGACTCCCCTGGCAAGCTGTCTTCAAGAAAAACCACCAAGAGAATGGCTGTAATCTGAGGGCGGTTGAGGGTACTGTTGAAGGTGAACCGAGCAGTACCTGTAGTAGGAGCAGAGGAGGCTGGAGGGCAATGCGAATGGGGACCCCAGAACAGGCGAAAATCTTGAGAGCGCCCCCGACCGCTTCAGGTTCTGGGGTAGTGGCTCGAGCCTTCGCCAAAGGAGGAAGAGTCAGGAGATGGGCTGGAAAGAACAAGAGAGGGATGGCTCCGAGAGCTACCTCTTCTGCTCCGCAAACGGTGTCGAATCCTCGACATTGTGAGATGGAGCAGGGTCCAGAACGCGTCAACGATAACTGTGAAAGCTAGCAAAGGGTGTCCCGAGCTCGGATGAGGTCGCAGTAGCAGCTTAAATTTCCCAGGAGGATGAGCCTCCCTCTGCATAGAATGCAACAAACACTGATAGACCCTCTCCCAACTATGCACACAACAACTAACGACGCCAAAGCAATTCTGTAGGAAAGCCGAGACCAGGTGATATTTAACCTGTTTCTTTTGGTACCCACCCACCATGAGACAGGCCTCAACTTGCGCCAAGTCCGTCCTTCCCATACCAAGCAGATCTGTCTCCTTAACTGCTCCCATGGTGAGAATCCCGCCGGAGCATGCGGAGGCATGGTTCTTCACAGTCGAAGTCGAGCGAGTGCTGAAGATTTCAGAGCCCATGGCGTTGGAAGGAGGGGAGTATAAATGAAACATGCCATTGCGCAGCTGTACATTTAACGCCGCGTACCAATTGGGCAGATGTCGGTAGGGCTTGCCACCCCTCCGTCCCATCCCATTAACTCTCCATTGAAACACCCGCATCGGGACATAGTATGTAATTAAATGGTATGTCAATTACCATATTGCCAAGAATTAACAATACACATAACACATGAATTCATGTAGAAATTTACAAAAAACAAGATATCTAAACTTTGAGAAGTTTTAATCAAACATCACATAAAATAACATGTGAATTCCATGAATGAGCATGATGACAAGAATTAATATGGTTCTCTTTAGGAATCTAACATTGTTTTTAAGTGTGGAGATATTTGCGGCTAGAAATAAGCAATAAAACTTGAATAAATTGCAAACATCAAGGACAAGTATAAGTTCCAAGAACCTAGAGCAATGTTGAATACAAAGAATATTAGCATGCAATCAAGATCAAGAAAAAGGAGATTAAGAGTTGAAGTGTCTGGACAAGAAAGATGAAGATGAAGCTTCACTAACGAATGAACAAGCATGGACCCTTTAGCAAGAAGACAAAATGAAAGCTTAGTTATCAAGTTATTTTATATACCATTATAAGTGTAGCTAAGACTGAGACCAACAGAGGTATCTTATTCATGTTGTGCTTTAATTCATTTCTCCGATAGGGGTATCTTATTCATGTTGTGCTTTGATTCATTTCTCCTTTAAGAGAGGAACTTGAACTTGGAATTAATGAAGAAATATAGAGTATTGTAGAATGTATTATTAGATGTTTTTTGAGATTATGGTGTCTCACTCAAGTTGTGAGATTTATTTAAGATGCAAATCTTATTTATGAGGATGTTGTTCCAACTCCTAAATAGATTTGTAATACCTTAAATGTATGCGCTTTCTTGCTAATAAATGTTCATTTTCTCCATTTTCTGTCTCTCCTAAATTTTATTTTTTTCATTTTCTCCATTTTTTGTCTCCTAAATTTTAGTTTTTTTCTCCATTTTGTGTCTCTCCTAAATTTTAGTTTTTTCTCCATTTTCTGTCTGTCCTAAATTTTAGTTTTTTTCTCCATTTTGTCTATCCTAAATTTTTAGTTTTTTCTCCATTTTCTGTCTGTTCTAAATTTTAGTTTTTTTCTCCATTTTGTCTCTCCTAAATTTTAGTTTTTTCATTTTCTCCATTTTCTCTCTCCTAAATTTTGTTTTTTTTAATGATTTAAATGGATTTTCAAATACATAAATAGATCTAGAAAACCTTTTAAATACTTAAACTTTACAAATTAAACTATTTAGACTTTAATTTATGATTATTATAAATCTCTACTAAATTTTGATAAAATCTACTAAATTTTAAAATTTAAACAGATTTCACCAATTTTAAACTTTAAACAAAATTCACCAAAGAAAAATCCTTTTCCTTTTTGCTCAATTTTAAACTTTAAACAAAATTCAACAAGGAAAAATTCGTTTAAATTAAATCTCAGAAACTACTACCCTTAAGTGCATTAAAACAACAATTAAACTGTAGATTCAAGCATTAGAATGTTATATCTCAGTTTAGCTTTCATAAATTTATTATAATCTACTTCATATATGGGACAAAAATTTCTATATATGCAATTAAAACATTAAAAATATGCAAGTAAATAGGTGGCATAAGTAGAATGAGTGTAGAAAGAAAGAAAGAAATGAAAATTTAAATGAGAAGATAATATACCTAAGGCCAATCATCTCAGAAAACTATAAACCTCTTAAAAAATTCAATTAACACTAGTGAAATTTGTTGCCAAAAAATAATCATGGGGTTTACACAATGAGGAAAAATTTGACCACATAGGTTGAGGCCCATTTGGAGACTAACTTTGCATAGGTGCAAAAGCAAAAATGTTGTATAGTTAAGGAGAACTTGGCCTGTGATAGTATCAAATCAAGTGTTGAACAAGAAGGCGGCTACCTAGAAGAAAAGACCGAAAAAATACATACTTCTTAATATCAATAAAGAAATGCCAAACTATGTGGGACAAAAACAACCGAGTAGAATATTTAGAGGCTAATCTTCAAAGTTTATTAAACTGGCAACTAGGACTGCCTAGAGCTAAGCTAGCTAAACCCATTAGTTGGTGTATACTTCATGAAGCTTTTAAAGTAATTCCACTTCCAATCTCTCCATAATGTCCCCAAGATAGGCACCCTAACATAAGAAAGTGGTCATTTGTAGACATTAAGAACAAAAAATGACAATATGTAGAGTTTTGATCTTGTAGGTATTGTTAAGAAGACTAAGCTAGGTGTGTGGAAACATTCCCTTAAAGTACAAAAAGGCATGCAAGAGATTTCCCGGCCATTATATCACATATTTGGTGCTTGAGAAATTACTTAGGTTGGAGTACTATGGAGAGATGACCATGCAACATAAATTCAGTTGATGTTAGTAGTATCTATAAAATATAATGATTGTAAAATGAAAAGCCACCACCATGAAAGTGGAATCCAGAATTGAAAAATGAGGGTATATCTAAGGAAAGGGAATCAAAGATAAAGTGGGAGATATAAACCATTTTTTCCTAAGTAATCTGCACTTAAGCGAAAAAAACAGGCAGACATAATGGAAAATACACATATATGACCTTATGTAACATGAGCATGTAGAGACTCTGATGCTATGTTGTCGTATACTCTATTGCTCCAAAAATAAGTTCTGGAGCAGGATAATAGCGAGAACATATGTATGATATTTTTGGCTCACTCTTAACCTGTTATAATTAGCATAATGTTACTGAATCTAGGGGTGAAATACAAAATTTCCAAAAAGAAAAGCACCTAACCTTAACCAAGAAACAAATCACCATAATGTTCCTTTCAAATCACAATGCATTGATATGTAATGATGCAATAACTTAAGATGCTAAAGAGGGATGGGAAATTCAAGAACTGTCACTGTAAATCCAGTAAACTATCAATACTCTCACCAACACTTTTTCACTTCCAAAGTAAAAGATCTTAAGCCTATGAGTGTACAATTATAACATAATAATGATGACGACTTTTTACGTTGACTTTGTAGATGGACATATTCTCAGATTTTATCTCAATTTATGTTTGAACGTTCATCTAAAAAATAAGTAAAAAAAAAAAATTTAACCCCACAACTATGTAAATTCATTTTTACATTGGAGTTTACCACTAACATGTTAAATAAAATGATTAATATTTCCACTGCACAAAAGTTGCATTAGAAAATTCCTCTGTAGATAAAAAAGGGTTCAACATGTATATTTGAAATAAACCTATGTAATAATTCAATGGTTGAATGAATAGTAAACTTACTTCAAACGGAAGCACCAAAGGGAAATGGGTATGACGTTGGTTGCGTGGTTGGGATTGGTTCGTCAAACAGGATAAACTAGGTAGAAAGTATTGTTTTTCCATATATTTAGAGCCTCAAAATTACTCATTCATTTAGCCACAAGCGAAATATCAAATCTCATCAAGGTTATGCTAAGACAAGGACAACGACCTATAGGAACTGCTATTTGTCTAATTTCTAAACATAAATTTATTATAAAACAACTTATGGGCACAAGATATATGTTAAGGCAGGGTTGTTGGCTTTTGAATGAGAATCGAAGCTATGTTTTCGTAGAACATACCCGTTGAATTAGTTCGGCCGACGAGGGGAGCAGCAGCGCTGAACGGAGCAGCCGGAACGCGCGAACAGCAGCAGCGCTAAGGGAGCAGCGAAAATTCCCGGGAATAATGAAACAGGTAAAAGAACAGTATTCGCGGGCGATTTATTTATAGGAATTAGTTCGGCCGAACTATTTTAAAAGTAAAAGTTCGGCCGAACTTTTGTTGCCGGTTTTCCAATCTCCAGCAAAAATTCTGTTGGTCCGCGCCGTTTGTGTGTCGTCAATCTTAACGGAATCAACAGTTCGGCCGAACTTTAGAATAAGTTCGGCCGAACTATTGCCGAAAAAAAATTTCGACCCCCGATTCTCACAAAAGTGTAACCCAGCTTCACGTTTCCACCCACATATTCTTAACCATTAGGCCCACTCAAATTGTACAGAAGAAGATAAAAGAGTATTTTTTGGTAATACTCATTTATATAAATAATTATACTTATATTTTTCTTTATACCAGTAGAAACATAGTGCACTAACATGGATTGTAATTTCAATTGTTGTAAAGAGATTTATATTAGAGTGGTTTGGTTTTTAGAAGTAGTGAATTGTAACATGGATTATAATTTTGATTATTATGGAGGAGATTTATTGTTTGATTGCGTAATATACTAATAGAATTCAATTGTTTCAATTGTTGTAAATATATGTATTGCATCATATGATATTAGAGTGGGTTGGTTTTAGGGAGTAGTAAATTGTAATATGGATTGTAATTTTGATTCTTATGGAAGAAAATTATTGCTTATTGCATAATATATTAATAGAATAGATTAATGTTTGTGAATGGTCAATTAAAGCAAAAACATATAAAAAGACAAAGAGCTATGAAAGAGGAACACAATTTGTGCTCATTATAAGTTATATACATTGAGAAGAAAAATTAAGGAGTTGGAAGAATGACAAAAAGGTAAATAACAAAATGCAAATAATCCTTGACCATAGCCAAACTCAAAATATATAAAATGGAAAAAGGAGATTTAGATGCCTAGATGATTAATACCCAATAATTAGAAAAGAAATTAAAACCCAATAATTAAAAAATAAATAATTTTTTGAAAAATGAGAATTTGGAAAATTATCATTTAATTAATTGAAAAAAAAAAAGAAATAAAAATATATTTAAAGTAAAAAATTAAAAGATCTCACATCATAAAGTTAATATATTATACTAACTTTAAAGATATGTTACTATTTGCTGGAGCTATTTTCAAAGCGAAAGAATTAGAAAAAATAGAATACATTTGGAAAAAAATAGAAAGTAAAAAAATATATTTGAATATTCATAGGAAAAGTAAAAACATATATTTGAATATTCATAGGAAAGATGGTTTCTCATAATATAAATTAAAAAATAAAAATAAAACTCAATAATTAGAAAAGAGATTAAAAAATAAATATTTCTTTATATAATGAGAATTTGGAAAATAAATATTAAATTAATTGAAAAATAAAATTAAAAAAAAAAATATTAAAAAAAAAAAAAATTCTCACATCATAAAGTTAATTGTTATATTAACTTTAAAGATATGTTATTAAAGTTAATATATTATACTAACTTTAAAAATATGTTATTAAAGTTAATATATTATACTAACTTTAAAGATATGTTATTATTTGTTGGAGTTATTTTTAAAAAAAATTAGAAAAAATAAAGAATACATTAAAAAAATAGAAAAGTAAAAAATATATTTAAATATTAAAAAAAAATGATTTCCCATAATAGTGATAACAAATTACTTGTAGATTATAAACCATAACCATATTTGTTACAAACCACATTTGATTAAACCGTTGTATGGTTTGATATAAAAAGAATAACATTAAATGAAAAGATTACCAAACATCACAAAAACTAGAGGGGTAAAAGATTTTAAGAAAAATAAGTTATTAAGAAACAAATTTATAAGTGTAGTTTTACGATGATAGGTGTTTGTTTTAATAAAAATTACATCAAAATTCAACGCTCTGAATGAAAAGATTAGAGAACGTTACCGCTAAAGGAGTAAAAGATTTTAACCAATTTAAAGAGAAGATGATATAGTAAAGATCTTTGTGGTTTAAAAAGTTCTACATATTTAATATCTTTTAAGTGTATATTAAAAGGGAAATGATAAGAGTGTCTAATCAAAAAATTAATTATTTAAAATTATGTTTTATATATATATATATATAGCTCATCAATTTACTATTAGAGTTAAAAAGTGTTGCAAGATTGAACATCCCTACTTAGCATGGGAGTTTGAAAAGGGAGGTGTATTAACCTAGTTCATCAATTTACTATTAGAGTTAAAAAGTGTTGTAAGATTGAACATGTTTGTTTAGTATGGGAGTTTGAAAAGTGTATTAGAGTTAAAAAGTGTTGTAAGATTGAACATGTTTGTTTAGTATGGGAGTTTGAAAAGTGAAGATTTTATTGATTTGGGTAAATGAAATGGAAATATATTTTGAGTATAAGAAATTGGAAGAATTAAAGATTAAAGTTGGTATATGTTAAGTTGAAAAGATAGGATAGTGTTTAGTAATTTTATTTGTAAAAAAATAGTTAGTAAAAAAAAAAAATCATATTTAAACATCTATAAAAAGATAATTGTTAAGCTTACATAAAAAGAATAAGAGAAGTAATTAAGAAATAAAAGATCTAATTTCACTATTAACGTGAATCTTTATATCAAAATTGGACACATCAAAATGAAAAGAATTCAAATTCTAGTATATAGTAATTCAACAAATTTTTACTTATAATTTAAGATAATAATAATAATAATAATAAATAAATAAATAAAAAGTAATTGAAGAATGTAAATGAAAGATCTAATTTCATAATAAAAATTAGCTTTAACATCAAAATTGAACACTCTAAAATAAAGAGAATCCAAAATTCCAAACTATAATAATTCTTCTTGCCAAGAGAGAAAAGGAATAAAGGATTTTGAATAACTCAAGAAGGCTAAGACATGGTAGAGATTTGGTGGCTCAAAAAGGATTATCGATTGTTTTAATGTAAAATACAATGCCATAAATTACATGAATGGCTTAATGAAGATGGAGAATCAAAGAAGAATAAACTAAAATTATGCCTCATGGTTTATGGCTTTAAGTTACATGTTGGTTTTTTCATTGACATTTTGAATTAATTCAAACCAATCTGAGTTGTACTACATAGTATGAGTTGTACTACATTTTTTTATCAATGTTTCAGCCCATGTCAAACTAGTTCATTTTTGTTTAAAGATTAATTATTTTGAATTTGTTTCAAATTTTGATAGAAAAAATAACATATAACTTAAACTTACAAAACATGGAGTACAATAGTTTCAATTGTTAAAGTATGAAATCAGAAAAAATAGCTAAAAATTAATTGATACTATAAATGAAACTTACAATAACAATTATAATGAAATTTTATTTAAATAGATAAATATTTTGAGATGCAAATATCTTTTAGAGTGGAGAAATTTGATCTTTCTCAACACTTGGTAGTTCTAGAGTTAAGATGGATCTAAATCAATTAATTAGCAATAAGATTTAAAGTCATTGCAATAATATACTTCTTAATAGAGAAATTTTATCAAAAAAAAAAAAATCCAACATTTACTTTAATCACTTAAAATAAATCAAATTAATAATTAGTTTCCAATGTATATTCATATATATATAATTTTGGCAAGATTATATTTTAATCATGTCCAATATATCACGCTAATCATCAGCTGAAATTACACTGGTAACTTCACATCAAGAAATATTTTAACAAAACACACGATCACCATCTACCCACCTCATAAGCAAATATTATAAAAAAAATAATAAACTAAAATTTCATTAATATATTTACATACATGGATCAATATATTTAACCATTTAAATTATCAAATTTTCTTTTTTTGAAAGTAATTTATTCAACTTATTCTAAGATATTGAAGTATATAAATTTAAAATGTAATGGACGAACTTTGAAGAAGGTAGATATTTTGGCTTTTCACAATTTAATATAGAGCACTTAGAAGGTGGATGGTTTTAATATTTTGTGAGCAATCATAACGATTGAAGAAAATGAGGGGAGATGCTTTTAATGACACAACAATAGTAAAAAGGTAAAAGAGCAAGCTGAAAGATAATATATAATTTTTAAATTTGTAGTGTCGGCTTTTAATCATTTTCACAATAACGGTATGTTTTCATAATTCTATGCATACGTTGCTTAACTAGACTCCATATCCCTAGAGTTTTCACTTTCCCGATGATGCGGATTTGGTTGGGCCACTTTGTTATAAAGACACTGATGTGTGATCCAATCAACTCTTTTTATAAATTGGGGTGGTATGGTGAGTGGGTGGGTTAGTGGATACAATGTAAGGGTAAGGGAGGCAGATAAAATGATGGCTTTTATTAAGTAGGTGGCAAGATATTACAGATTACATATGTGGGAGGATTTGAACCCATAATCTGAAGGACCAAAGTTTTCATTCACACGGTTAGATAGAGATAACATATTGCCAATCAAGATGCTTTACTTATGATACAAATAACATGATGATAATGAAGTTAGAAAACATTAGTTAATTTTTATATTTATTTATAAATGCAAAATATATTTATGTTAATTTTAGATTTATTAAATGTTTAAAAGAATAATTTTTTATTAAATATGATATTAAATTTTATTAGTGTTTTTTAATGTGATAAAGTATGATGTCCATGGATTTTGGATAAATGGTGATTAAGTGTTCTGTTAAGGCACTCCTTGATGTGAAGTCACCAGTTCAATTCTCTGCTCTCATTGGGCTGATATATTGGACATGATGAAGATGCAGTCCTACCAAACTTACAAAAAAAAATGTTATAAAGTATGATAATGTGTTTTATTTTTATTTAATTTCTTATAATATTTAGGTGGAGGGAGGCTCAAATGTCAATACTAATATGTAGTTTAATTTCCAACCACGGAGTTCACTAGTAACCCAACATGACTTAAATTTTAGTAGAACTAGAACTAGAAACCTCATAATGAACTTCACCTCATTACAAAACATTTGAGCTAATTGAATTCAACACACAAAATCCTTTAAACTCCTTTTATCAAGCTTTTGATTTTGAGCCATTATACTTTTTATTTTTAAATGTAGTGGTCTAAATATTCTGTGAAATTATCCTTTACAACCACTAAGAATGACAGGAGCGTAATTAATATTTTTGGCTTGAAATATGGTGGGAATCATTTTGAATTGATGGAATCACAGTCATAGATATCATATGTTAGAATCATAAAATTAGGTTGTACTTGGGGTATTTCAGGATAATATTCCCATTTTTCAATTAAAAATATCAATTTCATCCATCGAATATTGTAGTTTCAACAAAGATTGCTTGGTGGGAAATTGGAAAAATGTCCAATCTATAGAACGTTTAGCTAAATCCTTTTTAAATGTATCTTTGTATTTATGAAATATTGTTATGTTTTTATAAGTCTATATGTTATCGGGGATTTCACTAGTTAGTTAAGTGGGTAGGTGATATTCCTTCCACCATGGTTCAATTCCTTTTACAGGTGGTGTGGTTGCTATATGAAATAATGCTGATTAGAGATTGTGATGATGATTTAATCAAGGTGGCCATGATAACTTCTATAAATTATGACACAATACGTTGCACAAGCATTAGAGCTTCTAAAATCCATTAAGTTTTTTGAAAGAAAGCTCCAAAAAAGGGTTTCAACATTGATAAGGAATTATAATTCCTTTTTTTTTGTAAATAATCTTAGTTTCTTTAACAATTATAGAAAGTATGAATCGCAGTTTTAGAAAAGTTGTAGATAAGTAAGATTTTGTCCATAAGGGAAAAAAAAAATCTACCTTGGAAAACATGAGAGATTTAAGGAATAAATCATGGAATTATTAATGAATCTAGGAAAATCTACTTTGTTTCAAAAGTTGTATTTAATCACTATAAGCCTAAAGACAAAGCTAATGACCAAATGAATGTGAAATCATGTAATTAAGAAGGTAATTTGTAGGAAGATTGTACTATAGGTATGCAGAGGATGCAGGTGTTGGCTCATCACTTATGGCTCTAAAGAACAAAGGTGAAGGAGAATGAAGGGTGACCTTTTAGGACACTCGTGGTGCAGACGAGGTACAAAGCAACTGCAGATTTTTTTCATGCTTTTGGTGGACCAAAAGTGCCTCAGTGGGGAGGATTGATCCAGGTGGCTCCAAACACCCTCAGGAGACCAAGAGGGCTAAAAAATGGTCAAAATTCAAAGTGTTAAAAATGCTTTCGAACCAGAATAATATTGTAGTGCTCGTCGCCCCGATTCCAATGGCGTGAACAACACTCAAATCCGAGTCTGTATGAGAAAGTTATTGCAGTTTGAAGTTTGTACCAAACAACAAAAAAACAAGTCAAAGTCAACATTCTGCCATGTGGCAGGCCGTATGGATGACATGTGGTAGGCCTAGTGGGACCCACAAAGCTAATGCGGTAGCCCAATCAACAAAATAGGTGGACCCACAAAAAGGTGATGTGGCAACACCACAAGTCGACACATGGCAAGTAGGTGGTAGAGATGGCATATGATGTGGACCAATGAGGGCTTGCCACATGGCCCAATCACATGGTGCCATATGGCACCTCAAATTAGGCCCAAGTGGCCGTGGATGGTGCAACCTCCATGTTTTGTCTTATTCTCATGTTTTTGGGAGTCAATGGGATTTGAACCCAAAACCTTCCAGCAAAAAGTATCTTAATATTATTATGTCAACCAATGTGCCAACCTCACACTTTGTCTTATTCACCCTCATACTTTGCTATAAAATGTTATTCAAATGGTTCGAGGAAACCATGGAGAATGATGGAGAATACATGAGAGACGAGGGCACAGGGAGGCCAATGGAGCCGTGAGCAAAGCGGAGGCAAAACGTGGAGCAGACTAACGCGTTATCAACGAATAATATTTTTTATTGCAGGTGCGGAACCATGTGCAGCCAGGGGGGCAGAACCTTGCCTAGGGAATCATGAGGGACATCAAAAATATTCCTTGAGGTCTCGAACTTGCCGAATTCTGAATTTTATATTGATTTTACACCTGTTGGCGATAGGAATCCAATTGCAACGTCCATTTCAGCAGTAGAGCTTCCCATTTTTCTGCCATTTTCCAGATTGGAGTGATGGTGTTAGATTCAAAAGTGTGGACAGTCGATTTTATGCCTCTCGACGCCACAAATTCGATGGTGTAGCATCCATTTCTTCAGCCAACTTCAAGGGTTGAGGTATATGCAATATTAATGTCATGTGCCTCTTTTATCATTTACTGTGAAATGTAATATTTTTTTTAGATCCTTGCTTGATGTATGTTGCGAGATCTATGTTTCTACTTCATGTGAGATATATTCGCCATGGATCGTTATGATCCCTATGTAACCTTGCTGAAGGGATCCTCACCATCACCTTGTGTGAGATTATGCCATGTTGATAAGAAGCCTATTATGAGTGAGAGTTCTTGTAGCAGAATGCCTCTTGGAGAGACAATGCACTCATTTTGAGGGCATATATCCTTGTATGACAAAAAACATAGTCCATGTACATCATCCCCATTTTCAGCGCTATATGAAGCAGCCTACCCCATATTGACACCGAGCCCAGAGGCGTAGTCCAAATTGGACGAACTCCATTATCAATGTCTCGTGTTCTTATGTTGTTGATTGTTGTCTTGTTTCCTCTTGCTTAAAGCATGCATATGTGTTCTTTTAATGCTCTTTTCAGTGCAATTCTAACCACATCACAGAAGTAAAAGATCATGGGTAAATCCAGTAGCTGACGGACCCGGATCATGAGTAGAATTGTATGTACAAATTTGTGGAAAGAAATAGAATTTCATGTATTTATGTTCATAATTTGTCTTTCTTCGAATATAGAAGAATTCTAGTCTCTGTGTGAAATATAGAATTAGAAAAACTTTATAGTCTATGTGTAATTTAAGGTTAAACTAGAAGAGTTTCAGTATCTATGCGAAGTTTGAAGCTAATGATAGAATTGTTGATTAATCTGTCATTTTGAAAAGAAATCATGTACAAAGATTGAGACAATTTGAATGAAGTGAACCAGGTGAAGAATTCAGTACACGCATAGATATTTTCAATGTGAGTTTTAATGGCAACAATTTATATTTGTCAAAAAGATAAGGTGTATGGGCACCTTGATGTTAGTAGTGCATTGACATCCTAGAAGTAGAGAAGTTTGAAATTGCAGGAAAAAGTCAATTTCCTCTATTACAATACCTCACCTCTTCCAAGTGTTAGAGAAGTTTGAAATTGCAGGAAAAAGTCAATTTTCCTCTATTACAATAACTCACCTCTTACAAGTGTTGCATGCTCAACATCAAATAAAGGTCTCAAGAAAGTGTCCTTGAAACTTACTATGGTTTATATGGTTTAGTTATGTATGATGTCATGGTGTTATAAGGTAGTATCTTTTATTTTATTTTTCCCTTTTTAATTATAATAATAACATTTTTAGGTGTTGTAATGATTTATAGATAAGATAATATAAGATTGTTAGTGCCACAAATGACCATAAAACAAGTCAACAAATACAACAAATGATAATATACATTTCGGTGTTGTGATGGTTTGTAGATGAGATAATATAAGATTGTTAGTGTTACAAATGAATATAAAACAAGTCAACAAATACAACAAGTGATAATATACATTTAGGTGTTGTGATGGTTTATAGATGAGATAAGACAAGATTGCTAGTGTTACAAATGACTATAAAACAAGCAACAAATACAACAAGTGATAATATACATTTAGGTGTTGTGATGGTTTATAGATAAGATAAGATAAGATTTTCGGTGTCACAAATGACTATAAAACAAATCAACAAATACAAGAAGTAATAATATACATTATGAGTACAAAAATGCCAAAAGAAAATAATACAATTAGATATATGTATGTATATATATATACATACATATATATATATATATATATATATATATATATATATATATATATATATGTATGTATGTACATATACGTATGTATATATATATATATATATATATATATATATATATATATATATATATACTTATTTTTTTCATTAAAAAGGCTTGATCTATATAATTGTTTGGTTTGAGTCCTTTGGGAAATCATCAATGATCAACGAGCTACCATTTGGGAGATTGTACCACTCAACAAATATTGGGGGTTCTCCTATTATGTTGGAATTTGACCACTTAGTTAGAAAACCCCTAGCTAACACTAGGGGTCCATTTGCCAACACTTGGACTTGAACCCGAGACCACTTGGGGCCCTAAAGAACTAGAGGAGGGTGAATTTACCAATCAACCTACAAGACTAAGCCCTAATACACCTTATCATGATGTTATTTTGGAAGTGCGCCATTAAGAGGGCTTAGTTGGATGACTATGGTAGGAACATAGGAGCAACCAACAAAAACTCTCTTAACATTAAAAGTTGAAAGAAATTAATAATATTAATTTCAATATCAAAATTGTAAACCCTTTTAACATAATAATTACAAGTCCTATTATTTTAATGATGTAATTTTATGTGTGATTAACCCTGTAAATAACTATGTCTTTTATGCCTTTTATGAATAATAAACCTTACAAATAACTATACTTTACTTAAAATTGAAATACAACACTTTTACTACTTAGTTTATGAATGTTTACTAATTCTACTTTTTTAAAGCTAAAACCTATACATTTAAAAAAAAAACATATGTTTCATCATTAATTTACTTAAATTAATATTATTCGTAATTAGTAAATATAATATTATTGGTAATTAATGAATATAATATTAATCATAATTAATTTTGTAAGAAAATAAATATTACCCATACAAATACTTTCTCAATTAAAGCAAATTACAGAAATGTATATCAATCATCACTCATACTTAGAGATAAGAGGGTAAGATAAAAAGTTACATGTAACACATACATATATAAAAAATGGTCTAACATAATAATATTATAATATTACAAAACAACTATATGATATTATTGATTAACTTTTATATAAAAATTATATAAAATTTAACATAATAATATTACACAACAACTCTGATGTGATATTATTGATTAACTTTTAAATAAAAATTATATAAAATTTAATCTTAATAATAAAGGTATTATATTATTGTTCTATCTTAGGTTAAATAGGGTAATATTTTATCGTGGCACTTTTTTTACCAAAACTATTAACTCAGTTATTAAGTAGGTCGTGAAGACAACACCATCGCTAAATACTAATTAATTGCGAATAAGAACGTGTGCGCAGAAAACCATCCTAATTGAAATAACTTATTCATCATTTATAAGACTTTCATTCCCATTGAATCTCTTTAATTCGTAGATCATTAAAATGACCGTTAACCATTGACAAGCCCTTTTAAAACACACTCCAAAACCTATAATTTCGTTTATTTAAAAATAAATAAATTATAATAATATTTATTATTATTTAATTATAATATAAATAATTTATATTATTAAAAAAATCATATTAGATTATAGGATAAAAAATAAATGGTGATGAGTGTATTGTTAGGGAACTCTATGGTGTGAAAATCATTGATTCAATTTTTTTGAGCAAAAATCTAACCATGTTAACTATTGGTGTCGTTTGATTAATTTTAACTGCTTACATACCCTTAAATTATAGTTTCTCAAACCAAAAATTAAACATACAATAATTTCCAAATGCACAACTCATGTGGGCCTAATGGCTAAGAGCATGTGTTTCCTCCCAAGAGGTTACAAGTTCAAAACCAAAGGGGTTTAGAGTATGTATGTCTTTGTAGACTTAGTAGTCAATTTTTTTTGTGCAAAGGTCATACACCAATTTGGTCTTGTCCCACAAATAAAGAGGTCTCATACACCAATTTGGTCTCTGGCTTGGAAATGACCTTAAATTGTATAATAATAATAATAATATATAACCATATTCATTAAATCGTGGTCCATATATTTACTTAAAAGAATGGTTAAGACTTTTATCCATGTTTCACATTTTAATTCATCCACATTTTCCAATTTATGTGAAAGGGATCTTTAATCATAATTTTGTTTTCCTCTCTCTAAATGAAATTTGAGGGTTTCTTTACACTTCTGGTTGAGCATAATCACAATTATGTTGTGGTGCACACAAAAGTATATATTCATCTTATAGCTCGAAATTAGGGATGGAAAAATTCAAAAGAAGAAGGTTTCTTTGCACTTTTTGTTGGGCATGATCATGATTATGTTGTCATACATATAGAAGAGGATAGATCTACAACTTCCTCTTCCTCTACCACCTTTCCACTTCCACAAATAATGTCACTCACATCACCATGCTTCACATGGCCCTCTACCCATACTTACAAGAAGTTCAATCCTATATTTTAATCTTTTTACAATTTTTATCACATGTTATAGTAAACTAATTTAATTTTAATTTGCAACTTTAAATTACTCATACTTCTTATTTTTTAAATCTATATATTATTATTCTTTTAGAAATGAATGATAACTGATTAATTGTGATAGATTGGAGGTTTCTGTGGTGTAGATTTTTAGATACAAAACTCGGAATATCCATAGTCATCATTTTTAGTCTACGTTTCGAGTCTAAATCAAGACTCATCTTCAGGAATGTTTTTTTTTTCTAGATTACGAATCTCAATCCATGTATCCCTTCCGTACAGGGTAACAATGATAGATTGGAGGTTTATGTAGTGTAGATTTTGGATACAAAACTCGGAATATCCACAATAATCATTTTTAGTCTACGTTTCGAGTCTAAATCAAGATTCATCTTCAGGACTGTTTTTTCGAGATTACGAATCTCGATCCATGTATCCCTTCTGTATAGGGTAACAATGATAGATTGGAGGTTTATGTGGTGTAGATTTTCAAATACAAAACTCAGAATATCCACAGTCATCATTTTTAGTCTACGTTTCAAGTCTAAATCAAGACTCATCTTCAAGACTGTTTTTTCGAGATTACGAATCTCAATCCATGTATCCCTTCCGTACAGGGTAACAATGATAGATTGGAGGTCTCTGTGGTGTATATTTTCAAATACAAAACTCGGAATATCCACAATCATCATTTTTAGTCTATGTTTCGAGTCTAAATCAAGACTCATCTTCAGGATTGTTTTTTCGAGATTACGAATCTCAATCCATGAATCCCTTCCGTACAGGGGTAACAATGATATATTGGAGGTTTCTGTAGTGAATATTTTCAGATACAAAAACTTGGAATATCCAAATTCATCATTTTTAGTCTACGTTTAGAGTCTAAATCAAGACTCATCTTCTTTCGAGATTACGAACCTCAATCCATGTATCCCTTCCGTACAGGGTAACAATGATAGATTGGAGGTTTCTGTGGTGTAGATTTTCAGATACAAAACTCAGAGTATCCACAGTCATCATTTTTAGTCTACATTTCGAGTCTAAATCAAGACTCATCTTCAGGACTGTTTTTTCGAGATTATGAATCTCAATCCATGTATCCCTTCCATACAGGGTAACAATGATAGATTGGAGGTTTCTGTTGTGTAGATTTTCAGATACAAAAATCGGAATATCCACAGTAATCATTTTTAGTCTATGTTTCGAGTCTAAATCAAGACTCATCTTCAGGATTGTTTTTTCGAGATTACGAATCTCAATCCATGTATCCCTTCCGTATAGGGTAACAATGGTAGATTGGAGGTTTCTGTGGTGTAAATTTTCAGATACAAAACTCGGAATATCCACAATCATCATTTTTAGTCTACGTTTCGAGTCTAAATCAAGATTCATCTTCAGGACTGTTTTTTTGAGATTACGAATCTCAATCCATGTATCCCTTCCGTACAGGGTAACAATGATAGATTGGAGGTTTCTGTGGTGTAGATTTTCAGATGCAAAACTCGGAATATCCACAGTCATCATTTTTAGTCTATGTTTCGAGTCTAAATCAAGACTTATCTTCAGGACTGTTTTTTCAAGATTACGAATCTCAATCCATGTATCCCTTCTGTACAGGGTAACAATGATAGATTAGAGGTTTCTGTGGTGTAGATTTTCAGATACAAAACTCAGAATATCCACAATCATCATTTTTAGTCTACGTTTCGAGTCTAAATCAAGACTCATCTTCAGGACTGTTTTTTAACACCATGATGATAATACCGAAGAGAGGAGATTCCCCAACAATCAAGTGACACAGGGAACAAAGATAAGACCAAAGAGAGGAGAAAGATCAGAGGACTCACCGCGAGTAAAGTCCCCAAATACCACTTCAACCAAAGAAGACCCTTAGACAACACTCTACAAAGCGCCACTAAAAATGAACCCAAGACCAACCACCCTTCCCTGAAACAATGCTGCAACCTGCAAACTGGAACAAAGAAATGAGCACCAACAGACGAACTTGCAGCTTTTGAAGGGCAAACCCAGTGGATGGAGCGACGATGTCAAAATCGTCACTAATCCAAGATTACCCGAGAGCCAAAAGACTCAACCAAACTACAGCAACTCAGACCAATTTCAAGCAACCTCCATTCGACAAGCCCAATATAAATTTTACCAGCCCCTGCATATGCCATTAAACACCTTACCTTACCAACACGATTTTCGGTTGATGTCGAATGAAGTTTCACACGTCGCATATAACATTTCACCTTATGTCTTGCATAATGGGAGGTTAGATGCGTTGTCCTCCTCCCCACCTGCCTTCTACGACTTTTCATTTCCCACACGTTGGGCCTATCTCAGGGACCGACACCCCCATCGACGAAGTGTTTTCTACTTTTTAAAATAAGGGAGATCTGTAATTCCTTCACTAGCCTATCTCAGGGACCGACACCCCCATCGACGAAGTGTTTTCTACTTTTTAAAATAAGGGAGATCTGTAATTCCTTCACTACTCAACACAAAAATTACACATGGCATCTAAAATAATATATGTTAAATTCATGCCACATTCAACATAGAGTTCACACACACACACACAAATCTTTCAATAATGAACATAAATAATAATTTAAAAAAATATTTCAATGTTGAACATAATATCCACAATAATCAACATAATTACATCAACGTTATATATAGAGATAAAGAGAAATTCTAATAGTTATAAACCGAGTCACAACTAGGGGGATTTGAACCTTGGATCTCTCAATTTTCACAAATATTACTTCAATCACCAATTGAGCTTCCCTAGGATTTTGTATTTCCTCTATTATTTAAATGTGCACTTTGAATAAAATATTTGAACATCTTTAATGTTAACCATAAATAAAATATTCCAGTGCCCATCTTAAATGCTTAATATGAAATTAACATGTAGTATTTTACAGTAATGTTAATAACAAAAATAAATAAATGTCTATGTGTATATATAGCAAGTGAGAGTGTTCATATTACATGTTTTTTAATTCCCAATAAGAAAGGAGACTCTATTTACAAATATTTCAATATCAACTATGTATAAAGCAATTAAAAATAATATATATATATTTTTTTATAATTCACATTTTATTAATGTGTCGTTCAAAATTTAAAAAGGTGTGTAATTATTTTTATGCTCAACAAGGAGTTGACACATGGCATATATGCATACACATAGATCCATCTTAGCTCAAATTTAACAAGTGTAGAGAGGGTTTAAAATTTTCGAGGCATAAAGTTTTTCTCAATTTTTATACTCTAAAAGAAATTTATACCCTCTCAGTGCTAAGTATATCTAAACTAGATATATATTTTCATCAATATAATAATAGTCTATCATTAAATATATATGTGTGTGTGTGTGTGTGTGTGTGGAAGCATAGTGAGATGTGAAATACAAAATACACCATTGTAGATGAACGCCTAAATCAATTTGTATGAATGTATTATTAATAAAGAGAAAACAAAAATATATGTTTAATAAATTTTAATGTAACATTCATATATTGATTTTAATGTAATTATTAAAATTATTATAAATTAAACTTGTTATATTATATATTTAACATCTACATAATAGAATTTGTATAATTTATAGGTTATTAAGAAGTTTTAAATAAATTTCATATATATATATATATATATATATATATATATATATATATATTTTAATTTTTATTTATTATTATTATTATTATTATTATTATTATTAAGTTAGATTGTTTTGTATTATTTTAGAAAATTAAAATTATATTGTTGATTATCGTGTTGTTGCTATTGGTTTGTCACTAGGGAAATAAGACCAATAACACAATGTAAGTTGCTTTGAAAGGTAATACCATGTCTACTTGTCGAAAATGTAGTTACATTTCAAAATGGGGCAGGTTTCCCTTATAGCCTACTTCTACTATATTGTAAATGAATATAAGGTGAACAATGATAGACATAACCAAAGACAACATAAGTAACAAGTAGATATATCAGGGCATGCATGAACAAAGTTAATTGGTGGTTGAATCCACCTAGATGGTCTTCGGGTGTCCAACTTCCATGTTGGTATCTGTAATCACAATGTCACCCAGGTGCTTAGCTAAGATTTGAGTTTCTAGTCAACTTTGTTCAGTTTCCTTTGAATGTCCTCAAGATAGACCTAAGTCTTTTGTTAGCTTGCACATTTTTCCTACATAACCTTTCTCATAACTCTCTTCATCTTCAAGTAAATGTCAACTACACATAGATATCAAGTTTGTCAGGAATGTGTGCTACTAGTGTTTGGTACCTAGTCCCCGATTTTGGCTAGCATCTCCACATATGACAGATTCTTGCACCTTAGTCTCGCCTACCACTCAACTTTTAACAATTCTCTCTGGATAGTTAGCATAAGTATAAGAGTGGTACCTACTCATGGCTTCCTTTGTCCTAGTCTGCGCACGCGTGGATGGGGTTGGTGCAATGTGGGATTGGTCACGTCCTTGTCACCTCCCCGTACACCCCCCCCCCCTTTCTCCTCCCAATCGACAACAAAGTTGCTTTAACCACAACGTCCCATTCCCATTGACATAATGAATACCTCCTTAGACTGCTGGAAGCAGATAAGGTTGATTCGACTCATGAAATTATGTATGGGTGTCCCTACGATTGTTACTGATTGGAGATCCAACTTGGATAGGACAAACCGGGGAGAACTCATGATACTTTGGGAAAATTTTATATCAGGCTAAAGCATATAATAATACATTGACAAAGTGTCACTTCTGAAAACTGAAGACTCTCTCTTCATTTCCTGGGAGATAATACTAATCCAGTAAGCCCTTCCCTAAGTGGAAAATTCTTCCCAATCGAATCTATACTTCTAAAAAACATTTGGTTTTTACGTGATTCCACAAACCAATTAGTATATATGACTAGAAAATATATAGTGTAGCAGTGACAAAGGGGTTCCTTGATGTTGCATATACATTATTGTGCCAAATTGTGTACACCCCTATCCAAATATGAAATAACATATGAAGGAAACTAAAGAAACGAGAGAGGATACCTACATAAAGCCCGCTGTTGCTTGGAAACTTTCCATCCCTCCATTGTTACAAAAAATTTCCAAACCATGCCTCATGAATGAGGAAAGCATGGTAGCGATGAATATATCCCCAATTGTTCTACGATTATTATGGTTAAAATGAAGCTGACGGTACTTTGTCGTATCCAGGGCATCATCCCCTATGATGACATTACAACAATTATTGATTTCCATACTACTTACTATTTGCAAGGGACATACAACCTCCTTTGCAGACCAAGTACCACACAAATCTACTAAGTTTGATGAGATCTCAGACCTCTTTCCACAATCACCTTTGCCTTGCAGCCGACAGTGGCTTTGCCCACTTGTGCCCTCTCACATCATCTGTGACTCGTGGAGATTCTCACTTGACATAGGGTGAAATTTAAAGACTAATGACCCCATAAATGTTAAAGATACAAATTTAAATTATAATGATATATTATTTGATGAAATATGAATTTGTAGATAAAATATAAAGTGATTTTTTTTGTTTGCTATTTTATGCGAGTCCTGAGATAACTGACACGACTAACCAGTGGCTTGTGTAGCCACAATCCAAAGGCATCTAAGCTGTTAAAATCACCTAGGGACTGCACTTGCCCTATGCCACACCAACCCTTAGCATGGTTAGATTTTTTCCCACGGATTTTTGAACTCTTGACCTTTACACCACAAAATCCTTAATAAAACACCATGTTACTGTATGCTCTATGCCCCGTGGGAAAAATATAAAGTGAAAAAATTATATATATATATATATATATATATATATATATATATATATCCCCAATGGTTCTATGATTTTTATGGTTAAAATGAAGGTGACAATGCTTTTCCTTATGTAGGGTATCATCCCCCGTGATGACATTACCACAAATATTGATTGTCGAACTGCTTGCTATTGGCAAGGGTCATACAACCTCCTATGTAGGCCAAGTACCACACGAATCTACTAAGTTTGATGAGACCTCAAACTTGTTACCATAATCACCTTTTCCTTCCAGCCGACAGTGACTTTGGCCACTTGTACCCTCTCGCATCATCTATGACTCGTGGAGATTCTCACTTGATGTGGGGGAAAATTTAAGCTTTTAAGTAAAGACTAACAGTCCCATAAACATTAACATTACAAATTTAAACTATAACACTATATTATTTGATGAAATATGATTTTTTAGATAAAATATAAATTGATTTGTTTTTGTTTGCTAGTTTATGTGATTATTGAGATGAATGACATGACTAACCTGTGGCTTGTGTAGTCACGACCCATGGGCATCTAAGCCATTAAAATCAACTTGGAATCACACATGCCTTAGGACACATTAGCCCTTAACATGGTTGGATTTTTGCCCACAAAGTTTTTAATGGGTGACCTTTACACCACGAAATCTTTAACAAAACACTATGTTACCATATGCTCTACGCCTAGTGAGAAAAATATAACAAAAAATGATCAAAATAAAACTTATATATATATTACTTAGAAAGGAAGCACTAGAAACCCAAAGTACTTCCCCACATTTCGTGGATGGTCAATTGAGTAAAACATTGGCTCTGATTATGAGGCCTTGACCCAAGAGAATCGAAGAGACTCAAACCTGTGATCAACAACAACTAGCAACAATATCAATGAACTTCACATCTAGCTCTAGACCACTTAAACAAACCCTTTGGGCTATATATATATAAAACTTGGAATGGAAGCACTAGAAACCCATAGTACTTGTACTATAGGAAACAACAAAAATTCCTGAAATTATATTATAGAATTTTGGTGAATTCCGGTGACTATAAGTTACATCTAGCAAACCACTTAAGCAAATTCTTTCGGATATATATATATGATCACTAGTTGTAGTCCCAATTTCTTCTTGGGCAAGCCTTATTATCCAATTAAAAATATATTTTTTGAATGCATAAATAAATTCAACACCGAATTATAGTTTGATTAAAATTAAACACAAAAAATTGTCATAAATATAGGTTAATATATATATATATATAAAATTTAATTTTAAGATGAGATATTAAATTGATTTATTAAGACAATAGATTTTTATGGAGGTGTATATACTTTACACTTAAATTTGAATTTACTTTTGAACTTAGGTGAAGGTAACAATCATTTCCCCAATAACAAGCAAATACTTTAATTCACCAAAAGAATAATTTTTTAATATATATATATATATATATATATATATATATTTTTTTTTTTTTAATAATTTTTTAATAATATATATATATATATAGATATATTTTTTTTAATGAAACACTTTCTTCTTTATAAAATAAAATATTTTTATAAAAATATATATACTCTATTTATTATTTATTTATTTTTTTAAACTTAAACTTATAAAATTAGGTAAAAAAAATAAGAGTCATTCCCAACAAATCTAGATAAACACAATTAAAAAAAATAAAAAATATAAATAATCATAATTTTTTAAATTTTCATAATTTATTTACAATCTTAAAAATTTAATCTCTTTTAACACTTATTAAATCTTTGATTACAATGAATCTAGACCAATAAATAAATAAATAAATTATATATATATATATATATATTTTATATCTTATTTTATTTTATAAAAACACCCCTAATAAAAAACATCTCAGACATATAGGTGTCTAATTTTTCCATCTCCTTCGTTCATTTCAATATTTAAAGTTGAACCCCTCCCTCCTTAAAAATTGTCATTGAAAAAAAAAACGAACTTAACCATGATCTGAGAATTCCTTAAATAACAAAACCATGATCCTTAAACACTGGAAAGATTGCGTAACTCACACGTTATAAATACCATCCAACCCTTCACTTCTTCCGTCACTCACACGTTATATCAGACATCATTTCTCATTCTAACAGAAATAGGTGAGTAAACTGCAATGGCTTCAATGCAAACCCTGGGCACCATACAATTTTGGGCCCAGCAGCTAAAAGCACAATCGATATTATACATAAATATGTATGACAGTGCAATACCCCCGTAGAAAACTATATTTCAATCCAAATTCCGTATAAAAAAATTGGGCATCTTCCTCTAAGGCAGGTAGGCAGATAGGATGAGATAACAAACTTTGCCAGAAAAGGAAGTTTCTAAACGTATTCTACATTTTTTTAGACACTTAAGGACAGGGAGGTGACAGACAGTGAACCTATCCATGTAATTACAAAAAACTCATGATGGTCAATGGCATTATTATGCTAAAGCAGACAAATGGCTGGCTAAACCAGGCCCCTGACAAAGAGAGCAGCTGCATCAAAACGGTTTATATCAAGAACAGTGCCAGACAAAACGTAAGAAGCAAAGAGGGAAAAGGAGAAATACTTACCAGCATCTCTGCACAGTGATTCGCTATAAAAAGGAGATATCGGCTTCAAATTTTGTTGTTATGCACTATCTCAAAGTCTGCTGTAGCACCATGCGAGCTTCAATAGGCTGCTTTGCGTGGTGGGGTTTCCCTGGTGATTTGACTGCTACTGGACATGAATTGAACCTTGGTACCCCACTATCTTGCTTTATGCGGTAAATGCAAGATCATTCATGGGGATATAATGATGCCCAATAGAGCGTGGGCTTTGTGTGTCTGGTAGTGGGTTTCGTTCCATCAAATGCCCAGTTCCTATTTTTCACTCCTCGTTCATGGTACACGAGTATCTAAGTAGACTGAAGGAGGAGAAGGGGTCCCAGGTCCCCGGCATCCAGGCTATTCTCCATCTCTCCTTCTCGATAAATGTGACCCACCAACCCCTTGGATTCTGGCTCGTAGCGTCCTCGTATGCATGCCATACTCGAAAGATTGAAATGAAGGAGTTTGCATGGCAAATGTTTGAAAAAATGTCTCAACGGACATTGGAGGTTCAGAGAGGGAGGTGAGGCACAAAGAGAGATATCTGCGGGTTGGTGCTTCCTCCCGGCATCCAGGAATGGCAGGGAATGGGAAATCTGATAAGTCCATTCTTCCCAAGCGGTCGACTCGCACAAGCTTCTCCGGTAAAAGAGGCAGTGAATGGTAAGATGCAACTCTTAATTGTTAAACTTGGCAACGATTAGTTCTGTCATTTGTTAACAAAGTTTGGAATCGAATACAGCAAAGGAGGTGGTTGATATTAGTATGTAAATCCTTCTTGTGCATATATTCCATTTAAGCATTCAATTGTTTTGGCAAATCTGCTGAATCTCGGTTGCTTTCTTTGTCATAAAGTGATCTTTTGTTTCCACATATAATTGCTATCATTCCACTGCTATAACTGCTCTCAAGCTATACGGTCTTACCATATAATTGAATCTCTTGTGGTCTACTTTCCTGATAATGTTATCGAGCTTTTTTCTCTTCCCAGCAGGAGAGCTCTGCATCTGATTGCGTGAACAATGTTCAACCTGCATGTGTAGATGCTTTTCATTTACAAGTTACAACTTAAGTGTTGATTTCCACTGCTAGATACGTTCTATTAAATCTTAAAATGGTTATGGTAGACCATTATTTATGAATCCAAGCTCTGTTAGTGCACCTTGTGGAAGGAAGTGGAGTAACATGAGTGAAAACTTCCTTTACTTCCTGATCTGACAGTAGTTGTGGCGAAAAACATTTTGAGGATGTTGGAGTATTTGTTCCTTGAAAGTAGCAGGTAATATTCTCCCGATAAGCTTTTGAACAGGTTTATATAACTGTCATGTCATGGTTAAGTACTTGCTTTTATGGTGATCAAATGCAATATGAATACTGCCATGAGGTGATTAACAAACGAGGGGTGGGTTTGGGGGAGATGGCAGAGATGTGCTGTTAATAAGTTCCAGTGCCACTAGGGAGATATTGGTTTCTATCTAGTATTATATGCAAGGTAAAGGAGCATATTTTGTGAAACAAGGTCAGACGCTCATCGATGCCTTGGATTATGTGATTCACGTTTTATTATAACTACAGCAGTATGCTGCTTCTGATGTCCCTCCTTTTTGAAGTTTCTTACTTCTAAGTACTAAGTTTGTGAATGGAGTCATTTGCGTGACGAGTTTGTACATTTCATTGTCCTGACTCGTGTTGTCTAGAATGGTCAAAATGACCTTAAATACATGTTCTAGTTTGTTGTCAGAAATCACACATTTTACTTTGTGTCTTACCTTCTTCTATGTCTAATTTTTGAAACACTATTTGTGAATCCCAACCATGCCTTGGTTCATTGTTGAGGTAGTCAGAGCCTTAAGCTATCTACTGGGGATTGCATTCTTGATCTGATCTGCCCTACCCAAGTGTTATGTCTTAAAAAGGGAGGAGGCTTGGAGCAAGTCTGAATGATTTTGTTGAAATAGTTACCGATCAATCCTGGCACCTGTGTTGAAGGAAGTCCGTGTTCTGCAGTTTAGCTTCTGGCCTAGGTGCATTTTTCTAAAAGCAGCTTCCAAAAAAAGGCACCATCCTTAATTCACTGTAAAAGATTAGGAGCTATCAAAGAGATTTTTGGTCTTGGAATGGAGACACACAGGACTCCCGCTGTTTTTGCAAGTGCTGGTGTACTTGAAAGCTCTCTGTTACCAGAAATGGGACAGTAGCCACCGTTCCTGGGAAAACACATGCTAGAAACGAGACAACACAGAAAATGCTGCTTTCTCTGTCCATTCTCGTTTTTGTACGATGATTTAAACTTTTCACCAATCTTGACTAATGGAAGGATTTTGGATTCCACGAGGATTCGCACTGATTGCGTTGTCTATGCAATAATTTTTTTTTATAAGGAAGCTACCGCAAGGAGCCCTATCTTCAATTCATTCACTGATTTAGTTATCTGAAATGACTTGTACTATACCCTACTTTTAAATATTGTGCAAAGTTTTATCGTTGTCTTTAATTATAATAGAAAATTTTTTTCCTCTTCGTAGAATCTTAGTAGCTCTTTCTTCATAGTCCTCCATTCTTGTGGGGGGTGAACAGGAAGTCAACCTGAAAATATATAAAAATTATAAATTGGCTATGGAACAAATAAGTACATGCAGTTGTGAAGGGTCCTCATGCCATGCAACATATATGGACAATGGGCATTAAAATATTGACCAAGAAAAGACTACTAATGACTACATTGTAAACGTGTAAAGGCAGCAACTTATTAATACCAAATTGTAAACATTAGGCTGTGGAATGTGATCAGATTACAAATATTTTAGAGAACTGATAAACGATCAGATTACAAACATTTTAAAGAACCAATAAACATTTGGTCCAAGAAAGATGTATGCATAAAATCATAGGAGAAGATGGATTTCATCAAACAAAATTTAAGCGAACCTTCCTATTTTGGAGCATATTTGAAGTGTGTTTGGAATTTTGCAATTCATTATAAATTAAATGGAACAAAATACATTGCTAGTCTCTAAATTGGTTTCACCTATGTAAACAATGAATGTTGATGATGAATGCTTTGTTTATGTTTTTCCTATTTTTTTCGTTTTTTCTCCCCCCTCGTTTCTTGGATGTGAAACCTCCTAATTCTGTTTCTCGTCCTGTTGTTGTTTTTCGTTTCGTTTTCTGTTTTTCGTTTCTGGTAACATAGCTTTAAATTCAATCACAGTAACATTGAGTTTTTTGAGGTTATCTGAGCTGTATTTACATCTGATAAAAGCTGCATTTCTGCAATTTGATTGGGCACTGTTCTCTTCTGTACAGTGCTTGTGAAAATTCTTACAGCTTAGGTAGTCATCAATTATTTTCCAGTCTCATATAATGTAGCCAGATTAATGGCAATTTAAATTATATTCTGTTGTTGGACTCATATGCTACAGTCTTTTTCTTGCTAAGAGTTGTTGTAAGCTGGGCAAAAGTTATTTTATTTAGCTATTGAAAGACTTTCTATTTCTTCATGAACCAAATGCAGAACAAAGATGTCAGAAAAAGGCCGCTCTAACCTCAAAAACACAGAGAACTACCTGACAAAAGGCTCCAGTAATTGCAAGGACTACTTGGGTTACACACACACACACACACACACACACACACACACACACCTCTTGCTTAAATCTTGTTTGGAAAGCCTTCAAAGACCATATTTCATGCAGTAGTGATCACTAAAACGCAATTATAGAGCACAGTTATACAAAGGCCTGCATTCTTAAGCAGTGGCCTTTTGCAACAATTGGCCATATTTTTGAACTTCATTACACAGCACACTACCAAATGACGTAAGGAGGGTCAAGACACTCTAGTAGCTAGCCCTCCTTTTTATTCTTGTTTGTGGAGATACGAAGAGTTGATTTCTATGCAAAACACTTAATATGCAATGGGTTTTGTCATTTTTAAGTGCCAATTTTTTGGTCAGCATAGGTGCTTACAATTTTCTACTCATTATTGAGTGGATTGACTAGACTTCCAATGTAGATATTCTGTATTTTGTGATTATATGAATCCATTTAAAACCATTGTTATGCAGTGCCTTCATATGTTAGTGGCATAAGTCAATAATTATTATATGAATGAAAAGATAGTGTCATTGATTGTAGGATTTGACAATGAGGGTAATGTAGTCTCATTTGATTCTTTTGATTAGTGGCCTTTCATTCCTACTGTTTTATTCAATGTTCACATTCTACTTGACATAGATGATGAGCTGAGTTGGGATATTGGGCATCTTCATATCTTCTAGGTATTAAAGCTGTGCATATTGGAGTCTGCACTACTTGAACAATATAAAAGATACACGAGTGGCCCTTGATTTGACTTGGGAATCTCACATTGGATTATTGTTTGTTTGTATCATGTAGCCGTAGAAGCTTTCCTGATTGAACAAGGCCTGAATGTGTTTTTCCATTTGTAATGGATGGTAGTTCAGATTGAATTGTCTCTGTTGTAAGTCCCAGGGAGGCCCAGTTGGTTTACTTCTGGATGATGAAAAGTAGAATTTGAGGGTTTTCAAAGAATCTTTACTTTAACATTATTTGCATGTCTTTTTAAATTTTGTTGGCAAGGTTAGTTTGGAAAATTCAATGCAAAATATAAAGTCCTATCCCGTTAAGTACCATATATCACATTTGTTGAAATTCCTCTTATGGGTGTTGTACAAAATATGCATGGTAAAAGATCTACATCTGTACTTTTATACTAAGATAATGATTATGTTGGTGGTCAGATATAAAGTTGGCCATTTGGTTAGAGGGTACAATATTTTCCATTATGGAAAAACTCTGCTGCGTATTGATACACTAGCAGTGTTGTCATTTAGTTTCTTCGTTATCCAGTGGATCCATTTTATTTGGTGGCTTCTTACCTCAGACAGAGTGAAAGGAATTTGTTTTTCTATGGCATCCAATGGAGGTTCTGAAGAACACACAATTACTTACCCAATCTAATCAGGGGTAAGATGGAACACTGTGTTATTGTCAAACGCTTCTTTTCTTGTTGGTTCCGTAGAATTTTATTTTATTTTCACTCCCTTCATGTGCCACAATTGGTGAATTTGTCAGCTGTGGCTCAGGGATGTTCATTGTACCGTGATAGATTTGTTAACTGGAAACTCACTTTGATGGAGTCCGTGTAGAGCAGAAATTTATCTCATGTATCATTTGGAAGTACTCTAGAATCTAAACAGAATGAGGTTGCATGATATAAATATTTAGTGCCAATTCAAATCACGTCATTGCTGTGTGAGTACTTAATATGCAGCTATAAACCAGATACAATTTAGATCAGAAGTTTCAAACTATGACTTTGGAATGCTTGCAAAGACTAAAAGTTGTATTTAAAATTCACAAAAAGGAAAGTGTCTACGGAGTGGAAATTTCAGGATTGCAAGAAAAGTGACTTCCCAAGTTAATTGACAAGAAGCTTGTTACTTAAATAACACATGGTATTGAAGGCCACAAAGTTGAAAAAATTCCAAACTATTGTTGTTTTTGGATTTCAAGAAATGGCTGGAGATGCAGATTGGTAGGACTGGTCACAGGAGGCAAAATTTTTCTCATTGGTCACTGCATTATCTGAAAGTATGTAAAATTTTCTAGAATATGAGAAAGTATTTTGCATTGTCCACTCTATACTTTCTGTATTGTATAATTTTTAGCTAGAAGTGTCTGTGGCTAAACTCAGCTAAGTTTGTAAAATCTAAATAAATCTTTGTCATCCAAACGGAAACAATCTTTTTGTTGATAAAATCTTGAAATCAAGTAGTAGAATATGTTTTATTTACAGCCTATATTACTGCAAAAATGAGGCTTGTTTTACTCCCAACAAACTGGTACAGGAGGAATTCTGGGAACTCCAGTTGCTAAAATGGCTGAAAAAAATGAGATTGTGAATGCAACACAGTATGCTGACAAAAGAAATAAATATGGGACTTCTAGGAACTCCGGTGAACTCCAGTTGCTAAAATGGTTGAGAAAACACTAAAATAAGATTGTGAATGCAACTCAATATGCTGACGAGTGTTGTATTAAACTTCGAGTGTACACTAGACTGTGAAGAGAAATGAAATGGTTTTATGGGGTGGCCATGCAGCATGCAGCATGTCTTACTTCCATTTCATTCAACTGAAAGTACAGGGTCCAGCTGACCTCCAACTGGAGAAAAGGTTTAGAAAGCCTGCCATAGGTCATATTTTGAGTAGAAGTGCCTTGGAACCTTTCTCTAGGTTATGCTAAGGTTCATGGGCAGGGTGGCGTTGGTAGGCAAGTATGGGTTTTAGCCTTGGGATATTGGTTCTTTCCAGAAGCAGCGTAGGAATGACATCTTATAAAATGCTAACGTAAGAGAAAAAGTATACATCAAAGATCTCACAACATAGAACTAAGAAATGGCAACAAAATATAAATCACAATCTAAGTCACATGACACGAGGACATAGGACACAGAGGACACGTAAATGCGAGTATTTGACACGAGACACGCCAACAGGAAACAGGACACGGGGGACACGTTATATATATATATATATATATATATATATATGTTAAAAAAATACTGAAATATAGTGCCTGCTCCATACTTTTTAGAAATTAGAACATTTACAGATATGAATCATGATGGTATCTGTTTAGTAATTTAGTAATTTAGTATTTACAATTTTGCAATTTTAGAACTAGTTAGTTTATTAATTTACTACATCAATGATGTTAACATTTCAATGTTCATTTTTCATGTTATTAAGAATTGTTCAATAGAGTTGTCTTTAGTGCGACTTTTTGGAGTTTCAGGTGCCGGAATCCGGTGAAAAATTTTGAGGTAAAATCTTGATTTCTGTTATTTAAACTGGTTTTTTGACTGTATATATGGATTCATCATCCTAAAAAACCCCTAGGGCACTTCAATTGTGCAAGGTTACTCATCAAACTTCTATTTTCACTAAATTCCTGCCGGAATTTAGAGAAATTAAACTGGAAAAAGCAACCGTAAAAGCCTTCAAAAAGTCGCATTATAGACTACTCCGTTGTTCAAGTACATAAGAAACTAGAAATTTAGAAATATCATGATTGATAAAATAAAACTAGAAATTTAGAAGTAGAAATTATATATTAAAACCATAGACTGTAGATTTTTCATTAAGTCATCAAAATCAAAACGTATTACATAGATACTGAGGGAATGCCACTGAAAAATTCAAAATACAAAATAGGTAGGAATATCATAGCTCGTTAGTGGTACTGGTCATTTCTCACTAGTCACGACTCTATCAATAGTCCAGGTCCTCCTCAATGTCATAATCACCATCACTTCCATTGCCATCTGACTCTACTCCATCCTCCTCCTCTATGCCCAATACAAGATCTATTGCTGCATTTGTTGGTGCGGAGGATGACCCCTCAAGAGACTCATCATCAAAAGAGATTGGCTCAAGCACTAGGTTATTAAAATCCATGTTGGCTAACACCTCATGAGCATACACGAAAGATAGAAAAAAATGAAAAAAAATTCAAGATGTGATGTTTTTTACTTTGGGATTTTAATGGGATGTGTGTCCCAAAATAAGGACATGTTAGTGTACATGTCTGACACGGCCCAAACACGTGTCCTGATTTTAGGACATGGAGAAAAATGTGTCGGACACATTGAAAAATGTGTCAAACACGTTTTATGGGTTGTGTCATGTCTGACATGCAAAATACGAGACACAGGACCCCTAAGGATGTGCCCTATGACTTATATCACAATACAATTTTTCCGCAACATGAAAGTAGACACCTATTGAAAATTGAAATTGGTGAATCATTGAATTTCTCATTAATAAATAGAATGAAAACAAGATACAACGTTACAAAATTCCAATGTCTCTAGTGGTCCTTGAAACAAACGTCTTTTTGCTTGTATATCCACTTCTAGAAGCCAGAACGACTTAGTTACTAGAACCGCCAACTCCAACTTGACTTCCTTATATTGGAGTATGATGGAAGAGGTTGGTCCATTGAAGAGGACATTGATATCTTATCTTCTTTGACTAGTATCCCTATAAGGTTAAGCCTTTTGAAAGCTCAATTTAATTGCATTCTGTGACCCACTTGCCAACCATGTCTAGAAGGTATTTTTCACCCTGGAATAGTTCCCTAAAAAACTTGTTCTAAAGTGACTTTGCAATATGTCTCATCATTACTCCTAGGTTTATTATGGGTTACGCTGTCACAAACTATAAGAGTGGCCTCTAGGTGTCAACCACCATTCTTTGGGTGAATTTTTAAGCCAAGTTTCCCTAGTTTGGCTTTGGGTAGCACTAACTTAATCTCCTCTTTGTTCATTTTGAAACAAAGATGATTAAAGAAGAAAGAGTAGAAAATATTGAACAATGAACTATGAAAGTACATAATAGCAAAGAAAACTACTAGCCACTCATTAATATGACTTGTCGAGTGCCTTCAATCTAATATAAAAACTTTCAAAGTATCAAATTTGAAGTTTGAAGCCTCTGAATGCCTTTTTAAAGCTTCAGGTAAGCTCTAAATGTGAAAATGCCTTTTTCTTCTTCTAACAAGAACAAATCAATTTTTAGTTTGAAAAGAGGTTTAAAAGTACAATGCACCAACTATAGTTGAGAAGACAGATTGATGACCATAGGGTGCATGGGATTTGGCGTCAAGACCTATTTGGAAATTTCACTGTATTCATGATCAACTTGATCTTTCACCTACTGTTGGCAAAAGATTTGCGAGGTAATATATCTATGTCATAAAATGCCATTACAACCTTATCATACATGCTTGTAATACTTTCACATGCTCAAACAAAAGGTCAGGGGTGAGGGATCTTGAAGCAGATTGGTTAAGGAGGTGCCAATCCATTTGGAAGTCTCATTATACTTAAGAACATGGAACATGATTGTGGCATATGTTGGAAATACTGAGAGGAGGGGGGGGGGGTGTGAATTAGAGTTTCTTATCAATTAGCACTTTTTAAATATTTTCAGAGCATTAGTTAATCTTCAATTATTCTTGATGTTTATCCAGTAACAACAGTAAACAATAGAACACAATAGGCACACGAATTTTAGGTGGAAAACCCCCTCCGGGTCAAAAACCACCGAATGCTTTTCTAATAAATTCTTTAATCTTCAGCCCCAACTGAAATGAAAGGTACAACTTCCTAGAATTCTAGAAAAACATTCTTCCCCAACTTCCACTGGAAGGACACCCCAATGTCCTTGTTTCTTCAATAGTCAACTAAATGGATGCCCTGACATCCTAGTCCAACCTACCACCCTGAAGTGTGTAGAAATTTTTGAATCTTATACTTTATTCAGAAATTATTACTGTTAATCCTATTATGCTCCTCCTACTTATGCAAGTTATTAACTGAATAAATTCAAGTTAAAATCGAAGCAAAACACATAACAAATCTCTACCAATTGAGATCTAGAATAAGCACATGCACACATAGACAAAGTGACACAGTTATTTCTGGACAAATAGTCCCCGGAAAAACACAATGTGGGAAAACCTGTCTCTGGCTGCTGGAGGGTTCTATTATTAAGAATATTTCTGAATACACAAATCTGGGTTCCAGATCTGGAAAACCCGACAGAGATAACACTAGATCTACAACTCACTGGCTGATCTAGGGCCAAAATAATGACTGACCCACATCCTCAAACTGGATTTACACGACTCAGCCAAATCTAGGCCTAGAAACCCCAACGTTGCCCCTGAAAGGCTCTGCGTCAGCCTTGGATGGCCTCCAAACCCTCAACGCTGCTCCAGAAGGGACTGCGTTACCCCAGAATGGGTGATGCAGTCATTATGCTGCCCCTAAGAGTCTCTGCGTAACCCTTGAAGGGTCACCTAGAAATTACGTTGTCCTTGCTGCTGCTGCCTTCCTCTGCGCTGCCCTTGAGCTGATCTCTTCTCTGTCTCTTGTGTATCCAAGACCCTCGGATCAGATCATCCCCTTGGTCTAAATTCCCCTCTCTGCAACTGAAACACTTATGAGTATTCTTAGCAAACCCTGCCCTTCGAATCTCAACTTAGCTCCAATTCTCTGCCTGTGTGTGTCTTTACAAATGACCCCAAGCCTTTCCTTTATACTTTTCTCGTTGACAAATCAACGACCATGATCAAATCTTGAATCAATGGCTAAGATTAAAAGAAAGCTTGATCCGTGTGACTTAAGACAATTTCATCACACGTGTAATTAAATTCACTTTAATTATTTAATTTTCCTAAGTTTTAACTTAGGAAATACATTGAAATAATTAAGTAATTTAATATCTCCTAAACCAGATGAAATTTCCCAAATCCATTTCTGGGTCTTGTAGATCAGGTGAACATTAGTCTTTCCTCAATATTTGGGACCTAGAGCACAACTGATGCTACCCCAAATACACAAAATCTCAACATTCCCTCTTAGCATCAAGGGTGTGCTCTAGTAACACATCACACTTATGCATTACATGATTTTGGGCACTGGTTCTATGCTGTTGAGGCTTGGCCTCCTACCACTCAACTTTGCACTGCTGCTGCCATTATGTATTGCTACCCATGACTCTGCCACTGACACTGCAACTTCTGTACTGCAGTTCCCTCTCAATAAGCTGCATCTGTGTTGCTCATAGCACTGCCACTGTTGATCTGCTGCGCTGCAACTTCAGTTGTTGAGAGAAACAACTGAATCTCCTGCCCAATCTTTGACAAACAAGTCAAATGGGCCACATCCTCATCACTGAAGCTCCATAGGCTACAAATCTGTGCTGGCATCTAAAGAATGATGCACGGCTACAACTCTGCTTGCGTAATCAGACTCCCTCTGCACTACTGAAGTCACATCAAATCTTTGTGCTGAAATCTATCACGCTACTGCTGCACTGCGCTGTCCCTCTGAAGCTCTTTGCGCTGCTGTAGCTTTGCACTACGTAAGCAGCACTGCTCTACGCTGCTAAAATCACATTAGCCTCTGCGCTGCTATTTCTTCTATGCTGCTGCTGCTTTGCTCTGTGCTGCTCATCCCAACCTTCAGATCTGCCTCTGCTTCCGCCTCATCTGTGATCTATACACCCACTACTCCACTTGTCCTGCTACTGTCTTAAGGCTGCCGTAGCTCGCATGTGATCCAAGAGATGAGCTACTCAAGGATCCCACCTTCTTCTATGCAGCTCCTCTACATATCCATGTCATCCCACCTCCGTGGTTCATGAGCACTCATGGCTGCATCATCTCTTGACCCATCATCTGCCACAACTGCCTTGGAAGAAGATGCTTCCTTGTCCTTTTTCTTCTCTGGACAATGGCTGACAAAATGTCCCATTTCACCGCACTGAAAGCACTTGATCCTTGAAAGATCCTTCTTCTTCTTCGGTTGCTTCTTCGATGCTAAGGCTGCATCTTCCTCATCTTCCTTCTTTACTTTGCTCAACGCAGGGTTGTGCTGCCTCTTGGTGAATCTGCATAGTTCTTCTTGCCGTAGGATTGACCACAAGTTGTCCCAATCTGGGAGGTCCGCTCTGCCTACAATACTTTGGACAAAGGTTTCCCACTCATCCGTGACTGCATTGAGGGCAGCCCTGACTATCATTGCATCATCTACGGTTGCACCCGTTGCAATTAGTTGATCCCTGATTGCCTGCAGTTTGAAGAGGAAGTGTTCCATGTCTTCTCCCTTGGTCACCATGAATGACCTCATTTGGGTCTCCAAAAACATTTTCCTTTGGATTGATTTTTCCTCATACAGGGAAGTCAAGGCCTTCCACATTTCGTTAGCTATCTTCTTCTCAGCTATGTGTGGTACAATATCATCCTTGATACTGTCCATTATCAACTGCTTGGCATGCCCAACAGCTTCCCTATGCTTCCTTAGGAGATCCGCATCTGTCAGTGTGGCCAGAGTCTGCTCTGCATGGTCTCTTAGATTGTACGCCTCAAGGACAATCAGGATCCTTGCCTTCCAAACCGAAAAGTTTGAGAGGCCCTCTAGCCTATCTTGATCACGCAGTCCATGATGAGCCATTTGCTCAGACTGTGTTAGAACTTCCTTTTCTATTTGCTAGAGAAATGGATCTAAGGTCCTGGGTGAAATAGGCACCTTCTGCTCCCTCTGACAACTGATTTCCCTCCTTGGAAATCTACCAAATCAGCTATGATTCAGTTTTTTCTTTGATCCTTTGATCAAACTGCAAGTTTCCTTTGGCAAGAAACTTTTTGAGAAGTTGATCTCCTCCCAATCTTTGTCACTTGTGCTAAGGCTAAAAATCTGAAAACTTCAGAATTTAACCCCACTAGCTCTTCTGAATTTTTACAGCTTTCTGCAGTATTTTCTAGATATGACAGATTTAGATCTGAATCACGTTGGCTAGCTTTAGACCCAACCAGCACTGTTTTTGAGCTGTCTTTGCGCAGTAATTGTGTGGGCTTGCTAGGACACAGCGCTGGACAGCGTCACCCTTCCCTCTGTGTGAACCTGAAAACTGCGCTGTCCCTTCAAATCTGCTTCTCTGCTGCTTTTCCCGCTGCTTTCTGCAACTAGATCCTTCAGATTCTTCTGCTGGTGATCCTTCTAGATCTGCAATTGCTCCGATACCATGTAGAAATTTATGAATCTTATACTTTATGCAAAAATTATTACTATTAATCTTGTTATGCTCCTCCTACTTATGCAAGTTATTAACTGAAGAAATTCACGTTAAAATCGAAGCAAAACACATAACATATCTCTACCAATCTAGATCTAGAATAAGCACATGCACACATAGCAAAGTGACACAGTTATTTATAGACAAATAGTTCCCGGAAAAACCTAATGTGGGAAAACCGGTCTTTCGCTGCTGGAGGGTTCTATTATTAAGAATATTTATGAATACACAAATATGGGTTCCAGATCTGGAAAGCCCGACAGAGATAACATTAGATCTATAGCTCACTCGCTGATCTAGGGCCAAAATAATGATCGATCCACACCCTCAAATGAGATTTACAGGACTCAGCCAAATCTAGGCCTAGAAACCCTAGCGCTGCCCCTGAAAGGCTCTACGTCAGCCTCTGAGGCCCTTGAAAGCCTCTGCGTCAGCCTTGGATGGCCTCCAAACCCTCAACACTGCTCCGGAAGGGACTGCATTACCCCAGAATGGGCGACGCAGTCACTACGCTGCACGTAAGGGTCTCTTCGTAACCCTTGAAGGCCCTTGAAAGCCTCTGCGTCAGCCTTGGATGGCCTCCAAACCCTCAACACTGCTCCGGAAGGGACTGCATTACCCCAGAATGGGCGACGCAGTCACTACGCTGCACGTAAGGGTCTCTTCGTAACCCTTGAAGGGTCTCCTGAAAATTACATTGTCCTTGCTGCTGTTGCTGCCGTCCTCTGCGATGTCCTTGAGCTGATCTCTTCTCTGCCTCTTGTGTATTCTAAACCCTGTGATCAGATCATCCCCTTGGTCTAAATTCCCCTCTCTGCAGCTGAAACACTTCTGAGTATTCTTAGCAAACCCTGCCCTAGAATCTCAGCTTAGCTTCAGTGCTCTGCCTCTGTGTGTCTTTACAAATGACCCCATGCCTTTCCTTTATACTTTTCTCGTTGACAAATCAACGACTGTGATCAAATCTTGAATCAATGGCTAAGATTAAAAGAAAGCTTGATCTGTGTGACTTAAGACAATTTTATCACATGTTTAATTAAATTCACTTTAATTATTTTATTTTCCTAAGTTTTAACTTAGGAAATACATTAAAATAATTAATTAATTTAATATCTCCTAAACCAGATGAATTTTCCCAAATCCATTTTTGGGTCTTGTAAATCAGGTGAACTCTAGTCCTTCCTCAAAATTTGGGACCTAGAGCACAACTGATGCTACCCCAAATACACAAAATCTCAACAAAGTGTTCACAGGGTCCAACCTGTAGGTGATTTCATGTACCAACCTAGCACCTCCCTGCCACCCTATAATGATCAGAAATAAGACAAGAGTATGGACTTTCATACCAGGGACAATGATCCACAATACTTCACAATGATTTTCTTGAACTAGACCAATCACCCAATCACACTATGACCTGCAACCCAACCATAACATTATCCAAAAATGACACTTATACCTCCCAAAAATTCCTCTCCAACTCTAGGCAGATTGACTCTTTTACAATTTTACAATGATGATTTTTACAATATTGACTTTTGACATGACTTGATACTTGACCTGATACTTGACTTGACACTGCTTCTTTGAACACTAGCAGCTGCTGAGGTATTGTTGTGCTTGCTTCAAGTAATGGTACTTTGGCATTGCATTGTCCTTCTAGTATGTGTCTGAGTTGTCGTATTGTGTCCTCCTTCCCTTGACTGTTGATGTGTTGTCCTTACTGCAGTGATCCTTGAATGCATATTTTTTGTTGCCTTCTAGAAGCTCGATATTGAATCTGTTGTATCTGTGTAATTTCAGATCTCCAAGGTCTAAAATTTCGTCCTGTGGTAGCCCTCTGAGTCCTCTTTCCAACCCGTAGGTCTAATCAACATTGGATTCTTCAAGAAATAGTTATGCCCAATGTCCTACGATGACTTGATTACAGACTGGTTGAGTACAACGAACTTGTACGAAGTGCCACGTGTCACTGTTTCAACCTTTGGTCCTGAAAACAATACACAACAAACTACAACCTGTCCTCGTTCTGTCACTTTTATGAAATTTGAATTCAATGCTCAGAGAGAAAGTTATGACAAGTTTGACATGAAATTCAGGAGCCTGCAAAACCCTAACTTCCTTAGATCATATCTCCGAAAATATAGTGAACCAATATCTGAAATTCGGACACGTGCTTCATTAGGATTTCGCCCAAATGGGTTTTTTGTTTCAGCATCTGAAGCTTCCCAGAAAAAAGTTACAGCAAAAAAAGTCACGATGACCTATTATAAGTAGCGAAATCCTTACATGAGGAGGATATGAGGGTCACAATTTCTATAAATGCTTAGGTTGAGAGGGTCTTCAACAAGTAAACGTTGGAGGGATTTTAGGAGCTTAAAATATTATTAATTATTGACAATTCAATGACCACAACCAATGATTAATGTCATGCCACAACCTCATGGGGTTTTAGCCCACTAACTGGGGTTACTAACTTCAAACACAATTATCTCTCAAATCGTGAAGAATTATGTGGCATGCCATATATCAACGGAAACATCTCGACAAGTAGAAACCATCCAAAATATCCTTGACTCGGAATAGAGTAAGTTGTCAAGTCAAAATTCCTATGCAAGATCAGGGTAGCCCCTGGTGCTGCTTGGGTTGACATCAATGAAAACCACTAATCAACATTCTCCCCCTTTGGCATTGATGGAAACACAAGTACTCCCCTTGTGATCATGACACCTCTTCCTACAACATTCTCTCCCCCTTTGTCATCAATGGGAAAGGGTAACTCACCCTAACAAACATCATCCTGCGGACCTATACACACCTCAACTCCCCTTTTTTTTTTTACTTAGTTAGACTAGAGAAAGAGTCTAATGAGAACTTGGGAGAATCCCAAGCTTTAGGCAAAGATGCTCAAATGATTCACGAGGTAATGGTTTGGTAAAGATGTCAGCAATTTTTTCCTTTGTGCCAACATATTCAAGCTTGATATTCTTTTTATTGACTTGCTCTCTAACGAAATGATATTTGATCGGAATGTGCTTTGTTTTGGAATGCATCACAGGATTCTTGGAGATATTGATGGCACTAGTGTTATCGAAAAAGATGGGAATAGGCTCATCAAACTTGACTTGAAGATCTTGCAAAGTTTGCTTCATTCAGAGAACTTGAGTACACCTGGCTACTGGCGTGATATATTCTGCTTCTGCTGTGGATAACGAGATTGAAGACTGCATTTTACTTAACCATGAAACAAGGCAACCACCTAGATAGAATGTTGCTCCATTGGTAGTCTTTCGATCATCAACACTTCTCACCCAATCTACATCTGTATAAGCTTGGATAACTAGATTATTTCCTTTGGGATACCATAAACCATATTTTGTTGTGCCCTTAAGATATCAGAGTATTCTTTTGATGCAATAATGTGAGATTCTTTTGGTGCTGCTTGGAATCTTGATACTTGTCCAACTGCCTGCATTACGTCTAGCCAAGAAGCTGTCACATATAGAAGACTGCCAATCATAGATCTATACAACCTCTGGTCCACATCCTTTGACGAATCATCTAAACTTAACTTGCAACCTGTTACCATTAGGGTAAGGACAGGCTTACAATCTTCCATCTTGAATTTCTTGAGCATTTCCTTGATGTACTTGGTTTGATATATAAATATTCCTTTATCCTGCTGAGATATCTGAAGCCCTAAAAAATATGTTAGCTCGCCAAGTAGAGACATTTCAAACTCACTTTGCATCTTTGTGGCAAAGTTTTTACTTAATCTGTTATCATTGCTTCCAAAAATTATATCGTCTACATATACCTCGATAATTGTAAGGTTATCTTGATCCACTTTCACATAGAGATTGTTGTCGGCGCTTCCTTTCTTGAATCCTTGTTGATGTAGATATCCATCAAGACGAGCATACCAAGCTCTAGGAGCTTGCTTGAGACCATATAGTGCCTTCTTTAATCTGCAGACATCATCTTCCTTTTCAGAGAGCAGAAAACCTTCGGGTTGTTCAATGTAACTTTCTTCTTCCAATTCACCATTTAGAAAGGCTGACTTAACATCCATTTGGTAGACCTTGATTTTTCTCGAGCATGCATAAGCGTGAAAAATTCTGATAGCTTCCATTCTGGCAACGGGAGCAAATGTTTTTTCAAAATCAATTCCTTCAACTTGTGCATATCCTTTGCAGACTAATCTTGCCTTATTCCTGGTAACCTGTCCATCCTCATTCAATTTGTTTTTGAAGACCCATTTAGTTCCAATAACATTTTTATCCTTTGGTTGTGGAACCAATTCCCAATTATCGTTCTTCTCAATTTGATCCAGTTCTTCATTCATAGTTGCTACCTAGTGTTCATCTTGACTAGCTTCCTCAAAATTGCTAGGCTCAAAAGTCGCTAAAAAAACAAGGTGGGCTTGTTGTGATGAATGAAGCTGTCGACTTCTTCTGGTTCCAATTCCTTCATTTATGTTGCCGATGATTTGATTTGATGGATGTTTCTTTTGACACCATTCTTTTAAAGCTTTTGGAGAATTTTCTTGTACATCCTGCTGATCATTTCTTGTTTCCTCTTGGTTGACTATTTTTTCCTTATTTGATTGGTCTTGTTCTGGAGCTTCTTCTTCATCCTTCACAGATTCTCCCTTGGATCCCTTAGATTTGCTTGAAGGGACAATCTCATTGTCATCCTTTGTAACACAATCTTCATCAAAAGTAACATTTATGCTTTCCACTATTTGTTTTCGCCTCAGATTGTAGCATCTATAAGCTTTCCTTTTGCGTGAATAACCAACGAAAATACCTTCATCGACACAGGAATCGAACTTGCCCAATTTTTAATCTTCTCTTTTGATGTAGCATTTGCTTCCAAATATTTTGAAGTATTTGACGTTAGCCAGTCTTTCTTTCCATAATTCGTATGGAGTCGTTACAATTGTTCCTTAGCAAATCTCTGTTTATAATGAATACAACTGTATCGATTGCTTGAACCCAAAATTTATCATCTAATTTTGAGTCATTTAACATTGTTCTGGCCATTTCTTGTATGATTCTGTTTTTTATTTCAACAACTCCATTTTGCTGCGGTGTTCTGGCTGTTGAGAATTGCCTTTTTATTCCATTTTCATCACAATACTGCTGAAATACCTTGGAGGTGAATTCTCCGCCATTATCTGATCTCAAACATTTGATCTTCAAATCAGTTTCATTTTCGGCCAATTCCTGGTAGATTCTAAAACATTCAAATGCCTCAGTCTTTTTCTTTAAGAAGCTGACGACTGCCATTCTGGTGTAATCATCTATCATTAGCATAAAATATAATTCTCCATCTAAACCTTTTGTTCTCTTAGGACCACATAGATCAGTATGTACTAATTCCAATGGACGTGATGCAAAGTGTTCTTTTGTCTTGAACTCAACTTTTGTTTGCTTGCCGTGTTGACAAGATTCACATATCGTATTGGTGGGTTTTGAAATTTTAGGCATTTCTCTTATTGCTTCCTTCTTGCAGATCTTGACCAAATTTTCAAAATTTATATGTCCCATTCATTTGTGCCATAACCAACTTTCGTCTTCTTTCGCCAAAAAGCACCCTTTAGATGTCTCATCCAAAATATATATGTCAGTTGGAGCTCTACTTGTTGTTGCCACAATTTTACCGAACTTTCCTTTCTTGATTTCACATTTCTTAGAGTTAAATAGCATCGTGTGTCCTTGATCGCATATTTGTCCAACACTGAGCAGATTGTGATTCATATTTTCAACCAACAACATATTTTTCACTAATGCATTCTTGCTTCCAAGTGTGACTGTACCTACTCCTATGACGTTTGAAGACCCGTCATTTCCAAAAGACACTATTCCATCCTTATTTTCCTTCAAGGATATGAACTTATTCCTATCTCCAGTCATATGAGTTGAGCAACCACTATCAACATACCAAACGTTTCTGTTGCTTTGAGCCCTTGAGCGATAACACATTTTTTCAGTCTTCTTTTTCCATATTTGTTCATTCTGATTTTGCGAGAATTCCTTTGAGGAACTTCCAAGTCTGCAATCTTTAGCCAGGTGTCCAAAATTGTTATATTTGTAACATTCGACATCATCTCTCAAATGATCAAATCTGTTAAAATTCTGTTGAGTTCCAGAATATCCATTTCTGAAAGATCTCCTGAAACAGTGTTTATTCCAAACATATGTGCGACATTCGATAGCTCTATGTCCAAACCTTCCACATGAATAACAATGACCATAGAAGATAGGTTGATACCTGGGAGGAAATCTTCGAGGAATTGTCTTCCATGGTTCTTCCTGCGAGTCCTGATCTCTTGAGTTGGTTGGAAGGTCTACCTGCTTATTAGATTTTGCATATCCATCTTCTTTTGTTGTCATAGAAGGACTTGGCTCCTTTTCTGATTTTTCTTTGTAACCAAGACCAGTCTTGTCACTGTTTGATCGTTGATTGTTGATGATTTCTTCCAATGCCTTGGAGCTGTTGGTGTAGTTTTGAAGAGTTTTTCCATTTTTTACTTGCTTTCGAAGGGAAACTATTTCAGCTTCCAATGCTTCTCTTTCCTTGTTGCTTTCCTTTAATTCTTCCCTGGGTGATTCTTCAACTCGTTTGTATTCTTCAACCTTGGTTTTAAGATTTAGGACATGTTCCCTTTCTATCTTTAATTCGCCTTCAGAAGTGTTGACATTCTTCTTCTCGACCTTGAGCTCTTTGATAACCCTGATCGCTTTGTTTTGAAATTCAACCTCAGGCATCTCTTCTTCTTCGTTTCCTTCTTCGTCAGATGCTTCTTGCTTACTATGCTTGGCCATAAACAATACTCTTCCGTTGATTTCTTCTTCATTATCATTGTCTTCATCAGATGAGGAGCTATCTTCTTTGGAGAAGAAACTCTTCTTCAACTATTTCTTCTTGCCTTGCTTGTTGAACTTCCTCAGACCTTTCTTTCCTTTCGTAACAACCTCATTTTTGTGAGGACACTTGGTTGCAAAATGGCCAACTTCACCACAATCGAAACATATCAATGGAAGTTTACCTTTGAATTTCCCCGTACCTGTTCTCATTTTTTGCGTGAAGTAGGCAAATTCTTTATCTGAAAATTCTTCTTCCTTCTTCCTTACAACTACAAGTTTTCGCTTTCGGAGTATGCTTGTTCTTACTAGTTTTCTTGGATGTGGCAAATGTTGTTTCTAGGTGAGATGTGTCGTCCTCTTCTTCAATCCTCCTTTCATATGTCGTAAGCACTCCATGCAATTCATCTTTGCTGAGATTGGCTAGATTCGAACTATATTCCAAGATGGATACCTTTGGGTTGAATCTTGTCGGCAAGGTTCTAAGGATCTTTCAGACAACAATTTTTGTGTTGACAGTTCTCCCAAACCTTCCAATGCATTTGTTATTTCATCAACACACTGTAAATATGCGTCAAAATTTTCATCTTCCTTCATTTTGAGTTGGTCAAATTTTGCCTTGTAAATTTGAAGCTTTGCTTCTTTCACGTTTGAGTCACCTGCATATATATTCTCAAGCTTGCCCCATACTTCTTTAGCAATTTTGCAACTCAGTACCTTAAGATAGACAAATTCGATAAGCCCATTGATAATGAGATCTTTAGCTCTTGCATCATATACCATATTTTTCTTTGCTTGTTCATCCTGGGTCACTGTCAAGCCTTTTTCAACAATTTCCCATACTTTGTATCCTTGCGCCAGCAAATGAACCTGCATTCTTCCACTCCAAAGTGCGTAGTTATTTCCATTGAATAGAGAGTCTATTCTTAGTATACTCCATGACCTCCTTCCAATTGTTATACTGCTATTGAAGGAACCAAGCTTTGACACCAATTGTAGGAAATACTGAGGGGGGGGGGGGGTGAATCAATATTTCTTATCAATTAGCACTTTCTAAATATTTTAGGTCTTCAATTATTCTTGATGTTTATCCAGTAACAACAGTAAACAATAGAACACAATAGGCACACGAATTTTAGGTGGAAAACTCCCTCTGGGTCAAAAACCATCAAATGCTTTTCAAATAAATTCTTTAATCTTTAGCCCCAACTGAAATGAAAGGTACAACTTCCTAGAATTCTAGAAAAGCATTCTTATCCACCTCCCACTGGAAGGATGCCCCAATGCCCTGGTTTCTTCCGTAGTCAACTGAATGGATGCCCCGATATACTAGACCAACCTACCACCCTGAAGTGTTCACAGGCTCCAACCTGTAAGTGACTTCATGCACCAACCTAGCACCTCCCTGCCACCCTATAATGATAAAAAATAAGACAAGAGTGTGGACTCCTGTACCAGGAACAATTGTCCACGATATAATATGATTCACAATGATTTTCTTGAACTAGACCAATCAACCAATCACAATATGACCTATAACCCAACCATAACATTATCCAACAATGACACTTAATACATCCCAACAATGCCTCTCCAACTCTAGGCAGATTGACTCTTTTACAATAATGACTCTTTTACAATTTTACAATGATGATTTTTACAATATTGACTTTTGACACGACCTGATACTTGACCTAATACTTGACTTGACACTGCTTTTTTGAACACAAGCAGCTGCTGAGGTATTGTTGTGCTTGCTTCAGGTAATGGTACTTTGGCATTGCATTGTCCTTCTAGCATGTGTCTGAGTTGTCCTATTGTGTCCTCCTTCCCTTGACTGTTGATGTGTTGTCCTTACTGCAGTGATCCTTGAAAGCATATTTTTTGTTGCCTTCTAGAAGCTCGATATCGAATCTGCTGTATCTGTGTAATTTCAGATCTCCAAGGTCTGAAATTTCGTCCCGTGGTAGCCCTTTGAGTCCTCTTTCCAACCCCGTAGGTCTGATCAACATTGGATTCTTCAAGAAATAGTTATGCCCAATCTCCTACGATGACTTGATTATAGACTGGTTTAGTAGAGTGAACTTGTACGAAGTGCCACGTGTCACTGTTTCAACCTTTGGTCCTGAAAACGATACACAACAAACTACAGCTCGTCCTCGTTCTGTCACTTCTTACGAAATTTGAATCCAATGCTCAGAGAGAAAGTTATGACGAGTTTCCCAAGGTTACCTGTTTGACATGAAATTCGGTAGCCTGCAAAAACCCTAACTTTCTTAGATCATATCTCCGAAAATATAGCGAACCAATATCTGAAATTCGAACACGCGCTTCATCAGGATTTCGCCCAAATGGGATTTTTGTTTCAGCATATGAAGCTCCTAGAAAAAAAGTTATAGCGAAAATGCCACGATGACCTATTATAAGTAGCGAAATCCTTACATGAGGAGGATATGAAGGTCACAATTTATATAAATGGTTAGGTTGAGAGGGTCTTCAACAAGTGAACATTGGAGAGATTTTAGGAGCTCAAAAAATTATTAATTATTGACAATTCAATGACCCCAACCAATGATTAGTGTCATGCCACAACCCCATGGAGTTTTAGGCCACTAACTAGGGTTACTAACTTCAAACACGAATATCTCTCAAACTGTGAAGAATTACGTGGCATGCCATATATTAACGGAAACATCTTGACAAGTAGAAACCATCCAAAATATCCTTGACTTGGAATAGAGTAAGTTGTCAAGTCAAAATTCCTATGCAAGGTCGGGGTAGCCCCTGGTGCTGCTTGGGTTGACATCAATGACAACCACTGATCATCAACATATGCTTCACCAAAGATCGACTATCAAGAGTATGGTTCATGAATTTGGGGTTACGAACGTTGCTTGCACATTTTGTGGTAGGGATGAAATGATTGAACATGTCTTTTGGAGATGCTTGTTTGCCAAAACCTTTCAACTGTGCTTTAAGTTTGAATTTAACTTTTTAATTACTGCATGCAGTAGTATCTTTATGTAGATAAACTTGTGGGAATACATTTTTTTTTTCGTGAGGAACTATCCCCTCTTAACCTAGGGAACTTGAAGCTCATTAAGTAGAATTGGCTTTGCTTGTTAAAGTCCAATTCCCTTTTTCCCGCAAAGATGTTGACTGCCATCCTTTTGGGGCATAAGCTAATATGCTCTATATTTTGGTCTCTTTAGGGCGGGAATTTCCTTGTCATCTTGTTGTCCACTTGTTGTAACTTGTATCTCTTTCTATTCTAGGATGTAACTATTTGCTCCATTAAGTAATATATGGTACGTCTCTTAGAAAATCCCATCAAAGTCCCAAAACCTAGGGAATTTGCACACAACCTCCTCTATATAATGAAAAATTCTTTTGCACAAGGGTGAGTAATAACATCCCCTTGTAGAAAGGATGTCTAATGGCTTAAAATCTAAAAATGAAGATTTATTAGGTTTGGTCATACTATTTGAAAGTCTAAATAAACTTTTTTGGCATTGACCACCTAAAAGTTGAGATTAATGGTTGGGGCACTCAAGGTCATTTCCACATAGAGGCCACCTTGCATTGGGAGGGATTGCGGGCACCCAACAATAATGTCTCTAAAAGAGAGAGGGTTTGGCCCCTTTTTGGAGTGAAGTTCCTGAGGTCTAAGCAACACCTCTACTCGATAGGACAACAACCACTCCAATTCTTGGCAAATGAACACCCTTTGATAATTTGGCAATAGTTGCCTCCAAGATAGAAGGTTTTGTCATCTTCAAGGGTGGAACATGAGGGCTCTTTAGAGGAAGGGCCATTGAGCCCAACCTCATCATTAGAACAAAACCTGAACTAGCAAGCGATTGCAAGAGAGGCAACATAGTAGATTAATATAGAACTAGGGGAGCATAAGATGTTGCTTAGGTGCATGAGCATCAAATTAATGTGTGCATTCTTCTACTCGTATTATATTCCAAAATGTCTTTCCAGGTGTTGGGTGTTTTTTTATTAAGTGGGTTAATTTTCTTCTTTTGGTGTGTGTGTGTGTGTGTGTTAGAGCTAAGTTAATGTGGCAGACTTGGGATAATTGGGACATGTGAGCCATCTGGGGCATTTTGAAGATTCCATGGGACATGTTCCTTGCATCCTTTGGTTCTTAGTTGGGAGAAAATGTTAGGACATGTCCCACAACTTTAGAGATATATCTTTGTATTCTTGAGCTTGCTTGGGCCTATTTTCTAAGGTTTGTTCATGTTTTCACTTCATTGATGCTGTTTAGGTTAGATTTATAAAAGGCAATTCTATTCACATTTACGTTGATTTTACCCTATTTCAGCAATGCATAGAAATTCCCATAATATATGGTGAAGTTGTTATGCTTTACTTAGTGTGTTGATTGATGTAAAAGCTCATATCTAGTTTTTGGATGGGGCCATGCATTGATCTTCTTTTTAAGTGTGCGGTGTGTTGCATATCTTATTATTAAAAGATTAATCTATCCATGTCCTTACTTGAATACATGTTAAATTGTTTGAAGTCAATAGAATCAAGCACTTGGTTGAGCCAAACTTGCTCATATGTTGTAAACCTTCGTAAAACTTGATTGAAAACTTATGTTGAGGTGGGATTGGACACGTTCTTAAGGAAACATCATGGTTTATATGCCCACAAGCTTTCAAATTTGGATCTATGTCATAGAAAGTTACATCAATTGTTATTTGACCTTAGAGTTCATTTGCTACAGTTTGGGACTTATCGCAATACTAGGGTTCTTTGGAGATGAAGATGGGATTGATCTTAGAAAATGGTTGCATATTGCAAAGGAAAATTTGAATATTCAAGATTGATAGGGTTTCACTTTGAACTTTGTAATTGATGGTGCCACAAAATCAATTTGTTTGAGAAAATAATTGAATAAATCTTATAGAAAAGAGGGAAAATGAAGGAACTATAAGGAAAAATGCATTAGTAAAATATGTTGAAAATGAATGTGAGTTTAAGAGATCTAAAGATGAATTCAATAGAGAATTTGTGAAAAAATATGAAGTTGTTTCAACCATGAAACCATACTTGGACCCTCTTAGAAAGATTTGAAATTAAGAAGCAAAGAAGAGGACATGAAATAGGAGCAAAATTGAGGACTAGAGACAATTAGAGATTGGGAGATTTCAAGCTAGAAATGCAAATAGGGATTTAAGAAGGAAGAAAGGGGTTGATGTACAATGTTCACTTCAATTGCAAAAGGAAAGGAAAGTCACAAGAAAATGGTTGAAGAAGTTGATATCTAGCTTGAGGAGGTAAAGTCCAAAATATTGGACTAGATGAAAATAATTATTGATATTTCCCTCCCAAATAAGTAAGAGCAAGCATTGAAGATAGTAAGAGGTAACAAGCCAGAAGATAAGATTGAAAATAATGGTTTGGAAAGGATAGGATAAGATTGTTTGACAAAAAATAAGTAAACCTTGGGGAGGTGGAACAAAATTGACATCCTCATCCCCAATAAAGTTTGGAAGCAAGACAAAAAAGGCATATGTTGACACCTATATTTCCATGGAATTAAATGATGGAACCATGTGTGGATGTGGAATAAAGAGGATAAGTACACAATAGTACTATTAATGGCCAACAATTATAACAAAATGTTTAAGGTGATGGACATATATGGAATTAGAGATCAAGTAACTATATGAAGACAACCTATCAAAGGTTGATGTCCATGGAGATTTTATTGGATGAATGAATGGTTAAGACGGTGAAAGTTTGATGACATCTTATGAAAGATTGTATAGGTGAGATCTTTTGCTTCTAGTGAAGCATTCGTGAGAGGGCACCGATTGTCACAACCCTCTAACAAATACTAGGGATCATTTATATTAATATATGGAAAATTGGGCCAAAATTGGGTCCACATGGGTAGTGAGTGAAGATTTTGTTATAGGAATATTGATAGTGTCATTCACAAGAATGTATTTACATGATTATAGGACAATCTTAACTTTTGGGGTCATTTGAAATTTTCTCCTACTTATTTGGAGTGGTACAACTTATCATCATCATTGTACCTTGTAGCTATTTCCCCAACTATTTTTGCTATAACCAATGCTTATGTCTCTATTTTGGGGAATTTTGATGCCTAGCAATGTTGTCATTGTTCTCTTTTGACTCTTGAGATAGTTAAAACTAATTTTGTATTAAAGATTCTTTCCCAAAATTCTCCCAGTTATTACATGAATATTCTTCCATACTCATGTAACTTTTCTTGTTTTATGTAACTAAAAGTTTTCCTTCCTCAAAATGTAAGGTTCACTATGCTTATTATTCTTGTTATGTATACATATTGTAGGAAGCTTCTTTTCTTGCATTAATGTTTTTTTTTGTTTTTAAATTTTCTTTTACTAGAGGAATTGGCAATTGTGTTGGGCTCATATTCGTGTGACATGGGGTTGATTCCGACCACCACCACTGCAACCCCTAGGTGAACCACATGCACACTGTAATAGGTCTCACAGGCTAATTAGGTGGCCTTGAACCTTGAATCTCATACTTTACATAAGACTTCATAACACAACCATCGCCAATTGAGCTGCCTCCCTGGGAGCAATGCTGTTATAGCTCTCTCTAAAGCTTGTTGGTCTATTATGTATCAATATTTTGATTAAACCACAGCTCAGATTATCCTTATTCATTTGCTAATGTAGATCCATACTGTTGATGCATGCTCTTTCTTCCTTGGCTTTTTAGCCACTCTACTATGTGAACTTCAATGGCTTCTAGTTGGATCTTCAATCTCCGATCAATTTGTACGTGAATTTTGTAGGCATCCCCTCTTTGCCATAATATCTTATAATGTATGTCTGATTTTCCCCTTTCACCCCCTCTATTGATCCCTCCTTCCAAAAAATGGGATACTTTTTGCTGGTTTGTAGCCTATTTAGCCTTCTTTTTTATGGGATTTCTTTGCATATTGCTTAAAATTTGGTTTCTTTTCATTTCTAATAACCTTGTAAACCTCCTTTTGGTGGAAAATCAAAAGATTTTCCAATTTGGAAGCTGACTTTAGGTTGTAAGTACTCTAGTTGATGTGATGGCATTCTCCCTCACTTTGCTACTAAAATTGTAGATGGTATTGATGTCATGTCTTATGGGACCTCTTCGAGTTGTGGTTGTTATCTATGTGATATATTACAACTATTGTTATAATGGAATATCCCTATGGTTGGATTTCGATCCACCTTAATAATTACTATACTCTCCTAAGGGACTGTAGAGATAGATTGATGCCCTCTTTAGCTTCTGGGACCTTTGGTGGTTAATGGTTAACTTTTGTTTAACTGAGGTTTTGATCTTCAACACATATGAACGTGATCCCTTTGGATACTAGTTTTACTTCTGAGAGGACGAGATTGATATTAGCACAACTTACACATAATTGCGAGTTTGGTTCTTTGGGCCTTGGTTTACTTTGAGGCATGCTTCCAACCTTTGGCTTAACAAGGGATATAGTACTCTTACCTAGCTCAAAGGACAATGCTTTCAACTTCACTTCCAAAATATATCTCATCCACAATGTGCCTCTTGAACATGTTCATTGGGACCATTTTCCTGTATGGCTTTGAGACCTAGCTTATTGATTGGTTAGGACAAAGAGAGTCCAATCCCTTTTATTCTAACACATCATTTGTTGCAAATGGATATTACCCCAATCCATCATCTAGGTGGTGTTTGGGGCCCATCCTTTGTGCCTTAAGGCCATCTTCACTCTTGTCCCCTTCTTTCATAGAGTTTGGACCTTGGGAGTTTATTGGAGATTGACATCACTACCTAGCTCTTTGCTCTTTATAAGATATTTGCTTCACAGTTGGTCATAGTCATTGTTGGTTTGTGGAGTCTTCTTAGTTGCTTCATTTGGTGGCCATTTCTACTGATGGATTTCCTTTTACAATACTATTTGGATGCTCTAACTTATTTTCTACCCTCAAAATTGACACCTAAAATAGATTGTTAGAGAGGATATTTACAAGGAGTATCTTAGGGGTATTTATAGGGACATTCACTGCACAACCTCAAGATCCCCCGTTGTTAGTTCAGAGTGGGATCACATTAGCACCAAGTCGAGATAGATCATGACATCCCATGCCCCAAGGGGCCTTTCCAACTATGCCACTTATAAGAGATAAGGTTGGAGGAACACCTCATTTTTAGATGCCCCATCTATTATGAGATTAGAGGGTGGTTTTGTTGCCTTTATGGGAGCTTGGGAGGTTTATGTCCAAATTTTTGAGGACTATTACAGAGTTGGTTTTTATTTGGGAGCTACTCCTCCCAATATTTGGAAGGCATGTCAAGGCTACTCTTCTTCTCTTTAAAATGCCATTTTTTCCTAGTTGTTAAGAATTCCTAGGATTTTTCAATGTTCCACGGGGAAGCGCCTCCTAGGATGTGGAGTGTGCTCCCCACATTTCCCGTGCTCTTGGGATGGGGGTGTTGAGAATTTGGAGGGCTATTGATTAATTCAAAATTATCTTCTTGATAATTACTTGTGAGGTTACTTGAGTTACTTATGTCTTCCCTTCGTTAGCTTATTAAATATTTCATCAAGTCAATTATCAAAAGGCACGAGACACAAAAATTAGGCTCCTAGAGCCACGGCAAAACCTCTCCCTCTTGGAGAGGAAAACCCACGAGAAATTCTTCTTACAGATTTCAGATGACAAGTACCATGACCTAGAATTGCATCCAGGACCTTGTCCTTACTTCTTTAATGTCCTTCAGCTAAACCTTCAGTTGCTTGAGATATATATAGGCTGTAGATAGGAAAGTAAATCTCAGATTTACCTTCCACCTTTCTTTCACTTTCAAAGTGCTTCTTCTTTGCAGACTACTAACAACTTCACCTTTTCTTAGTCTGCAAACTATCTTTGGACATACATATATTTCAAGATGATATCATGCTCATGTTCATGTACTTGATAGATCCGCACTTCAACACTATTGTTGCACTGGAATAGATCCGCACTTCAGCATAGAAACAAATCCATACTTCAATATATAAAATGCCGTTCTTGATATAACCCTTTTTCGATTCAAGTTCTTCGGTATGGTTCGCACTTCATCTGGTGTACAATCCGCACTCTTATTTCAGTCATCCGTGGCACTTATTACAGTGAGTTATCGCAAGAGTATATATGCCTGTAACTTGCCAAAGATCCGCATTAAAGTCTGTCCAAATATCCACACTAAAACTCGTCTTGATATGCACATGCCACTTCAGAGATGTGCTATGCACTACACTTTAGCAAACTATCTCAGAGATTATCGAATACTGTCTCCACAAAAAAACCGCATATCTCTTCTCCTTAATCCGCATCAAAAGCTACACGAACCCAAAACATATCCACACTTTTGCTTCATATAACTGTCCGCTATTTATACTGTTCCAATCACAGAGAAGTCCGCTATTTATCTTTGTTCGCAGTCACGGAAAGTCCACATATGTCAATTGCGAGATCATGAAAACTATCACGGTGGCATATATCTATGCGTGCCCTCTCCTAACATGAGAAATGATCACAGAGAAGTCCGCATATATCTAATTGTTGAGATCACCGAAAATTTCACCATGAATGAGCCGCAGACCGAGTGTATATATAGAGACAGTCTTACTGTCTTTTAGGCTGACCATCACTTTAGTATGTAGGCCGACTTATCAGCTGTTAGAAGGCCGACTTGTAACATATCATAAAAGCTTGACTTCCAGCATTGGTGAGGGCTATTAAAAGCTATTCTTCCACAAGGTCTTGACAAGGTCTTGGATCATTCTCTAGACTAGATCCTTCATATGAATGACAATTAATTATATATATTCCTAGAAGACACAAACCCTAATAGACATCAAGAAGAAGTCTATTTAATCTATAATAAACTCTTGCTCATGAAACCAATGAAGCAAGTACAAAATACATTTTTATTATCTTTGTCTTCTACTTTATATAAATCCATAGTTAGATAGTCAACATGAAGACCGACCTAGTTACACTTTTCAACGGAGGGGGGGGGGGGGGAACTTGGGAAAACGTTTTCCAACATCCCCCTTTTGGGGAAATTAGGGGTGACCCAAGGGGAAACGTTTCCCCAATGGGAGGGATGTGTTTCCCCTAAAGGGGTGTTTGTGGGCACCCCCCTGACTTTTGCCAGAAATCAATAATTTGAGTGGAAAAGCTTAATTTTCAACTCTAGGGCCCTACTAATGCTATGTCATTAATGTTAATGCTAAGAAGTAAAAGTGACATTGTCCTTCATCTTTCGTTTTCATCCTTTTACTTAAATTTTGAACATTACCATTAATCTATGTTGCACGGGTTCGCGAACCTAAGGGTGGGGTTCTCAAACTCATCTTAGGTTTTCGTCCCTAAGAACCGGATTCGGGTACGAGTTCTTCTGAAACAAACCCATAAGAATTGGGTTTAGTAGGCAAGAACCGAATTCTCCATTAAAAAAAAATTTGGGTGTGTTTTCCTTTTAGGGTACGACGAATCCTGATAATGGGTACGCGGAACCCCAAAATCGGGTTCTTCAGGTTCATGTGGCACATTTTTTTAATTATGGCCTAGGAATTTACATAGATCCATTCATAGGACATGATGATACACCCTATTATAGGCCACGAATCTCTAAATTCTATTGAGTCATCATATATGTGTTTGATTTTGTTCTATAAAAGTGGTCCATAAATCATGAAAGTTACAGTCTTTGAAGCATGAACCACACGCAATTATGGCATCTATCAAGATTGATAATAGGGGAGCAAGCAATGTTGAAAGGAATGTATACATTGACATTGTACCACCATTTAACAATGTATTGGAAAAATGCATCCTCATATTGCTTCCTCCATTTGCTATCAATGGTGAGTTGAGAACCAAGGGTGGCACAAAGTGCTAAAAAGGAGTCCATATTTGTCCTCTTTGATTTAGGTGTGTTATCTTGTGATGTTGGAGGACTTCATCTAAAAGGATCTATACAAGGGATAGTCAAAGTGACTTCATAACTAGGGTTTCCACTTCTACTACGCCGTTCAAGAATTCTTGCCTTTCTGCCTATCACATCCTTTGTTGCTTTTGCCTTGGCTTTCTCCACATGGAAGACTTCAACAACAACTTGCATTTGGGCTTTTATATGACCTGCGATACTTAGACATGGTTTAACTTGCCCTTGTATGTGTGTTGAGTGGCATTTTAGCCTATGCATATTGGCTCCCCCATCATTGATTCCTTTCTTGCAATAGTAACATACAATCCTCCTATCAACCAATTCAGAGTGGTTTCATGCAGGGTCTCTATAAAAAACTATCCTTAATTCCTAAAAAATAAATAAATTTTTTTATAGAGAAAGAATGAGAGTTCAAAATGTTTCTACTTCAATTGGATAGAAAAAGCTAGTCTCAATTCTCCCCCAAGCTTGTAGATATTATGTAGATTGCTGATGTATATTCTTTCCTGTGAAAATTTGTGTGGATTGTTGTTTCTCATACAATTTAGAAATTTCATCTCTTTCCTATAGGTTTCTTGGATGTTAACCCTGTGAATATTCAGCCTTAGTGATGTTATGCTATATCAACAAAACAGCAGCAACAATGGACTATATTTCAACTATTAACAATCCCAATCCACTAGGGAATTCAAGAGAAAATATACCACTATGTTGCAAAGTTGCAGTAAGTTTCAGCTCTCTAGGGCAATCTTATCATGCATATAACAGATCTGAGAATGCTTACGACAGTTATAAATACAACGTCAACAATTCACTTATATTCTTGAATATTAATGTTCAATTACTTAACACATTTACCCTTAATTTTTGTCAACTCAGCAAGACATAAAGCTGGAAATTAGAAACCATGAAGAATATATGTGGCTGAAAATCATATCTGCAATTTACACAAGTATTAGACAGCTGAAATTTCATTAATATGCATAAAGATGAGTTTCATGTACATACCATACCTCTGTCACAAGCCTACTACAATCCTTCAGCTCTCCAAAACCCTAGCTAGGGAAAACAAAGAAAACTTTGGTTCACATGTAGGAGATCCAACAAGCATGCCCTCTAGGGCGTGATGTCTCCTATTCTTCTTCACTTCACCAAGTACAACCAAGGGTTTCATTTCAAAACCCTACTATTCTTATCTCCAAGGGATGAAACCCTAACCCTTGTTAAGTTGCTTCAAGAAGTTCATGAAACCCTAATAAGTGAGTAAATTTATTAATGTCCAACGAATGACCACAAAATAGGTCAATGGGATTTAAGAAGAGTACAATCAGTATGAATACAATGTGGGAGTGCAAGCACATCTCCTAGAAAAATGCTAAAATAACATATAGAGAGAAAGAAACCAGTGGTAGTGCTACCGCAACATGTAGATAAGAGTCGTGGTATAATACCAAATAATCAATAGTTGCAGCACAATATGAAATAGTAATTAGTGGCCTGTCCAAAGAGAATAAGGGAGATGGCAAGATCTGGCAATGGAGTTTAAGATGTCTGTGGCTCTTGAGTTTGATGGCCAATGGGAGGGCGAGAGAGAATACATGAGAGAGAGAGAGAGAGAGAGAGAGAGAGAGAGTACTGTGCTCCTCTTGATCATGTCTTTATGTAAGAATGAATAAGTGTGAAAGGAATCTCTCCTTCCTTTATATATATGAGAGGTAAAGGAAGCCAACATTACATATGTGGGCCTATGCTTGTGCAAGCAACCTACAAAGACACATGTAGGCTCACATGTGGAGTGTTGCATTCCAAGGGTAAACATGCCAAGCTCCAAGGCGATGTTGTCCAAGCAAGGCTCCAAATGCAGAAGTGCTCTACGAGGCTTGCCTAATGCTCTTCCTATAAGCTTTCAATGAGTCCAACAAACCTCTCAAGCTATGTATTCCAATGGGTCCAGTATCCTTGTGTGAACACTATTGCAACCCGGGTATTCCCAAATGAAATCTAACACTCCATGCAAGTATCCAAGCTACCCCATGTTGTCTAGGGCCCAATGCGCTCCTCTAGGATGCCAAAAATTTCTCATCCAATGCAATGTATTCTCCAAGCAAGCAACCTCCTCCATGTAGCTAACATGTAAAACATCACCACGCCATTTGAAGATCTCCAATTCCCTAGGGAAGAATGTCATGCAAGCATCCAACTAAGCTCAAGCAACCATTGAGTAAGCCATTTTCATTGTGCAAATCCATCATGAAAAATCTGGGGGTTGATCGTACACTTACCACAAATCTCATGAAACAATCTCAAGCATGGTGTAAATGCTTTCATAATATGTGCTTCTTCAAGTAAGCTTCACATGGGGTTATGGTAGCTACATTTCCACTCTCTAAGTATTTATTGCATTAATTCAGCTTCATATGAGGTTAGCATAGCTATATCTCTATTGACTTCTTATGCTACGTGCATCAACGACTTTGTTTTAACTTCTTCTTACCTTTAATATGCTTGATCTCAAAGTTATACTTGCTATTCTAGCCTCTTTGCCTTGCATGAAGATGTTGTTGTGTGAGCAAGTATTTTGAGCTATCATGATTGATTATCAATAAAAATCTCTTGCCCAAAAGATGGTGCCTGATAGAATTCCATGCACCCTACTATGTTTTAGCTAGAAAACATAAACACACTGAAATGTCTAACTTTAAAACAACTTGCAGAATGGAAAATACACATCAACCACATAACATTGAAATTTAATTACCAAAATTAATTTATTATAATTCCTTTAACAATAAATCCAAGGGCTCCTGTACTAGGGACAAAGGCCGTTTACAATCCTTGAAAATGCCCAAAAAACACAAGGACAAAATCCTTGGGCTGAGGCTAAATCCTTCAATTCCACACTACCCAAAATCACTCATTCCAACTTCTCCTTTAATGGACTGTCCACAAAGCCACCTTGCTGTAGCATTTTAGGGCTTCCCATCCCTCTTTAAACACTTGATCCACCTTCAATCTTCTTGCTTTAAAACTCTACTTGCTCTAACTACCTCCTGTAGCCTACGATCCTCATATAGGTCCCTCGGTCTGCACTTATTACCTACTGTGGCTTGACCAAATAGGCCTTGTCTCCCCCTGTACAGGCCTCAACTTGTTGCTTCTTGCTGCAACCTGTTAGCAACCATAGGTCCCACTTTCATATGATTACACAAGCCTTAACTAGACCTCAACCTTTACCTTTTAGCTGCGGTTTGCTTCCTCTAAGCTATTGGCCTCTTGCGAGCTACCAAAAAGACATAGTCGACCCTCTTTCTAGGGATTGACCCCTACACGACTACCTTATGAGCAAACTCGCCCTCCCTAGGGAACAATTCCTTCTTCCATTGACTGCGGTTTTGCCCCTCAAACCAACTAGTAGCTTCCTTTACCTTCAATGCCTTGTCCTTCAACCTTTGGATGCTAGATTCCCATAGGTCTAGCCCTTCCTAGGGAACTGACTGCCTTTAATGCCTTTAGTGGCTCCTTTCCTCCTTGCGACCTTTCCTTGCAACCTCCTTCAAGATTTTTCCTACTAGATTTGCCCCATGAACTAAATTACTCACACCCTTCAAGAGTACCCTGCTGCTCCTTTGTAGGTCTACGGTTTCTTGAGCAAATCAGAACTCCAATCAAGAATAAACATCTGTTATTCTCCTTTCCAAATTTTTTCTCAAGCCTCTCCATTGGCTTCTAATTTCTACCTTTTCAAAGGATTTATACCATGGGTCATCCGAATACCATGGGTCTATGGGTACAAAGCCCCCTTCACTTAGCTCATACACTCATACAATCACTTTTATGAGTGTTTTCCTCTCACATACCCAACACCAAGGGCGTGTGAGAGTACCTCCCGGTGCTACCAAATTTCAACAATGCCTGCACAATGACTAGTTCTGATGTCGTGTTATATAATTAAGCTCATCATCCTTGAGCTTTCTTGATTCATAATAGATAACATGGTTCCCTTGGATTAGAACACCTCTATTGCCTTCAATGCATGCATTATGCATTCAATAAGCCCTTCACATGGATATAGGGCCTTCAAATAATGAGCATTAATGAGCAACTTCTTCAAAAGTTAAATCCTCCCTTGAGATTTCGATGTCCATTCAAATCTGTTTCCCTTATTTTGGAGGGAGGTTATGGTATATGCAATTTTGGAAAGGCTCTCCATCCATAAATATTTTATAGTAGTCTTCAAGGCCCATGAAAGATATAATATCAGAAGTGTTCCTTGGAGTAAGCCACTTTGTGATTACTTCAATCTTATGAGGATTGATATTTCTTGGAGTAGGCCACCTTGTGATTTCTTCAATCTTATGAGGATTGATTGCAATATCTTATTTAGAAATAATATGGCCGATTGCTCTTATCCACACTTGCTCAGCTTACCATACAATTTTTGCTTTCATAGTACTTGCAACAAAGGGCATAAGTTTTCTTCATGCACTTAGGTTTGGAATAAATCAAAATGTCATGAAGGAAGACAAGAAAAACCTCGTCCAAGTACTTGCCGAAAACACTTTTCATTAAGCAGTAAGCGCACAAAAGAAGTTGGTGCATTGGTCAACCCAAATGGCGCCACTATAAACAGTAAGCACACAAAAGAAGTTGGTGTATCGATCTTTATATTGTTTTTTCTTAAGGAAAAACACCTGTATTTTCATCAAAATAAACAAAAATGCATGGTAAGATGTCCGTGGCATTCAGTAGTGCAGTTAAGCCTTGTTTTGACATTCTGGTGTCCTACTCTCCTTAAACCAAAAACTGAAAACTATTCCTAGATGGTTCACATATGTAAGTTTTCTTCAAAAAACAAAAACTGATATAGGAAAGTTACATCAACCATCTAAACTGAAGTCCTGGACATGTCCATTATTTGTACATAAAACTGTAAATAGAAACTGAAATTAAAATGTTAGATCCAAGGGTCACGGTTATAATTAGTCGAGTGTCCATTCTGGACTATAGAAATAACACAGTTTCCTCTTTCCAGTTCAACTCCAACTTTAGAGAGCGCATCTGCAAGTCTGTTTCTGTTCGTGTATATGTGAGCCAAAGATATATGTGAAAATGTTGTGAGAAGGTTTAGTGCTTCATCATACAAAGGTTGTAAGGTAAAATTCCTTAGAGCAATTTCTTGGTGTATCAGTTGTGTAATCAGCATTGGGTCACCAAATATTTGAAGACGAGTTACAATTTTTTTTTGTGCGAGCCTCAAAACCAGTTTTAGAGTCATCGTTTCATAGAGGTTATAGTTTCCTTACCAATTCCGGCTTTGAAGTAAATTTTGTGATTTGAAGGTAAGCATAAAATTCCTTACCTCCCCTAGAAGGGCTCCTCTATTTTGCACCATCAAAAAGTTCCCAAGGAATGTTCTTGTTTATTTCATTTTTTACCCGAGAATGATTGATTTCTTTTGCAACTGTTCGTAGGCATTTAATATATTTAGGGCTTGGACTGCACCTTTGACAGGTAAAGTTTATTTTATTTTTCCTGTGAAAAATATCCTGTAGTTTTATTAATAGTAATAAGATTACATCCATATATGCCCTAGGTATTCCTGTATGCCTTGTGGCTTCAAAAAGGATCTTTCCATACGAAAACCAGATCTACAAAATGGTAGTACATCTAGAGATGTGCCCTCAATTTAGTATAAGTAGTGACTTTGTATCACTCTATAACAAACTAGGTTCTTTACATCTTCAAAAAGACTATATATACGGCATATTTATTCTTGGAAATAAACATAGCAGTTAAAACAAATAATAACTTTCTGAAAGCTGTTCAAACTTCAGTTAGGCCCAAGGATCATGAAAATGTTATGTTTGCTGAACTTTATATTTTTTAAGTTTCCATGTGTTACTGTCCAATTCCAAGCCAGCTTTTGAGAGGATATCTACTTGGTTTCTGCTCCTGTAGACATGATCAAAGGATAAATGAGAAAATAATGACGTGAGCTGCAAAATACGCTGATAAAGATGCCAGAGAGTGTGTAGTGCCTTTCATCCAACTGATAACAAACATTGAGTCCCCATAAATATGAGAATTGTGATATTCTATTCTTGTGCAATCTGTAGAAGAAATTTTAGAACAAATCATTCAGCATAGTTGTTTGTGGATGGACCATTATTTGCAGAGAATGAGATTTTATAGGAAGAGGAGACAAAGAGAAGTCCTCCAGCGCCACCTCATGTAGGATTCCCTTGGGCCGCCGCATCAAAGAAAGTCCGAGGGCTAGACGTCTGAATTATAGGGTCCAGCTGAAGCGGATGTGGCTGATGTTCTTGGAGTGTGCTGTAGGAATGTGAAATAGCTGAACTGTGTATGACAATTTTGAGAAAGGAAGGCCCAAAATATAAAAAATGACCTGATTTCTGTCCAGCCAGACTCCCCATGTCTAATGTTCCACAGAATTTTTGGGTCGGGGAAGCGCGGGAGCGGGGATATACGCACAAGGGGGACGTATTTAAGCAACCCCAAATTTAGAGAAATTTCGGGGAAACAGGGGGATGTCAGAGTTATAAAAATTAAAAATTATTCAAAATTTAATATATAAAAATAAAAAATAAAATCCCAACAATATCTAAATAACTTACATAGAAAATCTTGATAATTATGAAATGTACATTGAAAGACTAAATATGATCATCATTTCTTATTAGACTACTAGCATGTATGAATTATCATTTGATATTTCTGCAATGTAAATACTAAACTCTTGAAGATTCTATGCCCAAGGATATGTAAGAGCATTCCTGCACCTACAAAGTTCTAGATTTCGTTAGGGCTTTTAAGCCCATTCTTCCCTCTTCTTATTCATTGTACTCAGATTCTGCAACCATACAAGGATTTTGTATAAATGACACTATTATGATGAATAAAGCTATGTAACAAACCTAGGATGTTGAGACTCGATTAACAAGTGTGTACACCTTGGAGTGTTTTTTAACTTGGTTAATTATTCCCACTTTTTGCTATTTAGTGGCGAATAATTTTGAATTTTCTAGGTTTTTTCACTCACCACATACCACAACGCCGGGGTGATGACTTGACGATCATGCCTCAAGTCCATCTTAGTGTCTAGGGTCAATGTATGTTACAATGCTAGGTCATCTTTCAAATTTCACAGAATTTGACTAGGTCTAAGTAGGATTTTTTAATAATTAAAAAATTCCCGCAAAATGGGATTTTTTAATTAATTTCTATGTAATGATGTAAATAAGTGGTCTTTGGAAATGTTTGGGGCATGTGTCTACTCGAAATTCATCCTCAAAGGCCCAACATTATCATAGGACCCACTTTGTGTTGGAAATATTGTCATTGATGGCAATGGAGCACAAAGGAGCAACACCAGAACCAACACTAAGGCAAAGGAGCAGATCAGGCAACAATGCAGTAAAAAAGCACAAAAGAGCAGCAGAGAAGTAGCAAAGGCAGTAGAGAAGCAGCAAAGGCAGCAAAGGCAGCTAAGAAGCAAGGTAGACAAGGAGCAGAGGTAGCAAAGGCAGCTAAGAAGTAAGGCAAACAAGGAGCAGAGGCAGCGAAGGCAGCAAAGAAGCAGAGGCAGCAAAGGCAACAAATGAAGGCTCGAGACGGTGTAATGGTTATATGAATAACTAGAAGAACAAGCTCAGGGGAGATTCACGTTGAAGAACTCCGAACAAGCTTAGGAGGAGCAGCGTGGAGGAACTGGTGTTACAGAGCGGCGACAGTATAAAGAACAGAAATCGAATAAAGACAGAACACTTAGAAGAATTCTTAAGAAGGAATCGACGGCAAGGATTGGATCGTAGAATCGAGGGTTAAGAATTGACGGCAGAGATCAAAACAGACAGAAGAGGCAAAGAAGAGCCGCGTGAAGGCGAGCAGATGGTCGTGATTAGATCGCAGATCCAAAGGTGAGAGATGAACGAACGCGATGACTTCGCAAGCCAAACAATCAGATACGATGAGATGGAGGGAGAACGTGAAGACCATTGGATCATGTAGCAGATCAACGACGGACGGTGGATCGCAAAATCGCACATCGACAACTTTAAGGTTTAACTTCAAGACATCGCAAGGTATGTTGTTTTGGTTGCGATGCGGTAAGGATCGAATGACGCGATGCGATGAAGGGAGTCCATGTGTCAGCACTGCGGACGGTGAGGACCATTGGATCATGTAGCAGATCAACGACGGACGGTGGATCGCAAAATCGCACATCGACAACTTTAAGGTTTAACTTTAAGACATCGCAAGGTATGTTGTTCTGGTTGCGATGTGTTAAGGATTGAGCGATGCAATGCGATGAAGGGAGTCCACGTGTCAGCATTGAGCAATAGCGCACTTCGCATGGTTTATGGTTTATCGTTATCGATAGAGTGGGAAACTTGGGGCAAGTATTTGCGTTGAGTTGTGATTGGTTCAAGGTATAGTGGAACCCTCCAATGGGAAGTTCCGCATGTCTGCAAGTGATTTGGGTTTATGTGCAGTCTGGTTTAAAGTGTATGCACTGTTTGATCGCTAATGTATGTAGGTTGTAATTAACTCTGGATTTGTAAATCGCTGTGTGTATAAAGGGAGTTATGTGGACCATGACTCACGGGTCCGTAGGGTTTGTGTAAAGAAGCCGACCAAGATGAAAAGTGACATGAAGATGCAACTGTGTGTTAAACGAAAAGACTGAACACAACAAAGAAAGGCTCATATAAGTAAAAGGATCCGACCTCGTGCAGAACAATGCAACAACATGGGTTGAGTCGGGCAAAAAGGGCAGTTATGCAGGACAGTTGAAATACAACTGCAGAAACAGAAAAGGTAAAAGGACAACAAGCAGAAGAGGACAAACACACAACAAAGCTAAGAAACTGAAAGGGCTGAGTAAAAGAATTGATTGCCACTGTAAATGTATGATTTATTTTATATTGTTTGTGATGCAAAGGCAAGTCTCCGTAGGCAAAACAAAACTCCAATTTAATACTGAAATGAGTATGTAGTGAGGAAATGAATGGGTGGAAGGCAAGAGTCATGCCTGTTCACTTCATATTCCCATATAGAATGCAAGCAACCATGAAGTGATCTCTATAAATGATGGTATTGTAATGTGCATAGAGAGGTTAGAGAGTGGAAGAATAAGACAGAGTAGATAGAGAAGTTGTGAAGATCCAGAGATGATATAAAGCAGATTTGAAGGCTGGAAGGACAATAGTGAAGACGGAGAAAAACAGAGCTGATATCCAGGTAAATCAACATATGATTTTATTGTAGTGTGAGGAAGTTGGTGCTTTCATATCAAGTTGTAGCTTGATAGATGTCCAGTTGTCGCTGGTTGAGGTAGGAGCCTACTGTGGGTTGTAGCCTACAGAAAATAGATGGGAGTTGGAGCTTTCTTGCAAGTTGTAGCCTGCAGAATTTGAGGTAGTGGCCTTCTGTAGGTTGGAGTCTAAAAAAAATCAGTGGTGAGAGGGAGTTGGAGCTTGCCTTTGCATCACAACAATAATAAGATGTGGTTTTTCTCCCTTATGGGTTTCCACTTATATCTGTTGTCTATATGCATGATGATTATGTGTTGATGTTCTGTATTTAATCTGCATAATACTTGCTGCTCACATATTAAGATTGCTGTTTCATTATACATTAAGTTGATCATGAAATGAAGGTGTAAATAAGTTTAAAAGAAAGTTTTAAAAGTCCATGAATGTATTAAACTGATTCACCCCCCTCCTCTCAATTTAACCAAGGGTTCAACAATTGGTATGAGAGCCAGTTCCTTCTGGATCAGTTTAGCAACTGGAAGGAGATCCTAGGTCCCCAAAATGGCTAGTCTAGAAGGACGCTCAACAAGTAAAGCCCCATTGTTTACTGACACAAACTATGCCTTTTGGAAAATAAGAATGATGACATACATAATGTCTCTAGGAATAGAAGATTGGGCTGCTGTGGAAGAAGGATATGCTCCAAAGGATACTGACACAGAGAAAGAAGCCAAGCAAAACTTCATAGCTAATGCAAAAGCCATGAATGCACTCTTGAGCCATTCGTGTGAAACAAAATTTATCAAAGTAATGCACAGTGAGACTGTCAAAGATATTTGGGATACTTTAGAAAATATCCATGAGGGAGATAAAATGGTGAAGATGGCCAAACTGCAAGCCTATAGTGCTCAGTTTGAAAATGTAAAAATGAATGAAGATGAAGATGTAGCCAGTTTCTTCTTAAAGGTTGCAGAAGTTGTGAATAACATGAAAGCTCTAGGAGAAATCATTAAGGAATGTGTAATTGTACAAAAGATATTGAGACTTTACCATCCAGGTTTAACCCGAAGGTTTCTGCCATAGAAGAAACATCAAACTGGGAAACACTGAGCATGAACCAATTGCTTGGAAACTTGACGACCTATGAGATGAGACTTCCAAAGGGGAAGTCAAATGTGAGGGAGGCAGCCTTTAAGGCAGATAAGTGCAAAGAAGAAAAGGAAGATACATGCTCCTGCTCTGATGAAGAAGAGACCAAATTTGTCAGAAGATTGGATAGAGGCACAGGCAAATATAAAGGTAAACTTCCATCTAAATGCTTTAACTATGGAAGAGTGGGGCACTATGCATCAAAATGTCCTCGTAAGATAATAGAATATCATTCAAAAGGGAAAGAGAAAACCAATTTCAACAATAGGCCAAAAGGGAACATATTTAATAAAAGATCATTCTATGTTCACCAAGACAATAGTGCATCTGAGAGCTCAGATGAATTCTCCAATGAAGAAGGAACATCATAATTTATTTTGATGGCCATGGAAGAGCTTGAGGAAGATATCCTGGAATTTGAAGACGAAGGTAAGGTAGATCTTGAGGGGGAGCTAATTAGTGCTCTGGAGGAAATAAGTAGACTTAAACTCAAGTGCAGAAAACAAAAAGACATTCTCCTAAAATATGTAAAGGAAGAACCAAATTCAGAAAACCTCATTCAGTTGAAAGTAGAATTTGAAGAAGCTAATAAGAAGGTGGAAGACATTCTGCTAAAGCAAATTAAAGATAAAAATCAGGAGCAAGAGAAATTGAAAGAAGAAGTGGTATGCCTGAGAAAGAAATTAGAAAAGGTCCAAAGGGAATTATCTATGAACACTCCATCAATGAAAAGCTCTAAACAGTTGGAAAAAATACTAAATGCTCAAAGATCTCCTCATATAAAGGCTGGGATAGGCTATGAAGGAGAAACCAACAACTTCAAGGCAAAAGATAACAAGAATATCATTTTGGTAAAAGCTGCAAAGGATAATGAAGCAACATAAAGGGTTTCCTCAGAATTAGAAACCAACAAGATCATGATATGTAATGAAACAAATAGAAACATGCAACAACCTCAAATGACAAAGAAAGAAATGAAGAAACAATCAACTGCAAAAGACTCATACGCTCCTAAGGATGAATTGAACAAATTCGGAAGATGTCAAAGGACGTTCCTTCCTCCTGTGAGAAGTATCACTTGCTTCACCTGCCACGAACCTGGACATATTGCGACATACTGTAAGATAAAGCAAATCTAGTCCAACCAGTAAAAGATGCAACAAACGAAAAGATTACCTCAAACAACTCTCTCTGCCAGAGACAGATACTACTTCCATGAGTATTGTTTTTATTGTAAAGGGTTTGGTCGTAAAGCCATGGAGTGCAAAGCGTATATACAAAGATTGGTGTATGGAAACTCAAGGGGAATTAAGAACAATGGTGGATTCACTTGTATGCATAATCCATTCAAAAATACAATCAAATGTTTTTGCTGGCATAAAATTGGGCAAAAGTCTCACGAATGTCCTCTCAAAGACTGTGGTCCATCTCCTCATGAAATTTACCAAACAAATAGTTGCATGCAATGGAAAAAGAAGCTAAATAAGTGTGATCTGGTTCTAATAGCTCAAGATCAGAAAAACTAATGGTATGTGGACAGTGGGTGCTCAAAACATATGACTGGAGATCGAAGCAAGTTTATAACTTTTGATGAAAATAAATATGGAAATGTAACATTCGGCAATGATAGAGTGGGGAAAATCAAGGGAAAAGGCTTAGTCAGCCTGAATAATGGAAGAGGAGAGGCTCAGGATGTACTATTTGTGGATGGCCTAAAAGCCAATTTGCTAAGTGTCAGTCAAATGTGTGATAAAGGCCATGAGGTCCTTTTCAGAGCCCAAGATTGTGAAGCAAGGTCTATCACCACAGGAAAGACCTTGATCAAAGGTGTTCGAACAGAGAGTAATGTCTATATAGTAGAGGAAGATAATGAAGCATGCCACATCAACAAACTTGACGAATCTTGGTTATGGCATAGAAGATTGGGACATCTAAACTTTTGACCACATCATCAAATTGAGCAAGAAGAAAGCTGTCAGAGATTTGCCTGCAATAAAGAAGCCTCCAAATACCATATGTAAGTCCTGGCAACTGGGCAAACAAACTTGCACATCATTCAAAGCTAAAGACCAACTATCTACAAGTAAGCCTCTTCAGGTTGTACACATGGACCTGTGCAGACCTTCAAGAACTAATGCACCAGGTGGAGAATCGTATTTCATGCTGGTAATAGATGATTTTTCCAGATTGACGTGGGTGGCATTTCTCAAATATAAATCCAAAGCGTTTGAGAAATTCAAGATATTCAAGGCACTAGCAGAAAATCAAACTGGATGTAAGCTAAAATGCATCAGATCAGACAGAGGAGGTGAATTCACAGACGATGATTTTGCAGACCTGTGCAATGAATGTGGGATAATGCAACAATTTACAATTGCAGGTACACCTCAACAGAATGGAGTGGCAAAGAGGCAAAATAGGTCAGTACAACAGATTGCCAGAGCCATGATTCAAGAAAGTAACATTCCCCAAACCTACTAGGCAGAAGCAGTACACATAGTTGTTCATATGCTTAACAAAGCTCATCTTAGACCAAATTGTGACAAAACTCCATATGAATTGTGGCATGGGAAACCGACATCAATCAAGCACTTTAGAGTCTTTGGTAGCAAATGTTTCATAAAGAATAATGATGAAAAATTGGGGAAGTATGATGCAAGAGCTGATGAAGGATTATTTTTGCGATATAAGTAAGGGATACAGGTGCTACAACAAAAAACTGCATAAAATTGTGGAAAGCATTGATATGAGATTTAACGAAGATCTACCAAACATAACCAAAAGCACATATTGCGCCAATCCTCCAGATGATCATGAAGATGAGAATCAAGAAAATGAAGAACAGAGTAAGACAACAGAAGATACTAAATTAAACTCAAAAGGACCCTCGAGACACACTCAGAAGAACCATCCAGAAGATCAAATCATTGGAGACAAAAGTGCAAGAGTCCAAACTAGAAGACAACTAGCTGAACAGGTCGAGGAAGTGTACCTAGCGATGCTGTCACAGATAGAACCAAATAATTTCGATGAAGCCAACAAAGACAAAAATTGGGTAAATGCTATGAATGAAGAACTAGACCAAATTGAGAAGAACAAGAACTGGGAGTTAATGCCAAGACCCACTAGGAAAAATGTCATTGGCACAAAGTAGATATTCAAGAATAAGATGAATGAACAAGGTCAGGTAATCAGAAATAAAGCCAGTCTTGTATGCAAGGGATACTCTCAAATCGAAGGACTTGATCATGATGAAACTTTTGCCCCTGTAGCAAGAGTGGAAGCAATCAGAATGTTTTTGGCTTTTGCATGCTATCATGATTTCAAGGTATATCAAATGGATGTGAAGTCTACCTTCTTGAATGGAGATCTAGAGGAAGAAGTCTACATGGAACAACCTGAAGGATTTTCCTTAACAAATAAACACGACTATGTGTGCAGATTAAAGAAAGCCTTATATGGTCTCAAACAAGCTCCACATGCATGGCATTCTAGGTTGGACAAATACTTACAAAAACAAGGTTTCAAGAAAGGAGGAGTAGACAACAATCTGTACATGAAGGCTGATAAAAATGAACTCTTAATTGTAGTAGTATATGTAGATGACATCATGTTTGGTAGCAACAAAGATAAGTTAGCAAAAGGATTTGCAGAAGAGATGAAGTCAGAATTTGAGATGTCTATGATTGGAGATCTTACCTTCTACTTAGGACTTCAAATTCTACAAAAGAACACATGAATATTCATTTCATAAGAAAAATACTTAAGAAACATGTTGAAAAGGTTCCAAATGGAAGACTGCAAACCTGTGTCAACTCCCATGATCATTGGATGCAAGCTATGTGCTGATGATGGATTCGCAAATGTAGATCAAAGAATTTATAGATCTATGATAGGAAGTCTGCTATACCTAACTGCCTCTAGACCAAACATTATGTTGGCAGTAGGACTTGTGGCAAGATATCAAGCAACACCAAAACAAAATCACTTGCTAGCAATCAAGAGGATATTTAGATATCTGCAAGGAACTGCACATTATGGCCTATGGTATCCGAAAGGCAAAGACTTCACATTGACGACATATACAGATACAGATAGGGCCAGCTATGTGGATGACAAGAAAAGCACAAGTGGAGGTGCATTTTATTTGGGAGAAAGTTTGGTGGTATGGTTAAGCAAGAAGCAAACATCTGTCTCTCTATCTACAGTAGAAGCAGAATACATAGTAACAACAGCTTGTTGCACACAAGTAATGTGGATGAAACAAACTCTCCAAGACATGAAGGTAAGCATCAATGAACCCATTTCTATCAAATGTGACAATGCAAGTGCAATAAGTATATAAAAAAATCCAGTGCTTCATTCGAAAACCAAGCACATCCCAATAAAGTACCACTTCCTCAAAGAACAAGTAGCAGAGAAAATAGTAAAGATGGAGTATGTACCAACAAAGGAACAAACAACAGACATATTCACAAAACCTCTTGCTAGAGAACCATTTGAATATCTAAGAGACAAACTAGGGGTAGTGTCTGATGTTGATACTCTTTGATATGATCATAAAAAAAAAATGATGTTGGAAATACACCAGCAAAGGCTGCAATACAAGGAACAAAAACAGTGCAGTAGACAAGTGATAGTCAGTATCAGACAAGAAAGCATCATTCCAGGGGGAGAGCAACCCATAAAAGTCGTCACAAAAGAGCTAGAGCTATGGAGCAGTGGTATGGTACAGGTCCTCAAGATCGGAGTATTATGATAGAAGTACATCAAAAGTTCAGCACATATCACCTCTATCAAGCAGTAAGGGACATAAGTACAAAACATTCTATGGTGACAAGCCTCCCATGCAATCTCAATAATTTTCAAAGTGTTCTCCCAACAACTTTGGTACACCAGTCTGGAGCAACAAGGTATAAAGTCAGAAGAAGAAGGCTCAAACACATCTCAGAGAGAAATAGTGCAAAGATAGAAACTACACTAGGAAATGTGCAACCCTCTGCCATTGATGTCAAAAGGGGAGGAAAAGCAAGCAAAAAAAAAAGGGCTCTTTTGAAAAGCAAGCAGAGGAAGAAAGACACTTCTCTGAATGAAAGGGGGAGGAAGTCCTGGAGGAAGTGTTGGAGTATTGTTGTATGTGTTGCCATCAATGCCAAAGGGGGATATTGTTGTAACTATTGTCATTGATGGCAAAGGAGCACAAGGCGCAACACTAGAACCAACAATAAGGCAAACGAGCAGATCAGGCAACAATGCAGTAAGAAAGCATAAAAGAGCAGCAGAGAAGCAACAAAGGCAACAAAGAAGCAGCAAAGAAGCAACAAAGGCAGCAAAGAAGCAGCAAAGGCAGCAAAGGCAACTAAGAAGCAAGGCAGACAAGGAGTAGAGGCAGCAAAGAAGCAGAAGCAGCAAAGAAGCAGAGGCAACAAAGGCAACAAAGAAGCAGAGGCAACAAAGGCAACAAATGAAGGTTCGAGACAGTGTAATGGTTATATGAATAACCAGAAGAACAAGCTCAGGAGAGATTCGCATTGAAGAACCCCGAACAAGCTCAGGTGGAGCAGCGTAGAGGAACTGGTGTTACCGAGAAACGATAGTATAAAGAACATAAATCGAATAAAGACAGAACACTTAGAAGAATTCTTAAGAAGGAATTGACGGCGAGGATCGAATCGCAGAATCGAGGGTTAAGAATTGACGACAGAGATCAAAGCAGGCAGAAGAGGCGAAGAAGAGCCGCGTGAAGGCAAGCAGACGATCGTGATTAGATCGCAGATCCGAAGGTGAGAGATGAATGGATGCGATGACTTCACAAGTCAAACAATATAAGATAGGATGAGATGGAGGGAGAACGTGAGGACCATTGGATCGTGTAGCAGATCAATGACGGACGGTGGATCGCAAAATCGCACATCGGGAACTTTAAGGTTTAACTTCAAGACATTACAAGGTATGTTGTTTTGGTTGCGATGCAGTAAGGATCGAACGATGCGATGCGATGAAGGGAATCCATGTGTCAGCACTATGGATGGTGAGGACCATTGGATCGTTTAGCAGATCAACGACGGATGGTGGATCGCAAAATCGCACATCGGTAACTTTAAGGTTTAACTTTAAGACATCGCAAGGTATGTTGTTTTGGTTGCGATGCAGTAAGGATCGAACGACACGATGCGATGAAGGGAGTCCACGTGTCTGCACTGCGCAATAGCGCACTTCGCATGGTTTATGGTTTATCATTATCGGTAGAGTGGGAAACTTGTGAGCAAGTATTTGCGATGAGTTGTGATTGGTTCAAGGTATAGTGGGACCCTCCCGTGGGAAGTTCCACATGTTTGCACGTGATTTGGGTTTATCTGTAGTCTGGTTTAAAGTGTATGCGCTGTTTGATCGCTAATGTATGTAGGTTGTAATTAACTCCGGATTTGTAATTCGCTGTGTGTATAAAGGGAGTTATGTGGACCATGACCCATGGGTCCTCTGGGTTTGTGTAAAGAAGCCGACCAAGATGAAAAGTGACATGAAGATGCAACTGTGTGTTAAACGAAAGGACTGAACACAACAAAGAAAGGCTCGGGTAAGTAAAAGGATCTGACCCTGTGCAGAACAGTGCAACAACATGGGTCAAGTCGGGCAAAAAGGGCAATTATGCAACATTTGAAATATAATTGCAAAAACAGAAAAGACAAAAGGACAGCTAGCAGAAGAGGACAAACTCAAAACAAAGCTAAGAAACTGAAAGGGCTGAGTAAAATAATTGATTGTAACTGTAAATGTATTATTTATTTTATATTGTTTGTGATGCAAAGGCAAGTCTCCGTAGGCAAAGCAAAACTCCAATTTAATACTGAAATGAGTATATAGTGAGGAAATGAATGGGTGGAAGGAAAGAGTCATGCTTGCTCACTTCATATTCCCTTATAGAATGCAAACAACCATGAAGTGATCTCTATAAATGATGGTATTTTAATGTGCATAGAGAGGTTAGAGAGTGGAAGAATAAGACAGAGCAGATAGGGAAGCTGTGAAGATCCAGATCTGATATAAAGCAGATTTGAAGGCTGGAAGGACAACAGTGAAGAAGGAGAAAAACAGAGCTGATATCCAGGTAAATTAGCATATGATTTTATTGTAGTGCGAGGAAGTTGGTGCTTCCATATCAAGTTGTAGCTTGATAGATGTCCAGTTGTAGCTGGTTGAGGTAGGAGCCTCCTGTTGGTTGTAGCCTGCAGAAAATAGATGGGAGTTGGAGCTTCCTTGCAAGTTGTAGCTTGCAGAATTTGAGGTAGTGGCCTCCTGTAGGTTGGAGCCTACAAAAAATCAGTGGTGAGAGGGAGTTGGAGTTTGCCTTTGCATCACAACAATAATAAGATGTGGTTTTTCTCCCTCATGGGTTTCCAATTATATATGTTGTCTATATGCATGATGATCATGTGTTGATGTTCTGTATTTAATCTGCATAATACTTGCTGCTCACATATTAAGATTGTTGTTTCATTATACATTAAGTTGATCATGAAATGAAGGTGTAAATAAGTTTAAAAGAAAGTTTTAAAAGTCCATGAATGTATTAAACTGATTCACCCCCCCCTCTCAGTTTAACCAAGGGTTCAACACTTTGAGGGTCACAAAACGACTTATAGTCCCTCAAAGCCAACTTTTCTAATATTAGTGCAAAAATGAGAAAAAAAATCAAAAAAATTAATAATTGGAAAAAATAATAATTTTTTCCAAAGTAAAAAAAGAATTAAAAGGTGACATGGAGGTTCATAGGGAGGTAAAAAGTGATGTGTCAAGCGACGTGGGGCCCACCACATGAGGCCACAACTCAAGTTCCAAGTGCCAAGTCAAACTATTCCCATGTTGAGCGCATGAGAAAATCACGTATGGCTAAAGTTCACTTTGATTTAATTCTAATGTGAAAAAATTAGAGTAAAAGGTTAAAGTTAGTGAGTGGGGAATGGACCCCACCTCACTCTTCCATGGTATACACATTGTTGTGGTTAAAGGAATTATGCACATGCCAATTCAAACACCCATGCTGGCACAATCAACGCACATAGAACAATGAAACTCCATGCAGCAAATCAACACACGGTTTAAGTTGCTTTGGTGGCATAATTGATTGAGGAAAATATGGAGTTTGTGTCCACCATACTCAACTTATCTTTCCACATGTATGCAGTTCTATAGTACAACCTCCACGCAAATCAGACTTGGCAGCTCTACACACAGTTAACAGTAGTTACAGGAGCTCCACGCATTGGCAGTTGGGCACACATTTGACAGTGGTTGATTGCAATTAGTTTGATGGCTAATTTAGTGGGATATTGCTCCCACTTATCTCCACAATATTTCACATATGCTAGGCATGAGGAAGTACGTACTAGTTAGAAGTAATATGCCGGGCAGAGAAGGAGAAATTCACATCAGTCATAGGGACACATGGAAAGTCAGTTCAACAACCCTCATACACTTGTGATTTGGCTTGGCATTGAGATCTCCACCTGTTCTCCACTTGTCACTTGCACTCTCATAGGGATTTTCTCCCATTCTCCTATTTAAATGATCCATTGGTTCCATTGTAATCATAAAAAAAGAGCTCTTGTGCTTGGGGAGATTATCGTGCTTTGTACACTTGCATTTTATGAAATAACAAGACTGTGGGGTTCAACTATGAGGTGTTATTCTTCTATGGATGTGGTATAATTCTTGATCATGATCTTCATTTTCTATTGGTAATATTGTGTTTGTTATTTCCATAGGCTTTCTAAAGATTTATTAGTGTAGAGCTATATTGCACTAGCATTTGGTTTTAGAGAGTTATTCTAGATAAGGAATGTTTTGGTAGATTTTCATATAAATCTCTAAGATTTCCTTCTCATTATATTTTTCTAACTCATGTGTATCTAATGATTCTATTTGAAGTTTTGTAGAAAAAATTTGGATCAAGTCTGAAGCGTGAGGGGACATTTTTGGAGGAATCAACCCACTCTTGAGCACGAACATGGAAGAACCCACATTGTGATATCCCAAAGTTTTATCATTCGATTTGTGTTTGCAGGGTCTCTTTGGCTTGGGCTTGTGGTTAAGTCTATTACATTTAAATCATTTCTCTAAATGTTGTGCTTACATTGATAATATCTGCTAATAAGAGCATGTTGTAGGTTAGGCGAGGAGAGGAGTCTTGCTCTCATTCCTTGGTCTAGCTTTGTAGACTATTTGTAGATATTGATATCTCTTTTTTGGGTGTTTTTCAACTAACCTTGGGGATTTGTTTTGCAGAAACGTCAACGTTTTTTGAAGAGTTTTTCTCACCCTTTTGTTGGCGGGATTGAGGGAAAGCAAAGCTGAAACTACTAATCTTTTTCTTGTAGACCCTTAGCCCTAATTTGGGGCCACATTTGCTTAGGTTGTGAGCACTTTTGGACATACTTTTACCAGGGCCGTTAGCTTTTTTGAGGTAGCCTATTTCTCTTATCAAGGCCATGGACTAAGGAGGCTTAGCCTCTCTCCCTTTTGTGAAATCCTCTTCTCTCTTAAGAGCTGATCTTGGATGTAAGACAGTTTTTTGATTTTTCAGATTTGAGGACTCTTATATTTTACCTTAGTTGCAATCAACCTTATGTTTCCAAAGAGGAGATCTAGTGTCTAAGCTTCAAGCAATTATTGTAAAGACTCTCTTTGAGTTATTTGAGGCCTTTGAAAGGTTCTCTTCTCTTGTAACTTTTAATAAAAGATCTAATTTTTCTTGGGGGAGCTTGGGAATTCTCCCATGGTATCCCACCTCCTCATTTAGAGGGAGGTATTCTTCTTGGGTGGTTAACTTTCTTTAGCTTAGATCTAATTTGCTTATCTAATCTCTTTTCTTATTTGCATGCATCATTCATTTGTTATTGTAATTCTAATTTTCACCAAACTAATTTAGTTGCATGTGGAGTAACTCATTTTCATTTGCATTAGTTGCTTAATCACATAATTCTTCCATTTTTCTAAATTGCAAATCTCATTTTCCATTTACTTGTATCTTGTGTTGTGCAATCTATTTTTCATTTGTTCAAGTTATCACAATACACAACAAGCAAAGGCATGGCACTTTTATTTCATTGGCAAAATTGAGTTGTTGCTTTAACTATTGATCTAGTTCTTTCTCATTGGTACATGCTTCATTGGTTACTTTTACATGTCAATTTGTGCTTGAATACAATCTTGATCACAAGTCCATTTTTTCTTGGTGCATCTTGTCACCATTATCTTATTTGAAACAGATTGCATTAACCATTTAGGCATTTGCACATTAGAGTTAGAATTCGCATTACTAAAAAATCTACCTCCAAGCATAAGCTTGGTTGAATAGACATTTTAGGACAATTTTTTTCTGATTTTTCTTTCACTTGGTACGGAGCAAGGTTGAAACGCGTGACCTCACAGTTCACTTGTGGTCGAGCCCTTGTAGGAACAAAGGCACATGGATTGCCAGGATCTTGGGGAGGGTATTGTTAATGAATGACTAGTGCCTCCTCAACCCATCTTCCTTGCAACTCATCACAATCTTTACCTTGTGGTAAAAAATTGAAAGAGAAATTTCTCACCATAAACTAGGCTTTTAGATTAAAATTAACCAAGATAACTTGTATCTCACATAGTCTAACTTGGCATCATTCCCATTTTGCATTAATTTGATTTGTGAGCTTTTCTATCTTACTTGCAATATCATTGTATTTTGTTATCTAAAACTTTTGCTCATGGTTATTTGATGTCATATTTTATTTGAGCATTTCTTTCAAATTACAAGTTTCCTTTTTGCAAGTTGTATCTTATTGCTCACATTTTCAATATCTCTTGTACTAACATTTGTTTGGCAATTTTCCTTTCTTGCAACTTATTATATCTTGAAAGACATATTTTACATGCAAGTATTGTGATTTCCTTTTGAGCATATGATTTCTTGCTCCTATGTTGGCATTGGTCTACTCACATATAAGTTTCTTGCAGGATTTATCTTGTTGATTTATTTGTTTTATCTACATTGTTGCCATCCATATGGCCATAGTTATTTGAAGTTGTTTATCATTTATTTGCTTTCAAGTTACCTTTCAAGTAGCTGAATGGTGAATGTTCTAGTGTATTACCTCCTAGAACTTGTCACTTTAATAGGCCTTCCTTTTAGAATCCATCCTTAGGGTCCACCCCACTTGGCTTTAGCTAGGAGAGAGCCTAAATGGAGAGAGTTGGGATTAGGTGACAATCCCTTCTTTGAGCTTTTCCACCAAGGTCACACCTAGTGGGGTTGATGACTTTTTCCACATTAACTTAGATGTGCAAGCTAGGCGGCAATAGGACGACCCCTTTAGAGGGGATGGTACACTATTCACCATGATGATGTCAAGCCCTAACATTATAACGTCCTCTTCTAAATGTTTGGGAGGATGATGCAGACACCTTATGGACGACGTAGGGTTTGAGGAGGCCTTGCTTGATGACTAGGCATCCACTTTGTGAGGACACATGAATTTTGAGAAGAGATGCATCCCTTAGAGCCATTTATAACACTTTTCATGGAGAGACAGACCTTTTGGAGGCTGATGTTAGTCTTGGAGGGAATTTAACTCACACTTGTGGGATATTTTGAGGCATAATTTCATGTTACAATGTAATTTTGGCTATTTTTGAGGTTGGCTTAGTGACTAAGCCACTTTTGTCATGGATTACTTGTATTTTGGGGCTTCTTAAAGCCAAATTAGAGGGAATGATCTACCTAGGCTAGTATAAGTGGGAGGCTGATTCCTCTCATTCATTCACTGTCAGATTTGGAGATCAACTCACACTAGTAAACATGTCTATTCTCCTTTGTGTGCTATGGTGAACTAGTGTAGCAAACTTCCCCTGGAGGATGTTTTATGGATGGTTGTCTCTCTTGGATGATTATTGATGACTCCTAGAGAATATGTGATATGTTAAAGTATGTTATCTTCTTCCGTCTTGTTCTTGTTGATGAATTAGGGTTTCAATGAATTTTTCACCAAGGTTTTGTTGATGTTTTATGGCTCTAAAATCTCTTGGCACAAGGTTTTTATCAATTTTCTCTTGAGGTGACCTATGTTTAACTCTTTACTTTTCAATATCCAAAGAAAATAGAAGGATGCTAGGGTTGAAAAGTTGAGGGACAAGTTTGGCTCCCTCAGTTTCTTTGAATCCACTTCTATCTCATTTCTTCCAAAGATTTTTACATCTAGACTCTATTGGGCCTAGATTGGGAAAGGCACTAGTTTTATCTCTTGCGCCAGTCCTTCAAAATCTCTAAATATTTTATTCTTTTATTTTTTCTAGGGTATATTAGGGTATAGTTACAACAAAATCATCAATTTTCAACATCATTTGCCTTGGATATTAGTGTTCCAGGGTTAGGTCGTGTATGTGTTTATTTGGAACAGTAAAAATATCAAATTACATATATATTTTTAGGTATAAATTAGGTCTAACGCCTAGGGTTTATTGTGTTGTTATATGTGTTTTCCATGACAAAAAATTGTTGTAATTTACACTCTTTACTTAAAAAATAGCCCTAATTTTAAACTTTTTTATCATTGATTTTGGGCCTTTTTCTTATTGTTGTAGAAACTAATTGTTTGCTTCAATTTTTGGTTTAAAACCCTATTTTATGACAACTAAGTATAATTTCTTGATTGCATGTGTTTGGGAACTTATTCGAGCCTCTATAGGTTGACTCAAGCCTCTAGATTGAGCCATAAGAACACTTGAATGCATCCTTTTGGAATTATTTGAAACCTTAATTATTGCATACTTATTTTTGGGTGAAATGATATTGTAGAACCCTTCAAGGGTAATTAGCTTAGGTCAAATGAGGTTATTTTATCCCTAAGATTTGTTAGGAAAGCCTCTCTTGTGGCAGATTGTGGCGAACCACTAAAACGAGGGGAGTAGTTGTTGAGGTGGCAGTGGTAATTCTTCCATTGTTGCGCTCAATCTAGGTTGCTTGTAAGGCTTTGGACTAAGGTGCTAGATTTGGTATTAATAGGGAATCCTTGGAGAAAAAATTTCTGCTATGATGCAACTTGACAACCAACAACCACCACTATGATCCACAAATAGCCATCTTCAGATCCCCCTTTCCCTTTTTTGGTCGGTGCACATTGATCTAGCCTATTCGTTTGATGAAGGAGGGTCATATATTGTGAGGTACATTAACCATTTTTTTTCCTTCAACTGCTTTCATCTAATGTTTAAGGCATTCTAGTATGGATCACAAGTTGAAATTGGATTATAGATTGCTGTTGGTTGTATTCTTGTTCCTTTACTTCACCTTGGTGGTTATCATTTGCCCCTAGTCCACAATGACTTTCGTTAGGGTCTTTTTTTCATTGTATAAAAGGGGCACAAATAGGAGGCTCTGATGATGGTAGCACTCCATGGTATATATTTGCAATGGTTGTCATCATTCTTCTCTTTTCGTTATGACATCTTTGATTAGTTGTTTTCAGTCGCTTGTGTTGATTTCCTATTGACCTTGTTCTATGAGAAGAAAGGGTTGGAAATACCTGAGGTTGATGTTGCTGTAAGAAGAGAAAAAACAAAAGCCAAATGTTAAAATATAAAAGAATGACAAGGGATGTAAGCAATCAAAAGCCAATGATAGCTTGAACTGTACCCCCACTTATAAAGCCACTTGTTCTTATGAGCATCCATGCATATCATGCTTATCAAAGTAAAAGGAACTCTTAATGAACATCTTGACCCTGATGAAGTGATAAACTACCCATCATTAAAGAGATTATATCATCATTATTACTTGATAAATCAATGAAGCTTCTTAAACAAGCCATATCAAATGAAGAAAAAGGAAAGTGTGGTGGCTTGGAAAACAAAGGTGAGGGAAGATAACTTAAGTAGCTAAGTGCTTCCTTTACAAAGATACTCATGGGCAATGGTTTTACATAACCTGATATAAGACTATGAAACTCTTCATGAAGTAAAGCACAAGCCATCAAACCTATCACTTGCACCTATCATTTGAAATGGTTGGCTTAGGAACTATTCCTCCACTTAGGGTTGGAAACGCTTAATAGGGTAATGTGATAATCCTCCCATAGCTAGGCATGGTAACCTTTGGACGACCATAATGTCTGGGTCCAACGCTAACCCTCTTACTTATATACATTATTAATTGATGTGGCCCATTAAATAGTTAGTTATTACTCACTCATTGTAAAAAGGGGCATTTATTAGTTAGTAGGATCTCATTATAAGTGGTCCCATAGGTAGTAAATATTCTTTATAGATAGATATATTTTGAGTAGAAGGTCATGTAATGTTTTGTCAAAAATTGTGATTGTATTTAGAGCATTTCTCTTGGAGGTTGCAACCTTGAAGAGGCAAGTGAACATAGTGTTAGGATTCTTGCAAACCTAGCACCCAACACTTAATTCCTAGTAGAAAACTAATCTACAGATTAATTGCATAGCTAGGTTCTTTAACACAAAAGATTTAGCGAAAACAAAATTTACCAATCTCAATCACGAAAAGACGACACAACAGATTCTACCAAACTGGAGTTCTTCATTAAAATTCTTCATAACTTACTTGGGCTCCCTTCTTGGGAAAATGACCCAATTGAGGAGATAATTACAACAACTGGATCTGATCCAACGAATCAAGCTTGGCTGATCTTGACCTCCTTGCTAACGCCTTCCTTGGATCTAACACAGTCACTGAGAAGCCTCTTTCAATTTTGTGTTCCCGTATGATGTGTCTTCTCCTTCTCCCTAGCCTTGCTTTTATAACTTTACATTGATCTAAAACCCTAATCAAAATCTCCAATGTTATTGACGACTGAGATTACATTTGGCCTCACTTGAAATCAAGGGCTGAGATTAAAACATAATTACTAAATTAATTTATTTTACTTTTCTTAAGTTTACTTGAGCTAAATAATCCAACAGAATAATTATGTGCTTTTCATAAGTCTAACTTAAGCTAAGTTACAAAATCATCTTGCTCACACTAGAGCAAGTCTCTAATGAGACCTTGGGCTACTTTTGCATGTTTAGACACTTGGGCGTGTGCAAAAGTACCTTCTTGAGCTGCAAACATCGCCACTCCCTCTTAGTGAGTGAGGTACCTTTGCCACTTGGAACTAACATTGATCTTGGAACTGCATTTGCTGCCATGGCTTCTCTCTCTAAACTGGGAGCCGTCCTTGCAATTTGGTCTAGAAACGTCCTCAAAATCTTGTTATTCTTCGTTCCTTGAAGCCTCCTACACTTGAACATCTTGTAAGGTCATCTTAGACCAAGAGACCACCTTGACATATTTGGAGGAATCTATCGACTGCTCCTCCCCTACTAAACTTGAAGGATGACTCACTTTAAGTGCTCAACCTTTGGAGTTGCCTACTATTTATTCTTTGTCACTGCTCTGCTTTGTGCCATTGCTCAAATAAGCTGGCCTTTTAGCCTATACATGTTTCTGTCTCTAACTCCTATGGCATGTCCCTTATCAGAGCTAGATCCACTGGGTTTGATCAATATCTTCCCATCTTGGAATGCTACATAGGATACCTTCTTCTCCATCTTAAAAATTGGGAGGTAACTCCACTTGAGTTCTGACACCCACAACAGATCCTTTTTTCCATCTTGCCCCTTGACTGAAGTTGGAATATCACTGTTCCAACCCCTTTAACTACATGTTTGGAATCATCACCAAACACCACATTCAGTTCTGAGTCTTACTCGGTCAGGCATCTGTCAAATTATTTATGTTCTCCTGTCGTATGCCTTGTGGCTCTACTATCTAGCACCCACACAAGCACTGGTAATATGCTTGAAGTAAGGTAGGAAAGAAGTACAAATTTCACTTTGAACTTCTTGGCAAATTCCACTTGAGTTACTATTGATGCAACTATAGTTGGCTGCATGCCCTTTCTCCCTTCTTCCTCTTCAGGCATTGTGAAGCACAATATCCCATATTATGATAGGAAAAACACTTGACCTTTGTCAAGTCCTTCTTCTTCTTGGGCTATGAGGTTCCCTCCTCACCCTTGCTACTTGAACCTTTTTTCCTTGTTGCCCTATTGGCAAGAGCAAGGCTCTCATCATCCCCACTCTTTGCTGTTGTCCAGAACAAGGTTTCTCCCAGATCTCCTTCTGGGTGAAGTCATCCTACAGTATGTTCAATTATGGTAGCTTTTCTCTTGCTAGAACACCCGTGATAAAGGTAGCCTAGAGTTTTGAGAACCCGCTTAAGGCTGTCCTTACACGCTCATCATTTGACAAGGCTACCCCAACAACTCCAAAGTCATCTTGAACTTGCTGGATCCTAGTGAGGTATGAGACCACAATATCTAATTGCGTAATCTTGGTGTTTTTGAGTTTCTCCCGCGACACCATTTTCTGATTTTGATTGTCACTTTGATATAGGCTCATCAAAGAAGTCCACATCTCATGGGAATTATCCTTCCTTAATATTTGAGGGATCACATCATCCTTTACCCCATCGATTATGATACGTCTAGCTTTGATGTCTTCCAATTTGTGGGCTACTAGAGCCGTAACGTCTGAAGGAGCTGTAATCTAGTTGATTGCGAACTCCCATAGGCTGTTCTTCTTGAGAACCATGACTATCCTCTCCTTTCATGGATTGAAGTTGTAGGCTCCATCCAACTTGTCCTTGAACCTCAGATTGGTTGATGCCATCTCGAAAAGGGATTGAAGTTGTAGGCTCCATTTAACATATCCTTGAAGCTTAGATTAGTTCATGCCATCCTGAAATTGGAAAGCAACTGACTATCATGCCCTGATTGATATGGTCTCCCCCTCTCCTTTTGAAAGTTGAACTTTTTCAATCTCATTGCTGCATATGCAATTTGTAGAGTCCACACGTCCCTTGCACAAGCCAACTTTGCGCTCTTGCGTGACCCTCGTACAATCACTGTGCATCTTTTCTTCTGTGGGCACTTTGCATATGCAACTTGAATCCTTCACATGTTGGCTCGACACACCCACTCTATGACCTGTCACCTTGTGTCCATCCCCATTGGCTAGACCCTCTGTGTGCCCAACTACTAGTTCTTATCGGCGGTTGTCTACCTATGTCGACACTCTTAGTGGATTTTACCCTACGCAACTCGTTCTTTTGCAACTGCCTCTCCATTTGTCGCCTCTTGCAATCTCCCTTACTGCCTGCTGTATATGCCCCGTTGCTCCCTCAAATTCCCGCTCCTCAACCACGTATGCGCTATTCTAGTCATGCAACTCTGTCAAATTGTTGTCGCCTTCACCTTTACCTACGTGTTGGATGGTTTTGTCTCTTTAGCCACCACCGTGACTGCTAGTTCTTGTCCCCTGTACGACCACTCACACTCTAATGGTTTCCAACATCCAGTCACGTAGTCGTTTTTCCACGTCGATTCCTTGTAGTTTGGCTCTCCTATGATCGGTCAACCGTTTGCTCTTCACTTGCATGAGTCTTCCTGTTGTTTGCCATTGCAACCCCCACTTCTTTGTTGGGTGATGATAGCTTGGTCGGTTGTTGCAGTTCATGTCCAACTGCCTCTCGATGGGCCACAAATCCCTTTTCTCGATGTGCCACCACTTTGTGGCCATATTGTTAGCCTCGACCATTTTTGCTGGCAACTGGGAGAATGTCAACCACTGGCTATCAAACCTATTTTTTTTAATCTTTTGATTAAAACTTCAACTTGGCATGAAAGAAATTTTTGGCCCTCTTTAATTTTTTTTTTTCTTTAGCAACATCTTGGTTGTATGGTCGATTTCTTCGGCTTCCCTTAAAATAAGATTTTCGCTTGTACGATCAGGGCCAAACTTTGCCCCGACGATCCAGTATGAGCCTGACACCCATGATTCAGAGATTGGTAATTTTCAAAGTTTTCTAATACCATAGTATAATTCTTGCAATCCTAGCACTCAACATTGAATTCCTAGTTGAAAACTAATCTAATAATTAATTGCAACCGGGTTCTTTAACACAAAATTTAGTGGAAGAAAAATTTACCAATCTCAATCAAGAAAAGATGACACAACATTTTCTACACAATTAGAGTTCTTCAGAACTTACTTGGGACCCCTTTCGATGAAAATGGCCCAACTGAGGAATAATTACAACAATTGAATATGATCCAGTGGATCAAGCCCTCCTTTGCTGGTCTAGATCTCCTTGCTGCCCCCTTCATCGGACCCAACACACTCAATGAGAAGCCTCTCTCAATCTTGTGTTGCTATATGGTATGTCTTCTCCTTCTCCCTAGCCTTGCTTTTATAAGTTTACTTGAATTGAATCTGTAATCCTAATCTCCAAAGGGATTGACAACTAAGATTAGATCTCGCCTCACTTGAGATCAAGGGCCGAGATTAAAAGATTATCACTAAAGTAATTCACTTTACTTTTCCTAAGTTTAATTTAGCTTAATAAGCCAACAGAGTAATTATGTGCTTTAATTAATTCTAACTTAGGTTAAGTTACAATAACAATTTGCTCACATTAGAGCAAGTGTCTAAGGAGATCTTGGGCGACTTTTGCACCTGTAGACACTTAGGCTTGTGCAGAAGTACATGCTCGAGCTACAAACATCAACACATAGCTCTCTACTTTCGATTATTAAGAAGATATTTCATGGGTTTATCTCTCTTTTTTCTTATGTTCTTTGGCTTTGCACTATATTTCATGTGAGTTGCACTACTAGAAGTATTAGAGCTTTTTCTTTAGCATAAAGTGGGAGATTTTTTTTCTTTTTGTTGATTTTGATGGGAAAAAGATGATGACATAAAGTCTAAATCAGAGTTCACGAAGTGAAGTTATCAACAATTGAAAAACAACAATTTTTTAGGGTTTTGTAGGGTCCAAATTACTCTTGGCAGAATTCAGGTCAATTTTTGAATCTTTTTGTGCAAAATTTGAAAAATCTAATCCATGGACTGAATTTCTCTAAAAAATAACCGCTTTAAGAAAAAAAGTCACCCAAAATGTAGTTCAAGAAGTGAAGTTAGTGACTATTTAAAATGAACACTTTTTAGGGTTTCTTTTGGTGATAACTGTGAATTTTGCAGATTCGATATATTTTGACAGAGCGCAAATTTTAGTAAAATTGGTTTTTGATTATATAGAGAAGTGGTGGCATTTCATAATTGGGGCCATAATAGCCAATTTGAGAAGAAAGAAAGCCATGTGAACTACTCCAATATTAGCAGTGCTTGACTTCAATAAGAATTTTGTCTTGAAATGTGATCCCTCAATATGAGATCTAGCAACAATATTGATACAAGAATGATGCCCATTAGCATTCATAATAAGTAATTGTGTGACTGCAATTTGGGAAAATCCACATTTGAGAAAGAAGTGATGGTTGTCCTTAACATAGTGGAGACTTGGTCTATATCTCATAATGGGGCATTTTCAGATCAAGATTGATCATCATGGTTTAAAGTACTTCTTTGAACAATGATTGTCTTCATCAGAGCAACATAAATGGGTCACCACTATATTGGGATATGATTGTAAAGATCATACATAAGAATGGTAAAGATAATGTTGTGGTTGATTCCTTATCATTACTAAGTCCATGATGGCTTGAAGAATCATGTAGGATATGGCTAAGGCAGCCCATTTAACAACTTTAGATAGTTCTTAAACTTTCTAAAAGTTAGACATGGCAACAAGATACATTGTGGTATAAAGGGCACATTTTCTTGGCAAAATATTAAACCCTAAATCAACTAGTTTTAGAGTAGCTACACTTATCACCAACGAAAGATCACTCTGGCTTTCATAAAACCTATGAAATAATTAAGTGTTAATTCTTCTTGCAAGGCATGAAAACATATATCCTAGATTTTGTAGCATCTTGTGATGCTTATGAAAGAAACAAGGGAAAGATAGTCAAGTTACTAGGGCATTGCAACCTCTACCAATCCCAACACAAAATTGGACAGAGATCTCAATGGATTTTATTGTGGGACTTCCAAAAGGGGGTAACAAAACATTGATTATTGGCGGTAGGTCATCTTTTAAAAGGTGCTCATTTTTGTGCCCTAGCTTATCTTTTCACTTTTTCTTTGTGTCTTGTGCCTTTATGAATCCTATCTTCAAGTTACATGGTATGCCTACTTCCATTGTTTCAGGTCAAGACGCCGCATTCACTAGCAAATTTTGGCAGGAGCTATTTAAAATTCAATGTACACAACTAAACATGAGCACTACATATCATTCTCAAATGGATGGTCAAACGTAAGTGGTGAACAAGTGCTTAGAAGCATATGTGAAATGCTTTGCTTTTGAAAAGCTGCACTAGTGGACACACCGACTTCCGATTGCTGAATGGTGGTACAATACCACTTATCATGGAGCTACCAAAATGACACCATATGAAGCAGGTAATGGCCAAAAACCTTGTCTGTGGCATCCTATATACTAGACTCATCGAAGGTTAATGCAATAGATAAAACAATTCACACTATAGAAGCTATTATTTGTATCCTCAAGGACAACTTGGATATGAGATAAAATTGAATGAAACAACAAGCTGATTAACATAGATCAAAATGTTCTTTTGCTTAAGTGGATCAAGTGTTCCTTTGCCTGCAACCTTATAAACAAACATCATTCAAAGATAAAGTTTCCTAGAAGTTAACTCCTAAGTTCTATGGGCCCTATCTAATTATACAACACATTGGTCAAGTTGCCAACCTGACTCTTATAGCCCACTGCAAGGTTCATCTAGTCTTTCGTGTGTGTGGTTTGAAGAAGGTTGTGGTATCAAATTGCAAAATGCAGACCAACCTACCAGAACATGATGAAGAAGGTTACATTTTACTCTAGCTAGAAGCAGTGTTGGATACCAAAGAGTGCAAATTTCACCATTGTATTATCAAGGAAGTATTGATCCAGTTTAAAAATTTGCAACTAGAAGATGTGACGTGGGAACCAATAGTGTTTCTCCAACAATTTCCTAATCTTCAACCTTGAGAACAATCCGACTTTGGAAGCGGGAGGCCATGCCCCTTAGATACATTATTAATGTATGTGGCCCATCATATAGTTGGTTAATAGTCATTCATTGTAAAAAGGGTCCCCAAATTAGTTAGTAACCTCTCATTGTAAGTGGGACCATAGGTAGTTAATATTCTCTATGGATAGATATATATCGAGTAGAAGGTCATGTAATGTTTTGTCAAGAATTATGATTGTATTTACAACATTGTTCTTGGAGTTTTCTGCCTTGAAGAGGCAAGTGAACATAAATCTCAACTTTCTCTTATCAAAGAGATAATTTTTGGGTTTATCTCTCTTTTTTCTTATGTTCTTTGGTTTTGCACTATATTTAATGTGAATTACACTACACATAATCTAGTAAGACATTTCACGATGATACTTGTGTGAAGTACTTCGATGAATTTGACATTGAATATGGTCCACTTTGATGCTCTTATGGTTCTTGTACCCATGGTGTTGACCTCACTTGATTTCGATTATGTGCTACATGATTCTTTGAAGTATAGCTAAGATCCCTTAAGGGATGATATGATGCTTCTTCAATTCTTCATAGATGGTGTCCAAGCACTTTGATGATGATGCATAACAGTTTGACAGATGTCGTTGGGAACCTTTTGAGGGACGTTGACCTTGAGGGTGACTTGGCTAGTTGATGAGACTTTCCATCAACCTCAAAACCTTGGACGATGGTGATCTAGGCTAGGTCGTTACTTGGAGTTTGAGTGTGCTCAGGAGATGGTAGGATGCCCTAGGTTAGCATTGTACCTTCTTGATGGATGTTGCTCTTATCTTAGTGATGATTGAGGATGATGATGACTTGGTACCACTTTGGAGGTGATTTCACACCTACCCTAGTGATGTCCTGCCCTAGCATGATGATATCACCCTTTTGATACATTTAATAATGACATTGGTCTTGAGAGGGTTTTTGTTGGTGAGGAGGCACAATATGAGGAGGCATGACTATTGGGATGAGAGAAACCTGTAGGGTCATCTCTTGAACCTTTTCATGGAGAGATGAATTTTGGGAGATGATGCGGCCTTGGAGGATTCTAAGCTCACACAATAGGGTTAATTGAGGCTTATTTCCATGTTATTTCATTATTTTGTGCTATCTTTGGGGGTGGGCTTGATGACATATTTACTTTGTATCATGGATTTAGTGTTTTTTAGGGATTTTGGCCTTATTTGAGGAGAAACCAAACCCGTTTTTTTCATAAATAGAGGGTCGATTTACTTCTTGGATTCATTGTAATTTGTCACATTTGGATCATAACAAGTCTTGATTAGTGATGTATTTCTCTTTTCCATTATGGAGGCCTAGTTGAGAGACATTCTTGCATTAATTTTGTGATGTGATGTCTCTCTTTTCATGGACACTTGTGGTGGATCTTGAATGTTGCATGGTGAAGTAAGTTTTTTAGGGATTTTGGCCTTATTTGAGGAGAAGTCGACCTAGTTTTTTTCATAAATAGAGAGTCAATTTACTTCTTGGATTCATCGTAGTTTGTCACACTTTGATCATAGCAAGTCTTGATTAGTGATTTATTTCCGTTGCCTGTTATGGAGGCCTAGTTGAGCGACTTTCTTGCATTAATTTTGTGTGATGTTCTCTCTTTTCATGGATGCTTATGGTGGATCTTGGATGTTGCATGGTGAAGTAAGTTAACTTATTTGCCTTATATTGGTATTATGTTCTAGGGGATTAATGTTGTTGTGCTAAGTTAGTTTATTTGGTATTTGCTTCATTGTCCCTTGAGCTAAACCCTTCGTCCAAGTATTTGAGGAATAGAGAGATTTTTCTTTCCTTTGATCATCCAAAAAATTGAGATCCTAGATTTCAACTCCTATGGAAAGTTAGTTTATTTGCCTTAGTTTGTTTGGATTTTGAATCACTTCAAAGAAACCATAGAATATTTTGTTTCCTAGACTCCATATGCCCTAGATTGAGAAGGCACTAGTCTATCTCACTTGTGGAATTCTTCTAAAATGTAAAAATCGTTTTTCTTTTTGTTTTGTGGTAAATTAGGGTTAAATTGCAGCAAATTCCTGTATTTTCAGCCTTTAATGACTTGTTGATGTATGCCCTAGGGTTAGATATTGTTTAAAAATGTATTAGAGAAGCTAGATTGAAGATTTTCATGCATTTTTTAACCAATTTTCTATGGCCGATGTTAAGTTTTGTTTGTTGTTATATGCCTCATTAACTATCAAAATTTATTGTAATCTTGTCCTTGATTTACTCTCTAATTTAGCCTTTATTTCTCATAGCTAAATTAACCCTAGTTTATTAGCAGCCTTGAGTATTTCTTGATTAGGCGAGTTTGGGTAAACCTGTTTGAGACTCTTGAGGCCAACTATAGTCTTTAAATTGACACATAGTTCCTTTGAGCCTAACTCTGAAATTTACCCCTTCATCCACCTCGAACCCTAGTTTGCTATAACTTCATCTGATAGATTTATATTGTAGGATACTTAGGGGCACTTAGCTTAAGATCCTTGGGTTACAAAGGGAGTCTGTCCTGTGTTGGATTGTGTCCTTCACTAAAGAGAGGGGAGTAGTTGTGGAGGTGATAGTGGTAACACTCGTGTGTTGCACATTAACTAGGTCACCTAGTGAGGCTTTGCACTAGGTTCTAGATTTTAGTATTTTACTGTAATAAGACCTTGAATATCACTACTACGAATGTTGACATGGAGTTTGATAGATGGAAGAAATATTTTTGTAGTAGCTTTGAAGTTGTATCCATTGTCAAGGGCAAAGGCAAGCAGGAAAAAAAGGAAGGTCAAGCCAATGATGAGTATACAACCAAGCCTTTGAAAAATATCACATCATCACTGTTGCAAGGTGGGCTAGATGAAATAACATTGCAAAATGAGGTCGGTTGATAAAAAAAACTAACCACGGAGGGCCTCAGTAGAAGGCTCATGTTGTAGAGCACAGAGAGGATGATTCATCTTTCTATACGTTCATGCCCTAGCGACAAACAAATCAACTCAAATCATTTGCTTGGTACATAGATTCAGGAGCATTGTGATACTTCATAATAGGTAGGATTGGATCACAACATACGTTACTTGTTTGTCTGAGGATATATTGATCTTGGATGGTGGGTAAGTGTTCAACATATTAGGAAAAGGGAACATGGAGATTTCCTTTGGAGCTAAAATGTTGATTTTCCACAATGTGTACTATGTGCCAAGCATGGAACTTATTCTATTCTACTTTTAGTTAGTCAAATTACGAGGAACTTGCATTGATGTAGTGTTCACAACAATATATCTACTAAATAGATCTCCAACAATTGCAGCGAGCAAATAATCCTAGAGGAAGCATGGTTTGGGATGAAGCCCATATTCAGTCATCTTAAGACCTTGGGTGCTTGAATACCAAATAAGAAAAGAACCAAGTTAAACCCTAGGAACAAGAAAGTAATGATCATGAGGTACAAAGACTCTAAATCGTTTAAATTTGTTGATGTTGACACCAATCAATTGAGCTTGAACATAGATGTTACAGTTGATTAAGAAGACGGGCCTTTCAAAGCTTCTTTAGAGTTAAAAATTACCCTAGAGCAACTAGTTATTGCTAAGAATTTAGGTGTTAAGCATCAAGTAGCTCCACTTGAAAGGGCCAAAGATTCTAATCATGTGGAATCTTAGTAATTTTTGATGTGGACATCCCAAATCAATAGTCAAATGACATGGTAATAGGTAACCCAAGTCACGGTGACAAAACTGATGTGGATGAGGAGGATCCGATGAAGAGGCCAAGGTGGTGGCACAACACCATTAGATATTTTTAGGTAGGTGGAATGATTGAGGGAGGATTATTGAGAGGCAAGAGCAACAAGAAACCAAACATGGTCAATTTTTCTCTGATGAACAATGTTCAGAGTGTTTATGAGTGACAGGTGTTTGAGGAAGCAACAAGGAAAATTGAATGGGAGAAAGATATGGCAATCGAACATGAGTGTCTAATGAAAAAATTAGACTTGTAGATCTCATATTATTGTTTTACCTTTCCTTGTAATATCATCAACTTTCAGGTTCATGAACCTAGCAATATACTGCTCAATGGTAGCAAAATTTGCCATATTGAGGATGGAGAGCTCTGTTTCAACTTTCAATTTCAAGTATATTGACCTAGGTGGGGATCATTGTTCTGAATAAGCTGTGGAAGGAATCTCAAATCTGTTTTGCACTCGTTACCCCTATTGTGATGAACAAGATCTAGTTCCGCATACATAGTGATTAACCCAAGGGCTTCATCCTTCTTTAAAGCAATTATCATAGAAACATAAATCATCTTAACTATATTGTCCTATAGATTTCTCAAAATGGTATCAAAGCTAACATTGGATAAGGGCATAATGAAGATCTCCTCTACATTGAAGAAGTTCCTAAAGAAATGTACGAAGGTGGCAAGTCAACTCAAGAAGGGCATCAAAGAAGCATGGTATCTCCTATTTTCCTTTAAGAAGGAAGTGACCAAGACATCTACAAAGGGTGAAGGACTGTTCTCAACACTCACTGGCACATTTCAAGATGAGAATATTTGGGTAATCGAGAGTGGAGCATCAAGACATATGACAGTTCAACACAAGCAATTGAAGACTTTATCAAAATGGAAGTCCTGTTACTCTGTGGAACTTGGTGACAATAAAAGCTATCCTCTAAGAGGAATTGGATCAACTTCACTTGAGCTGGAGAATGGAGGAAACATTCATCTCAACAATATCTTATTTGTTCTAGGTTTGCACAAGAATTTACTTTCCATTTCATGTCTAGAAGACAAGGGTGATAAAGTTGCTTTCATTGATGGAAAGGTTGTAGTATGGGGTAAAACTCAAGCATAGAAGATGCAAAGACGATTGGCATCCATGAAGGAAGACTTCACAAATTGTTAACTCCCCTCGCTCTAGCTTTGGTCCACACTGAAGTTAGCCCATGTGAAATTTGGCATGGAATATTTGGTCATTTTCACTAGAAATCTTACGTACCCTAAATTCAATAGTGAATGGCATCCACAAACTAAAAGAAGAGCATGAAGGAGTATGCAAGGGATGTGCATTGGGTAAGAACACTAAGAGACCATTTGGAAGCAATGCTTCAAGGTCAAAAGGAATCTTGTATCTTATTCGTTTCGATGTCTGTGGTCCTATGACTCCAAAGTCACTTGGAGTTCATCTATATTATGTCACATTCATAGATGGCCATTCAAGGAAAACTTGGGTTTACTTAATGAAATCCAAGGATGAAGTATTTACCAAATTTCAAGAATTCAAAGCTGAGGTAGAGAACCTTACAACAAGGAGAATCAAGATATTAAGGTTTGATAATGGAGGAGAATACACATGTAAGGACATTATATCCTTTTGTAAGGAGTCTGAGATTAAGAGGGAGCTGATAGAACCTTATAATCCCGAGCAAAATGGAGTTGCAGAACGAAAGAATCCGTCCATTGAAGAAAGTGTAAAAGCTATGTTACATGATCAACATTTACTGAAATTTCTGTGGGGTGAAGCAACGATGACAACTGTATACATACAAATTCGAAGTTCCCATAGATCACTAGATAACATGACTCTTGAAGAAGTATTCAGTGGGAAGAAACCAAGCATGGATCATCTCCGAATTTTTGGTTGTCTTGTCTATATTCATATATTGAAGGACAAGAGAAAGAAGTTGGATCCATCATGAATGAAAGGAACATTTGTTGAATATAGTGATTCTTCTAATGCCTATAAGAACTACATAAAAGAAGAACACCGAATATAAGTCAGTTGATAGGTGATATTTGACGAAAGTATTGCATTCATGAAATCAGAGGATCTCACTATTGACTCTGATGTTGAAGAACTTCCAGTATTTGAAGAGGAAGTTACTAGGGATGAAGAAGAATCAAATCATGAAGACAAAGGTCCCAGTGAACCTATACATTATGTGGTAATTCTCGAGACTATAAAGAGACCTAATTGGTTGAAATCTATTCTATTAGATGTAGAGGGACATGGAGGGGCTAAAGGCACATTTAGGGAAAGCAAGAAGCCCAAAAGGTATTGTGGGTATGCAACATATATGGCAAAACTAATAGAAGCAAAGCCATCCACCTTTGAATAAGTTGTCAATGATCACGAATGGAAAGATGCCATGGATGAAGAATATTAATCGATAATGAAGAATGGGGTATGGGAGATTGTGCTTAGGCCCGAAGACAAGTTTGTGGTAACTTGCAAGTGGCTTTAGAAGATAAAGAATGCGACAGATGGAAGCATTGACAAGTATAAGGCAAGATTTGTGGCTATGGGTTTCTCTCAACAAGAAGGCATCAATTATGAAGAGACATTTGCTCCAACAACAAGGTATAGAGCTATCTGATCACTGGTCTCTTTCCCAACATCGATGGGATGGAATATTCATCAAATGGATGTCAAGACTGCATTCCTGAATGGCACAATTGACGAGGAAGTCTATATAGAGCAACCCTTGGGATTTGAATTCAAAGATAGAGAGGCATATGTCTGCAGGTTGAAGAAGGCACTATATGGCCTTAAGCAGCCACCAAGGGCATGGCATGCAAGGATGGATGCACACCTACAAAGATTGGGCTTCACAAAGAGTTTTGCTGATTTGAATCTCTACTTCAAGGTTGTAAAAGATGAGCTTGCAATTATTCTTCTGTATGTGGATGATCTTCTCTTGACAAGTGTAGAAGGTCGAAGCCAAGAATGCAAGAAGCAGCTAGCAACAAAATTTGATATGAAGATCTTGGGCTGATGCAGATCTGAATTGAATCATTATATTGTTTATCATCCATCTCGATGCATTTGGAGTAGAAAAAGTGGAGGAATGAGCTCATGAGACTGTTTTTACCGGTGGGACCCAGTTTGGCGAAACAGGGTATGAAATCTTTCGGGAGCATTTTGAGGCATCAACTGATGTTTTTTGGAGGTAAAACTTAGTTGCTTTGGCATAATACCTTTTCATGCTATTCTACACACAAATATCTTTCCAATGGTGCAAGAAGCACGTCAATCAGAGTCTGTATGCAAAAGTTATGCCACTCAAAATTTGATCTTCCTGTTTTCACACCTATAGTTTGGGAGGATGTCGCGTCAGCCCCCATTATTCATGGAAAAGGGGCTAGCCTCGTGATTATGATGTAAAAGACTTAAGAGGAGTCTATATTGTAACTCTAGTTAAGAGTTGATGTAGTCAAAATTAACCACTAGTAGGCTGTCAGGCTGTGTTATAATCGGGCCACTAGGAGGAAGAGGTATTCCATTCTTTCGAGAGCATTTTGTTCCATAGCTGAGCAAAGATAGCCAAGAGAGATAGGAAGGTAGAGCACACAAAGAGGATCTGTGCACTGTAGCAGCCCACGGGCCACAGGCATTACTTATTTGTACCTACAACCATATTTCCAGATAGAGAAAGAGAGCGAACCAGCCTCACCTTCCAGCTGGGCTTTCTCTCGAAAGGGTTTCCCAGAGAGCATATCTTGTGTCTTATGTGTGTGTGTGATTATTTTGTTGTTCTCTACTTTTCTGCATAATTTATATCCACATGCATGCACTAATTACAGTTAAATCTACAGATCTTGAAGTTTAATAAAAATGTAATAGTGTAGAATCTCAAATTTTTTAATATAATATTATCAGATCTATTGTGATGAACTGTCCAGTAGAATATCCACGATAGTTTACAGATCAAATGCACTACTATTTGGGTCTAGAAGTCTGGCAGAGACTAGATGAGATCTATCTAGGACAAGGGAAGTATGTGATTGAGATGTTGAAAATGTTTGACATGATGGATTGCAAACCAATGACAACCCCGATGATCACAAACTTGAAAAGACTAAGGAATTTCAAATTAAGCCCAATGGATCCAACCAGGTATAGATAATTGATTGACTCACTGATGTACTTGGTGAATACTCGATCGAACATATGTTTTGCAATGAATGTTATCAATTATTTCCAAGTGGAGCCAAAGCATTATCATTGGATAACAACCAAGCACATTCTGAGATATCTGCAAGGAACAATCCACTACTGCCTGAAATATGAAAGAAGGAATGATGTCCATTTGATTGGATATACAAATTCTGACTAGGGAGGCAGTGAGGAGGATGGCAGGAGCAATATAGGAGGATGTTTTAGTTTGGGATCCTCCATGGTCTCATGGATGAGCATAAAACAAGAATCAGTTGGTTTGAGTAGTGCTGAGGTTGAATACATTACAGCTTGTGAAGTGAGCAGAAAAGTTGTCTGGTTGAGGAAGCTGTTGTCCGACTTATTTGAAGGACCAATGGGCCCTACAATGATACATTGTGATAACACCGGTAATATAAGATTGTTTGAAGACCCAATGTTTCACGGAAACATAAAGCATATAAACAACAAGTATCACTACATTCAGAAGCTAGTACAAGATGGTGTGTTGCAGCTACAGTATATCTCCACTGAGAAGCAGGTAGCCGACATATTGAAAAAAATATCTTCCTAACAAGAAGCTTGTGTATTTGAGAGACAAGCTTGGTTTGGTTGATATATCCTCCCTAATTGATAGGGAGAGATAGGCACATCAGTCTTGTCTTCACTTGGGAAGACATAATGGAGGATTGGGTAAACATATGGCATCCAATACTCTTTGAGGATGAGGTAGGGCATCCAAGATAAGAGTAGTCGAGGACCGATATTCTTTGAGGACTAGCTATCCAAGATAAGAATAGTCCAAGGAAGGACATACTGTGTGAATACTTGGGTGGGGCATGTACCTTGAGAGACAATGATGATGGTGTCTATAAATCACTGTTCTCGTCAACATTGTGCTCTGATCTTGTGGAGAGATAGAGTTGTTAGTCAAGGCCTTGCTATGTGACAGTGCTGGTTGTTATGATGCTAGACAGATGGGTTACCAATCTGACTCATCTTATGATATCTATTCAGATTAAGAATGTCCATGTACCATTTATGAATACCTCCCTAGTTAAGAGGGAGTGTTGAAAAATGTGTAACTAGGTTTGGTCTTCATAAAAGTGAAATGTGCTTTTGATTCTTGTATTTTTTGTAAAATGAAAGAAAAAATATTACTGTTTTTTTAGCATGGGTTTCATGCTCAAGGTCTTTTATTTTAGAGGTCAAGCACCCATTGAGTGCTTCTAGGGTTTTTCCTAGGTCAAGAAGTCAAAAGAGTCATTGTCATAAGTTGAAGACCCCATCGGGCACATTGTAACTTGTAAAGAATTTTTTTTTGTCATTAAAAGTGTCAAAATACCCTTCAAGTCCAAGTCGGCCTGGCAGCTGAGAAGCTAGCCTATTTTGAGGAACTACGTCCACCTTAAGAAGCCTATATAAAGGAGGGAACTCGACCTCCTTGAGACACATTCATCACTCACTCATTCAATCAAAGGGGAAGAACAAGAAGGCTAGCGAAGAAGTAAGAGGACGGAGAAAGATTGTTTCTGGGCTAATTCTCTCTCACACATGCGAAGAAGGATAGCTAGGGTTTGCTGCTTCAAGGTCGAAAATTGAAATTCTCTATCTGCTGGAACTTGGAAGAGGATCAAAGTTGCTGTAAGAAGAACCTAATAGGTCACCTACTAGTCCTAGACAAGGAAGCAAGGCAAGGAAAGTTGTTGGGAGGCTTGGGAAGGTTAATTTCGCTCACACATGTGGATGCAGTAGTAGTTGTCGGGGGTCGAAAATTTCAGACCTGCAGTAGAGGTTGAAATTCTGAAGCTGGGGGTCGAAGTTGTGCTGCTGGAAGAGATTTGATTGGGTTTGACTTGGACAAAGGAAGCACATCATTAGCAAAGGTTGGACTTGGTCTTGGAGGGTATTGGTCTTGGTATAGAGGTCTCGGAATTCGTCAATTGAAGAATCTATAAGAAGAGAAGAGATTTTGTGGGGTTTCCTCTCAAGTGGAGAGGTTTTGGCCCTGACTTGCAGCGTACATTCTGTATTGTTGTGTAGTACTGTTCTTCTTGTTGTGGTAGTTGTTTGATGATATACGAACATAATAATAAGTAAAGAAGCTAATAACTTAATAAGTAAGAAAAAGTAAGAATACATCACAAGCAGTTAACGTAGAAAGAGAAATCATATTAACTATTGCCCTATAGATTTCTCAACACTGCTGTCATAATTTTATTGTTCATTTTACGTAAATTTACAGTACAACCATTACTTTGTTGTTGACTGTATTATATGTGTTATTGTTCCTTGCTTGCATTCTTCCTACATTCTAACTCATGAATTTTTGAATATAGCACTCTTCATCTCTGGCTCAAGTGGTTTGATTCTAAAAACAAATTCCATCTTGAAAAACTTTTCATACTATACAAAGAGAAATGATGGAAAGACTGGTATTGGAATTGGTCCACACTGTTTATTGAAATCTCTCCATCACTTGCTTATAAATGGATAATTTAATCCACCTGAATAGAGGATTAACCAAACAAGATATGGAATGCAAAATCTAAATTATCTACATGGCTCCTTAGACTTGAGAAAACTTACAAGGCCAAAGTCAAGCCTTCTTTGTGTTTAAAAATCTGATTTTGCAACCTCCGATCCCCTCCCCCCTCCCATGCCACCCCATCATTCTTCCCTTTTGTTGTAACATGGATACCTTTCTCCATCTGCTTTGGTACTGCGCAAAAACCTAGGTTCTTTGGTGCTTGCTGTTTACAAGTGGCACTCTGTGTTTTTGGCATGTAAATGATAACCCTATTATTTGTGCCTCTTTCCAAGTGGTATTAAATTTTTCAAGGGATGGGAATTGTATCAAAGCTTCCAATTTCACAGTTTTCTTAAGTTTAGATTTGTTTGAACTTGACAATATAACTAGATCCATGCTTTGACAATTGTCAGAAGTATTTTTATGCAAAATGATAAATAAAATACACCCAGGGGTGAAAGGTTTGTTATGGATATTGGAATGTTGGATTGAAACATTATGTTTATCTTGGAAATTTCAAACTCGTATTTAACTGCATTATATGTTGGGATGTTGATGCTGAATGAGCATATTGTTGAAAAGTCTCTGCATATGGACCACACATGTTTTGTACTTGCACTCGTATTGATGTTTTTACAAGTACTCTATCATTTCCAAGGCCAAAAGCTGAATACTTGAGAGCTAGGCTAGTTACTTTTGCTTTCACTGAAGACAACCTTATATCATTGACATTAAATATTAGCTGAGTCATTTTGTGTAATTGGTTTATTAAATTTCTTAGTTGTGATTTTAGTTTCTGAACCTTTTCCTTGTACATATATGGATTGAAGGAACCACTATAGGATTTGGGCATGGTTTAAAACTTCCTCTACCTTAATGCATTTTTTTTCTACTCTTTTACATTAATTATCTCATTTAGCTTGCACAATAAAACAACTTCAACACACATTGTTTAAAGTATTACTTATTTTAAAGTGAACTATGGTTTGCCCCTATGAGCTAATATCAGTTGGAATAATTTCTATTATACTTTCTTCTTGTTCCCTTAACAGTCCTAACCAATAGTTTTAGAGCAAGTTTTCCTATATATTTTCATCTTTTAGTTTTTATATATTTAATATTTGACGAGTCCAAAATTTTAATGCATGTATTGGATTGGAAATATATTGCAGGATATTCTCAGATGTCCCCAGTGACATTGTCATAGAGGTTGATGGAATATGTTTTGCATTGCATAAGGTAAATATTACATTCTTCTACTAGAATGAAATGACCATTGTTGCGCTTTTGTTTTACCTGAGATTTCATTATCTTCCTAAATTAGTTTATTGTGGTCCTCCCTTTCTTGTCGTCATTTATTGTTATTTATCATTTATATGGTCTGCTTAGGCCTCTTAATATTTTCAAGTTCTGATAATATTCTATATGGTGTTTTATTTTGTGCTTGAAGATGTGGTGTAGCATTTTGTAGATTTATTATCTTCAATACTACTCTCATGTATTTATTATTCGTTTTCATTATGATTGATGAAATGTTTGTGTACATATATTATCATTTATATGGTCTGCTTAGGCCTCTTAATATTTTCAAGTTCTGATAATATTCTATATGGTGTTTTATTTTGTGCTTGAAGATGTGGTGTAGCATTTTGTAGATTTATTATCTTCAATACTACTCTCATGTATTTATTATTCGTTTTCATTATGATTGATGAAATGTTTGTGTACATATAGATAGTTTTAAGATTTGATTTTTTTCCTTGAGAATCTCCAAAGTTTATATAGCAAGAATCATTATAAGCTAGAAATATTTTAGATTTTAAAAGCTATAGGAGAATTGTGTGCTTTCTTATATTAAACAAATCGTTTGGCATTTGTGGGCAAAAGGTGAAGCAATGTACTCTCAACTAGGGAAGGAGGTGCTATCACTATACTTTTTAAAGTGGGAAGTGCTATAGAACACACTTGATCTCAAGAGCAATATTATAAATATATGAAATGCACATTTGTGGAATATAATAATGAATATAAATTGGTAGAAATAAAGTACAGAAAACTATCAAAACGTAAAAGATGTAGTTTAGGAGGCTCATTACAAGAGCAAGATCACTTCTAAGAGTGGAGATTTCCACATTTATTCATATTGTCAAAATTTCCAGAAGCAAACTATGTCGATGATTAAGCCTGTCTGATGTTTTGGGTGGACAGGCATAAGCATCTACACAGTTTGCTTCCAGAAATTTTGACAAGATCATTTCTAGTAAAAGTATACTACAGTTTAGATCGTTTGTAGATCACAGATTGTTTATAGATTACTTTCAACCCAATTTGATTCAATATTTCCATCTAAAGGATTTTACCTTGAAGTCAAGTCCAGGCATATTGCAAGTGTGTAAGTTCTCATGTGATTAGTATTGGTCTTACTTGTTACTCTTGATTGGCTATTTTTAATATTTTTTAATTAGAGTCTCCACACGCCTTAAGGATCATGGGTTCTTCTCCAGCTCAAAATTTATTGGCACCCCACTAAAGGTTGGTTTCTCTCTTGCTTCAACACTTACCTTACTATTCTAATCTGAAGTCCATAACATCATACCCTTGGTGTCATTGTGTAATAACAAGAACTACTACCATAGGCCAATCACTTTAAAGAGGAATGAACACAAAAATTAACATGTAGTATTACACTGCAGTTTTTTGGAATTGCTAAATTGATAACATTCAACAAAAATCTGACAAATAAGACCCAATCACTTTCTTGATTAACGCCTCCAAATTATGACTCAATGCAAGACATTTGCCTCCTAATCAGCATGGGAAGGAATTTTGTTTAGAATATTCTTTGGTATGATATCAACATTATTGTAAGCATGGGCTTTTTTCTAGACCACTATTATTTTTCTTGGAGTACTAGTACAACAAGCAAAGCCCTTTCGAGTCTCAACCATGTCATGTAGGTTTATTAGGACTATGTGAACTCTTAGGCATGGTTCATTAGCAACTAGACATATTTGCATAGATGATATATGAGTGCAAATCATCTTGTAAGTTAGGTTATTAGGACTATGTGAGCTCCTAGGCCTGGTTTGCTAGCAAATAGACATATTTGCATATATTATATATGGGTGAAATCATCTTGTAAGTTTTTGGATTTGTGTTAACTTTGATTTTGTTTTTAAAAACATTCACCTCTTAGCTAGCTAACAAAGGCTTCTAAAAGGATATGAAACAACCACCCTCAAGGCTCTCTTCTTTATTTCTATGTGGCAGTTTAATAGTTTATAGAGAAGACTAGTTAGTAAACATAGAAGTTACAGATTATTAGCCATCCATGCTAGATTGTTCTCTCCTTCAAGTTACAAGGGTGAATAATTCTTTCATTGTAGGCTAAGTCTTTGTGTTTGGCTACATTCCATCATCGAGTTCAAAATTGGCCAAATGTCAAGGGATGGTGAACATATTTGTTCAGATTCGCCATTAAATTCGGTGAATAGAAAGAATATCGTTTACATTAGTGTTGGAACTAAATTCGCTTGGGATATTGCTGAAATTCCTTTATTTCTTAGAATTAAATGAATGCCTGTTCAACTTTATGGTTTACTAGTTTCGATGATGAGATTTGAAGGTTTTCTACAGTAGTTAAAGCTAATTCTTTGAAAAGGTCATAGTGTATGGCTCGTCGGAACTCGAAGGGCAATAAGAAGGGTGTTGAAAAATCACTAGGGCAGCCAATTAGGGCTGATTTTTCTTATTTGATAATTCCTTGTGAATGTAAGTTAATGAACAAGATCAAAGTGAGAAATCCAAGACCCAAACACCAAGCCCAAGACCTCCCACGAGACCCAAGTCAGCCCTCCTTCCAAGCTCTTACAACAAGTCAAAGTCAACTCAAGTCAAAGGCTTCCAATTTTGGTCAAACCTCTGATTTTTGCCCACTTGCAACAAAATTTCAGACCTGCAGTACTTCGGAAATATTTCGGCCCTAGCAGCAGCTTTAGAAACTTGCACGTGTGAGAGAATTAGGGCAGAAAAAAAATCTTTAGACATTCACTCTCTTCCTTTTGTCTTCCTTAGATCTTCACTCTTCTTAATAGACTTCTTTGCTGGTATTTCTCTCTTTTCTTGGCACAACAATTGGACTTTCTTTCTTGTCTCCATATGAGGTCGAACTATCCTCCATTTATACACATTGATGAGGTCGAATGGGTCCCTTCCAGGGCCAACTTGGTCTTTTGGGGACAAAATTGACAATTTTGACTCAAATAAAATCCTTTTTCTTACTTCTTTCAAACATTCAAATAGGGCTTGACTTTTGTACAATAGTTTGACTCATGACAAAAATTCTTTTGACTCAATAAACCCTAGAAGCATGAAGAACATGCTTGACCTAAATAACAATTTGACTTGAGCATGAAACCCATGCTTGAAAAATAATAATTCTTTTTCGTCTTTTTCTTTTTACCTGAAATATAATGACATAAGTACAATGATAATTATGAAGACCAAACCTAGTTACATTTTTCAACATTCCCTCTTAACGAGGGAGGTATTCATAATTACACAACCAGTACAAGGATACTCTCAAATTGAAATATTCTCATAAGAAGAGTTGGAAGGATAAGCCATCTTCAAGCATCAACATCATAACCAGCATTATCATTTCTGCAATATAGCAAGGCCTTGTCTAATAGACTCTATCTCTTCACTAGATTATAGCACAATGCTAGGAGGCAAACATATGGACACCACTACAACTGCCTCTCAAGGCACATACCCCATCCGGATGTTCACCAGGTATGTCCTTCTGAGACTATTCTTATCTTGGATTCTAAAGCCTTAAAGAATATCAATCCTCTTTGACTACTCTTATCTTGGAGACCCTGTCATATCCTCAATGAGTATTAGTCCACGAGACTACTACTTATCTTGGATTCCATATCCTCAAGGAGTATCGGTCCTGGATGCTTATCCAATCCTCCATTCTCTCTACTAGTGCCTTCACTAGAGTTACGACTGTTAGTCCTGGTCTAGTGCATGACACATGGAGAATATGGTGTCCCTCATCACTCCCTCTCAACCAGGGAGGAGATCCTTACTCCCTCTCAACTAGGGAGACATAGCTAGTTTCAATCATAAGCTTCATCATGTCCCATTCATCAACTACTTGTTCTCCTGTGGAGATTTTAGTTGTAGCTGGAAGGGATCGTATCTCGCATCATCATATCAAACTTGAGCTTTGACCTTCCTGGATGTCATGGAGCCAAACTCTTTCTCAATCTATCTTGGTGACATGGTTCTTGCCATGAACCTTTTATATCACTTTCCATTAACCATCATTTATAGTATCTTTATCATCAAATATATCTTGTCAAACCAATCTATGTAGAGCTAAACTATAGCTCCCTCTGTCTATCTGGGAAAGTGAACTTCTTCATCATCAAATCCAACACAACCAATAGGCTATCTCGTAACTTGCTACCTTTTCTGCCTTTACGGTATACACATTTTTGCCATATATTCTTCTAAGCCATTACCAATGCTGTCCACTCAATCCATGTGCTCTTTGAACTGAGTTAAACCAAATAGTCGTAGATTCATCATATTATCTCAACTGCTATCTATCTAGTCTATACTTCTGCAATATTTTCTTTCAGGTAGCCAAATCATATCTCAAACAAATCATCAATATTAGAGTTACCAACTCATGGTAGCCTCTTGTCAAGATGTCAAATTCTACTACTTGCTTCTTTTGAGGTCAACATCTATTTGCATGGTCTATCATATTGCACTAGAGTTCTTCTTCATGCTCCTTAGCTTTCAAACATCAAACAATGTGATCTTGGAGCTAACCAATCAACAAGATTCATTATTGTATCCATCAGATCCTTTACAGCTCCCTCTGAAGTTATCATTACTATCTTTATCACGTTCTTCAAGAGATCATATCGAATGCTGATCAATTTGACCATGCTCATCTATCATGTTTCTATGTATTGAATAACCATATGGAAGAGTCTTACCTCATCCAGTCTTTACCAAGACATACCATGCGCATGATTCCAAGTATATTTCTGCATCTAGCTCTTCCTAAAAAACTTCTAGAGACATGAATTCTACGTTTTAATGAAGAGCTCTTTTTTCCCCAAGGAAAAATCATAATGTTATTAATGAAAACATGTTGAAAGTTTGTTGTTCTATGCTATTACAATCACTTAAATCTAGAACTTCTTTATGTTGTAAAATAAGTTAAATAATTGTAGATAGAACATAAACCATATAAACCATATGCACAATGAAAGACAACCAAGAACTCATTGAGACACAAAAAAGTTAGGTCAATGACCAGTGCAAAACCCACAAGGGGAAAGCCCAACCAGATTCTTCTTCTATTAGAAATCAATTGTTCAACAAAGATACAAAGTACAATCAGAGAATGAAAAAGTTCACCCAAATCTGAAGAATATCTCTGATAACAGTAGCTGATGCAAACACTGAATCACTTTGGCTCTCCAAGATCTGCTCTTACTCTCCAAGGCTCTCTCTCTCACAATCTCCTTCAAGTCTCTCCAAATCTCTCTCCAGTTTGAATTGATAATGCACAAGTAAGTGAGGTGTGATGATATGAGACACATATATATAGGAGGGGCAATGAATTATTGACATAAAGGAGGAGCAATACACATGCCTTGAGGAGGAGTTACATATGCCAAAATAGGATTGTAACTTATGCCATAAAGGAGAGGAGTGTAACTTATGCATTTAAGAGAGAAGTGTAACTTATGCATTAAAGAGGTGTAAGAGGAATCTTTTTATGACGAGTCATTAAAGTGTGTAAGAGAGTGTAAGATGTGCGTAAGAGTATTAAAGAGAGAGAGGAATGAATCCATTAAGAGAGAGAGAGAGAGAGAGAGAGAGAGAGAAACATATGCATTAATTGAGGGGAGTTACATATGACATGATTGAGTCTCATGGTTGAGAGACTTGAATTTCTTTTTAATAATAATATAATAATATCATAAGAATAATAATAATAATAATATTAATGATAGTATTGATGATTAAGTCGAAATTGAACTATTAGGATTCATTGATGATCAAAAGAGATTTTCCATCAACAATACTTGATTACAATTTGATGCAAGGTGATTTACTAATTTTGGAAAGTCATACTTGAGACTTGAGACTTTCTATTTTTAGAAATTATATTTTTAGACTTTCTATTTTTAGAAATTCATCCCTGAGCTGCCAATTTTCAACACTCCCTCTCAGCTAGGGAGGAATTTCTTTCTAAAAAAGGATTTTTTCTTTCTTTGCTCATCTCTATTCATCGCTGCTCTGTATCGTCCATAGTATTAAAAACCGGCCGGTTTGAACCGGTAACCGATCAAACCGGCCGGTCAGGAGCCCAGTCGATCAAAACCAGTCAAAAAACCCGTTCAGGTACCCCATTTCGCTTTTTTTTTTTTTTTTTTCTTCCGGTCAAATCGGTCTAACCGGCCGGTTTCTTGATAAACTCGCCGGTTTATCAATAAACTGGCTGGTTAGCTGCCACGGCCACAAAAAGGCCCCACATAGTTGATTTGGCCAGTAATGGGTGGTTTTGGAGGGAAAAGGGGGGTTTTTTCCCTCCAACAACACCCTCCCCAATCCTTTAAAGGCAGGGGTACCCTCTCATTTGTCTCACACATCTCATTTTGAGCTTTTGTGAGTTTGATTGAGAGCTTGGAGAGTTGAGTTTTTGTTGGAGTAGTGGAACAACATAGAGTTAGAGCTAAGTAGTAGCCATAATGCCTCCAAAAGGCAAGAATACTGCATGGGCTCATTGTGATATGATTGATGGCAAAATGATTTGCAAATATTGCCAAAAATCTATTGCAGGAGGGGGTATTTACAGGTTCCAGCAACACTTGGCTGGGATAGGAGGCCATGTACATTGTAAAGCCATGTGGAGCACCAAATGAAGTAATAGGGCATATTAGGGCAGAATACCTTCAAAAGTTTGAAACTCAAGTCACTGAACCAATAGAGAAGTTTGTGACTGGAGCAGTTGCAAAGTTTGGCAGTCGAGAGTCGGGAGTCTCAAGTTCAACCAACTGAGTTTGAACTTTGATCATGATTAGAAGTTTCAACTTTCAAGTGATAATGTTGATCATTAATTAGAATTTAGTAATATCATATATGTAGATTTGTAGTAGACTGTCACTGTACCATGTAGGCCAATGGCCTCAATGCTCATAGCTTGTAGCATTGTTTTTGGACTTTATGGGTCATTTGGAGCCTCATTGCTTATGTATTTTTTCCATGATATGTATTGCACTCGGTGCCATAATGCCATTTTGATATATTCACCTTTACATGGTATATAAATGAGCAAACTTTGCATATTTTGTCTCTATTGGCTTGGAATCATGGTTGCAAATCTTAAAAATAGTTTTTTTTTATTAAAAAATAATTATTTAATGTATTTTTTTAAAAACCGGTTCTTTTAGACCTGACTAGTACCGGTTAGACTGGTTCCGGTCCAGTTACCGGTTCATTAGGTCCACCGGTCCGGTCACCGGTTTCGGTTTTTAATACTATGGTATCGTTTGCAACAATGATCTCTCATCTAATGAAGAAGAATCATCATAGGGGAGATTCACCGTCACCCTATATTCACTTGTGGGTAATGCTACCTGCCAACATATGACAAGGACCTCGCACAACCAAGTCTCATCTCAGCTTGGGGGGATCCACTTGTCAACATATGACAAGGATGTCGCACATCCAAGGCTCATCTCTGCTTGGGGGTATCCACTTGTCAACACATGACAAGGATCTCGCTCATCCAAGGCTCATCACTTCTTGGGGGGATCCACTTGTCAACACATGACAAGGATCTTGCACATCCAAGTCTCATCACTGCTTGGGGGGATCCACTTGTCAACACTTGACAAGGAACTCACACATCCAAGTTTCATTAAATGTCAAGAGGAAGGACACCTGCATCCTAGACAAGTCACATAGACAAGTCTCACTACACCTATTGGCCAGATAGGTGGCTCTTCCCATGTCCGAGACTGTGGGTCGGATGCATACTGACGCCTACTCTTGTGGCACACACTACATAAGAGGTCCCTCATCCTCAGGAGCTTTCTGACATCATTCCCTAATCCTGTGAGCTCTGATAGGGGGGGAAGGTGACTCAGTGTTCTCGATCAGTTGTGACCGCATCCCGAAAGGGTCATGTCCATAAGTCCAAGTTGCTCTCTAAAAACCAAGAACTTTTCTTTCGGTAAAGGCTTGGTAAGAATGTCAGCTATCTGATCATCAGTCACAATATGATGGAGCCTCACTACTCCTCTTTGCACTATATCTCGGATATAGTGATATTTGATCTCAATGTGCTTGGATTTGTCATGGAACATAGGATTTTTTGCAAGACAAATCCCATTCTTATTGTCACACTATATAAATTTTTTGTCTGGAACTTGCTTAAATAGCTCTCTAAAGAGCTTCCTCATCCATACTGCCTCTCAGCTAGCCATGCTAGCAGCAATGTACTCAACTTCAACTATACTCAGTGCAACAAACTTTTGCTTTCTGCTCATCTAAGAGATCTTGGCAAATCCCAAGCTAAAGCAACACCTAGAAGTGCTCTTTCTATCAACAAAGTTACCGGCCGAATCAACATTAGTATATCCATGAAGTCTTACATTTTTAGCAATATATCTCAATACAAAGATTGATGCTCCCATGTAGGTATATCAACACATGCTTTGCAACAATCCAGTGTGCATGTGATCTCTTAATCGTATATTAGCTCAGAGTATTGACCACAAAACATATGTCTATTTAGTGTTCATTATGAACATCAATGCTCCAATCGTTTGACGATACTTAGAAGGATATGTCAAATCAGGACCTACAACTTCACCACATAGCTTCTTGAAATTCATTTCCATTGGAGAATTCATGGACTTGCATTATGTCATACTAGATCATTCCAGTAGCTTGCCAACATGTTTTCCTTGAGAAAGGAAAATCTCACCAGGTCTCTGCCATACTTCAAGATCCAGAAGTAGTGCATCAAATGAAGATCTTCTCATTTCAAATTCAAAAACTAACTCCCTCTTACATTGGAGGATAAGAGGTTCACCGCTGGTCAGAAATAAATCATAAACATATAATACCAAAATCAGAAGGCATACCTTGGATTGTCTTGAAGTAAAGATTCGGGTCAACATTACTTCTAGTAAAACCAAGCTCCATCAAGAAGCTACCAATGCTGGCATACCAAGCTCTTGGAGCTTGTTTCAAATCATAGATGGTTTTCTTCGATCTGAACAAATGAGTTTTCTGGTCATGTTCTTCAAAGCCTTGTGATTGCTCCACAAATACTTCTTCTTTGAGGAAGCCATACAGGAAAGCAATCTTATCATTCATTTGGTGAGGGGACCATCCTTGGCTAGCAGCTAGAGCCACAATAGATTGGATGGTTGTATAATGGGGCCATGGGAAATGGGTGCAAATATTTCATCATTGTCTATTCCCTCTTTCAGAACGAACCATTTGATCACAAATATAGCTTTATATTTTTCAATAGTTCTATCAACACCATGTTTAATTTTATACAACCATGTAAAAGATACAACATATTTACCTTGTTGTCTTGGAATCACTTCCCATACATCATTATGAATGATGGACTCATATTCTTCAGTCATTGCATCTTTCCACACTTGATCTTTCACTGCTTCTTCAAAAGTGCATGGTTCAAGGCTGAATAATGTTGCTCATGGTTACCACGTATTCCTGGAACCGACATGGTTTCTTGCTTTCTCTGAAGGTTCCTTGGAGAGTAGCATGTCTATCAACATCTCGTAAAGTGTCACGAAACCATAATCATCTTTTTCTAGCACGTGGAGAAGGATCCAAGGACTCCGTGGGGTCCATGGGTTCATTAGCAAGATCAGGTTCAAGCTTGGGATCTTCTTGCGCATCCAAGGCATCATCCTGTCTTTCAACATTAGCAAAAGGAGTGTCTATGGCTTTTCAAAGAGATGCATCTTCATCAAATGTTATATCTTTGCTAAATCTATATTTCTTTGTCTAGGTACATATATTCTATAAGCTTTAGAATTTTCACAATAACCAACATTGATACCTTTCTTACTTGAATCTTTCAGCTTGGTACTCTTTTCCTTTGTCACATGAAAGTAGACAGGGAAATCAAAGATCCTTACGTGGCCATTTTCTCCTGGGTTATATAGTACAATGGTCTCTTTCCTAATTCTAACTTCTTTGCAGAAGTCTTGAGGTCTTGTACACTTCATGTCCACTCAAGTCATGGGATGGCTTGACACCTTCCTTAATCTTGAGACAAAGGACTTGGTTCTCACATTCATCAAATGTACCTCTTGATCCTAGAACAAGAACAAGAGAAATAGTAGCAGAGTAAATAAACATAATGAAAGTATACCTGGTGATGGGACAAGTATTTCTTTCTTTTCTAGATGTGAGAGTAGCTCTTTCATTATCCTTGCACCAACTTCCTCTTAGAGTTTACTCTTCCTACACTATTCTGCAACCTGATGATCTTTAGGATCTGATTTTCTGGATCGCATTCTCATCAAGAAGTTAGTGAAAGAATCATTCAAATACTCATGCAGGAAAGGCTGCTTCAGGTTTGTGGCTAGATTAGAGAGAAACCTTGTGATGTGTTGCTCTTGGATGGTCAGGAATGAGGCTCCTCCTCTCCTCTTTTTATATCATTCCTTCGGTTGTCATCTAACTCATCAAGTGTGGTCACTTAAACTAAGGCCGACTTGAATTTGTAGACAAAATCACCCACACAAATATTCAAAAATTGATGTCTTCACTTTGACAAGGGATCTCATGGTGCTTGAAGTTGCCCCTTGCTTCTCTAAGGGTTCTCTTTCATCTCCATGTGCCAAGTCCTCAAATCTCCTCATGGTTTTGGCCCCACACCTTTGGGTACAAAACCACAAGCTTGAGTTCTTATCCCACGAGTGACCTTATGATGCCAATTCCTCCACAACCCTCTAGCCTAGGGTTTGGAGTACCTCCCAAGCTACAAATATCAACATGCCCTCTATTTATACACATTCGGGAGGTCAAATGGGTCCCTTCTAGGGCCGACATGTCTAGGCAGGGCCAACTGGGTCTTGTGGGGACAAAATTGACAGTTTTGACTCAAATAAAATTATTTTTCTTGCTTCTTTCAAAAGTCCAAATAGGACTTGACTTTTGTACAACAGTTTGACTCGTGACAAAAATTCTTTTGACTCGATAAATCCTAGAAACATGAAGAACAATGATAATTATGAAGACCGAACCTAGTTACATTTTTCAACAAAGGAGACCTTTTTTTATTGGCGAGGCACATTGAATCAACCATTACGCTTTCATAATATTTGCCAACCCAATAATAAAATCTATGAAAATAATTTTTAGTTATGTTATAAATTTTATTTGGTTCAAGAAATCATAATGGACATTGATTGTTCCACTTCTATTTTCTAAGAAATAGGACATTGCATCATGTTACCACCTAAACTATTGTTTAGGTGGAAACATCCAGTTCACAGATGCAATCTTGGGTAATGGATGGGAGTTGTATTACTGTCAGCTCAATACAACTTCCCTTTGATTTTTGGCCAACTCTCAAGGGGCCAAAGTAGGATATCCCCTCGATATATAATTGATTACAAGCAGAGCCCAAGTAATCTTAACTATGACTAAACTAAGAGATGCAAAGATTTACTTTAACAATGTAATAAATGAATCCCATAAAAGACATAACATATGAAACAAACAAGATCCAATTACTTAGTAATATAATGCTTTCAATTGATTAATCCTCAGTGAAGTGAGCATTTATCATAATCGATACACTTAGATGCATAAACAATGAAGAAATGTAAATTTATGTAGATGTTCTATGCTTGATGCAACTTCACTTTTATTACAGCAATCACATAAACAGTTAAGTAAAATGCTGATAGAACATACCAGTGGATCTATAGAAGACAAACCAGAAACAGAAGAATGTGTTGGTGCGTTATGGCGGTCAGCAAGATGCTTCAACCAGCAAAGTCTTCTTGGTCGGCCAACCCAGAATGTGTCACAACAGTCCTCAAATCAGTCACTCAGTCAACTCAAAGTCAACCCCAGAAAAGTCAACGCAGGGCAGCAGCAATAAAGTCAACGCAGCTCCAACTTTTGTCAACCTTTTGACCTCGATTTTTGTGCCAAAGTGTACGGCCTTTCAAGATTGAACTCTCCACCAAAAATCAACCAATTCGAACCATGCGTTGACCAAAGTCAACGCTGGTCAAACTTGCACAGAAACCCTAACTGCAGAAATTTCGTCCTTTTTCCAGTTTCAGCAACTTCGTCCTTTTTCCCACGTGAGAACTGCTTCTCAGATGCTCGTATCCAATCAGAGGAGGAGATGTGTGTGGATGAGAGTGAGTGAAATGCTCTCCAACGTTGACTGTATATATATCCATCATTGAGGTGTGTGACACATCTGCTGGGGGTGTAAAACCTGAAGGCCGACCTGCACATATTTGAAATTATTAAAAATAAATTCAAAATAAATGTTTCGCTCATCAGATTAAGATCAATTTTATATCGATCTTACACCTCTCCGAAAGAGGAACCCAATAAAAATATTGGTATCTTCATCTGAGCATCACAACATGGAGTTTGGACCTAGTTGTCCAATTTTAACACTCCCTCTCAACTAGGGAGAACTCCATCCACCTGTGCAAACAAACATCGTGCGTCATCCCGCTGTAACTTGCTTTGCTGGCCTCTTTATTTCATAACAGAAGTGGGTCAGTCACAAAGACATCATCCCCTGGCTGACAGATTTAGCCCAGAGGTCCGAAACCTCTATCAGACTCAAAGAGTCTCATACCAACCCAAAGTTGGTTTACCTGACCCGAAATCAGTTGGAGGTCCGAAACCTCACTATACTTGATCCCAAATCAAGGTGTTGGACCGTGCCATCCTAGATAGAGAGTACGACAATCTCTGATGCGTCCATCAGTATTTGCTACTAGTCTCTAGCTTTTCCCACCTCATTGGCCAAATGAGAGGTACTTTCCATGAGGCCTGAACTCAATGGGTAGGATGCATACGAGGCACAGATAATGAGAGGTGAACCAACTCAAACATCATAACGGTGGGACAGAAGCACTACAAGGTTCGGCAAGCCTAGCCCCGTGAGTGCTTATAGCTCCGAGAAGCTATCCCCAAAGCCCCCCAGAGCTCCCAGAGCTCATCGTCCAACGGGACCCACATCATAGGGTCGTTCCACGATACCAAGATTCTCACGGAAGGTTAGGAACTTGACCTTCCCCAGGGGCTTAGTGAGAATATCCGCGACCTGCTCATCAGTTCCTATATGATCGAGCCTTACGGCGCCTCGCTATACCATATCCCGGATGAAATGGTACCTGATATCAATATGCTTGGATCGGTCGTGGAACACAGGATTCTCGGTCAAGCGAATCCCACTCTAGTTATCACAGAGTATCACGGTGGTATCTAGCACATGTCCAAACAGCTCACTAAAGAGCTTTCACAACCAAACTGCTTCACAACAGGCCATACTTGCTGCAATGTATTCGGCCTCGGCGGTGCTCAAAGCCACCAACTTCTGCTTCATGCTCATCCATGAGATCGAAGCAGAACCAAGATTGAAGCAGCATCCCGATGTGCTCTTACGATCCACCACACTGCCAGCCCATTCGGCATCAATATATCCAAGGAGTGTCACGCTCCTGGCAGTGTATCTCAGCCCATGGTCTATCGTGCCTCGAAGGTATCTCAGAAGATTCCTGGCACCAACCCAGTGAAAGTGATGAGGTTCAACCATCTGTTGACCCAAAGTGTTCACTGCAAAACATATATCTGGATGGGTGTTCACTAAGAACATCAGGGCCCCTACGAGTTGACGATACTCAGTAGGATTTGACAATACGGGCCCAGCAGTGCTGACATTCAACTTCTTGAAGTTGAGTTCCATTGGTGTTGACACGGACTTGTAGTCCACCATACCAAATCTTTCCAGAAGCTTCACAATGTATTTTCCTTGAGAAAGGAAAATCTCGCCAGGTCTCTGCCAGACCTCCAGGCCTAGGAAGTAGTGCATCAGTCCTAGGTCCTTCATTTCGAACCCAGCAGCGAGCTCCCTCTTGCACTGAAGAATGAGAGGGTCAACACCTGTCAGGAAGAGGTCATCCACATATAGCACCAGGATGAGAGGCTTTCCCTTGACAACCTTGAAGTAAAGGTTCGGATCAGCATTACTTCGAGTGAAGCCCAACTTCATCAAGTAGCTATCTATCCTCTCATACCAAGCTCTGGGTGCTTGCTTCAACCCATAGAGGGCCTTCTTCAACTTGCAGACATGGGTGTCTCGATCCTGGACTTCGAACCCCAGAGGTTGCTCCACATATACCTTTTCCTTTATCGCACCATGCAGAAATGTGGTCTTCACATCCATCTAATGAAGACTCCATCCTTGCGTAGCAGCAAGGGTTATAATAGATCGAATGGTGGTATATCGGGCCACAGGTGCAAATATGTCATCATAATCTATGCCTTCCTTTTGAGAGAAGCCACGGGCAACGAATCTTGCCTTGAACTTTTTAGCACTTCCATCAGATCCATGCTTGATCTTGTAGAGCCATTTCGAGGTGACAATTGCTTTGTCCTTTGGTCTTGGAACCACATCCCAGACATCATTCTTCATAATGGACTCATACTCTTCGTGCATAGCATCCTTCTAGACTTGATGCTTTACGGCTTCCTCAAAGGATCCAGGCTCGGATTGTACAATAGTACTCATGGCTGCTAGATACCCTTGGTATCTACTCGGCTTCTTGCTTTCACGGAATGTCCCCCTTGGGGCAGCATGTCCCTCAGCATCCTCGAGAGTGTCCCTGAGCCATGATGGTCTCTTTCCTAGTGAAGGAGGTGGATCAATCGGGTCCATTGGTCCTTCAACATCAGGCATTGTTTCATCCTTCGGTTCCTCTTGATTTCCAGGCCTTGCTTCATTATCTTCCTCAGATCTCGGAAGATTGACTACTTTCCTCAGGGAAGTATATTCGTCAAAGGTGACATCGTGGCATATCTCCACTTCCTTTTGACCAGGCACATAAACTCTATAGGCCTTCGAAGTTTCACTATAGCCCACAAACATTCCTTTCTTCCCAGAAGCATCCAACTTGCTCCTCTTTTCTTTCGGCACATGAAAGTAGATGGTACATCCAAAAACTCTAAAATGTGAGACATCAGGTTTCTTACCAGAGAAAACCTCTTCGGGAGTTTTAGATTCTAGAGCGGAATGTGGGCATCGGTTTTGTATGTACACGGCAGTGTTCACAACTTCTCCCCATAGAAACTTCGGCAGACCTTGGTCACATAGCATGGTACGGGCAGCTTCCACAATGGTCCGGTTCTTTCGTTCAGTAACACCATTTTGCTCGGGAGTATAGACAGTTGTGGTCTCCTTCTTAATGCCAGCTTCTCTGCAAAAGTCCTTGAACTCATTTGACTCATATTCAGTGCCATTATCAGTTCTCAAAATCTTGATCTTTTTCCCTGTCATATTTTCCATCAAGGCTTTGAATGTACGAAACCACATGAAAGACTCATCCTTCTTCTTTAAGAAGTATATCCAGGTTTTGCGAGAGAAGTCATCTATGAACGTCATATAATATGAACATCCTCCCAAGGATGTCACAGGCAGCATACTAGATAGATCAGAATGGATCAATTCCAAGATATCATATGTCTTTGTAACACTAGAGGGGAAAGGTCCGCTTGTATGCTTTCCTTCGGCACAACCCTTACATACACCATGATTATTTGGAAACTCAGGCATCCCTGTCACCACCTTCCTGGGTTCGAGAAGGGCTTTGTAGTGAAGGTGTCCAAACCTTCGGTGCCATAGTTCAGTCTGTCGAATAGTATCACGTCATTGCTCCCAGCGGACTTCCTCCAACCTGGTAGAGTGTATCAACTCTAAACCTAATCGAGATAGCTTCCTTAAAGCTCTTCTTCCACATGAGCACCTTTCCATCAGTGAATGCCACATTGAAACCTTTGTCTTCCATAGCCGATATAGACACAAGGTTCTTCTTCAAATTTGGTACGTAGAGTACATCCTGCAAGTGAAGGACTTGTCCTTGAGACAAGTGGAGGGTCACAGTCTCTGTCCCTTTCACGGGATATGTGGCATTATCTCCAAGGATAATTTCCAGATTAGTATCCTTCTCAATCATATCAGAAAGTGCTTCCTTGAACCCAGTGATATGCCTTGAGGCACCACTATCTATCAACCAGACATCCATAGTGTCGAGAAGGGATGTAACAGAGAGGGTAGATACAAGAATGTATTCATTTCTTTTATCAACAACATGTGATTCCTCATACCTGGAGTTTCTTGACCTTTTGAAAGGTTGATCATTTCCGCCGGAGGAAGCCTTCCTTTTTCCCTTGAACCTGTTGTTCCTTTGATTTCCATTCCTTCGGTTGTTGTTGTTGTCATCACTATTGGGAGAATCCTTCTTGAAAGGACATTCTCTAGCATAGTGACCAGGCCTATGACAAGTGAAACATTTTCCCTTCTTTCCTTGGGCCCCTGCTTTTCCCTTATTCTTCGGACCACCAGAGTTCTTCTTTCTAGAATGAGCAGCGTATGCAGCATTTCCTCCATTTCCATACTCCTTTATTCTTGATTCTTCTTGAACGCATCTTGACAGTACTTCGTCAAAGTCAGGGATCACATTATTATTTAGAATGGTAGTGTTGAACACATGCCATTCAAATGAGAGCCCTCAAAGTGCGGTGAGTACCATCTCTTGATCAGCTATTGTCTCTCCAATAGCTAGCAGATTGTTCCTGATTTCAGTCAGCTTCAGAAAGTATGATTGGACAGACTCATCCCTGCCTTTCTTCAGATTCTTCAATTGATTCTTGAAGAATAATACTTGATTCGCATTGTTGGCCTTGAACATGAGGATCAATTTATCATACATCTCTTTGGATGTGCCCAACTCAGAGATGTAGGCCACTCGACTTTTATGAATGGATTCTCGATCATCAGCTTTGCTTTGATCTCCTCCTTCTTGTACTTTGTTTTGGCAGCAGCAGTAGCAGTGGATGGAGGTTCTTGGATTTTACCCTGCACATATTCCATGACATCTTGGTCTTCCAATTTGAGATCCAATATCATTTTCCAAGACTAGAAGTCATCCCTTCCAGTCAGCTTGTCATCCTCCTTGAAGCCATAACTTGTGGAACCCATTTTTCTCTTTTGGTGATTGCTATAAGTTAGGGCTTGTCTTCACCTCAGCTCTGATCCCATGTAAATTTATGTAGATGTTCTATGCTTGATGCAACTTTACTTTTATTACAGCAATCACATAAACAGTTAAGTAAAACGCTGATAAAACATACCAGTGGATCTCTAGAAGATAAACCAGAAACGGAAGAATGTGTTGGTGCGTTACGACGGTTAGCACGATGCTTCAACCAACAAAGTCTTCTTGGTCGGCCAACCCAGAATGTGTCACAACAGTGCTCAAATCAGTCACTCAGTCAACTCAAAGTCAACTCCAGAAAAGTCAACGCAGGGCAGTAGCAATAAAGTCAATGCAGCTCCAACTTCGGTCAACCTTTTGACCTTGATTTTTGTGCCAAAGTGTATGGCCTTTCAAGATCGAACTCTCCACCAAAAATCAGCTAATTCGGACGATGCGTTGACCAAAGTCAACGTTGGTCAAACTTGCCAAGAAACCCTAACTGCAGAAATTTCGTCCTTTTTCTAGTTTCAGCAACTTCTTCCTTTTTCCCACGTGAGAACTGCTTCTCAGATGCTCGTATCCAATCAAAGGAGGAGATGTGTGTGGATGAGAGTGAGTGAAATGCTCTCCAACGTTGACTGTATATATATCCATCATTGAGGTGTGTGACACATCTGCTGGGGGTGTAAAACCTTAAGGCCGACCTGCACATATTTGAAATTATTAAAATAAATTCAAAATAAATGTTCCGCTCATCAGATTAAGATCAATTTTATATCGATCTTACACCTCTCCGAAAGAGGAACCCAATAAAAATATTGGTATCTTCATCTGAGCATCACAACATGGAGTTTGGACCTAGTTGTCCAATTTAACAAGAAATATGTGGATTAAACTCAAAATTTGGTTTATTATGTCTGTTGATGGCAAATTCTGAGATTTGAGCCCTAGTGGTGAAAACTACTTGCTTAATATTTTTAATAATGAAATATTAGACCTTAAGGGGATGATTTGCAAATCTTTTAATGATAATGCAAGATAAACTAAAGATTTGTACATGATTAATTAACAATCAAAGTTAATGACAAAGTGTTGAAGCAATGAACTTTACGGTAAGCAATAATTTGTTAAATGAAATATTCATCTTGTAAACAAACCCAAATTATATTTCAAGGACAACTTCAAGAGATAGATAAACTATGAGAGATGCCAAAACTTGAAGTAAAACACAACTTGATGTTAATATGTGAAATTTCAAGTATAATTCCAAGTTTGTGTTTTAATGAAGACAAGTCTAAAGAATGTCTTGGCCTGTCCAATTCCCAAATCTGATTTATGAACTTAAAATGTTACTTTCACATCTGCAACTAGGACAAAATCAACCCAAAGATAATATTAGCATTTGAAATACATGCTTAAGTAGGTACTATTAAGAAATGAATGATACTCAATAAAAGAAAATTTCCAATATGATTGAAACAAGTCTAGCAAGAAAGATTATCTATGTGATACAAATTAGAGTTAAATCAAAAGGTTAATCCAACTAGTGCTTGTTAAATATGGATTTTCTTGGATTAATAACTAATATTCCTTAAGAGAAAGATAAGCAATTGCAATAATAACTTAAGATGAATTCACAACTAGAACTTGAAATAAACCTTGAAAACCATTTAGTGCCGTGTTCACTAGCTCCGTGTCTACAAAATCTTTTCCCCAATTGTTGCAAATTGATCACAAATTTGTGTCACCTTTTCATTAGGTAACTAGTAATTATATCTAATCTGATCGTCTTTGTAGATGTTAGTTTGTTTCACAAGGTCATCTTCTTGTTTGTGTTCTCGCTTTGTTAGAGGCCAATGTTGAATTTATCTAGGGCAATGATTAGAACAATTTTCTCACACAGATAACAATTATTAGCATTAGAATTTTACAACCTAGAAACCATGAGACAAGAGACGTAGAAACCATGAGACAATAAGACGAGACGTAGAAAATTAGGCACACAACCTGGGCAAAACCCACAAGGGGAAAATCCAGAAAAAGTTCTTCCTTATGAGAGAGAGAGAGAGAGAGAGAGAGAGAGAGAGAGAGAGTTTCCAGATTCATCTATACATCATAAATAACAATAGTAGAATAATAGCCAAACCAAAAACCAAAATCATGATCAAGTGCCATGTCAAAATCCAAGTTCCTGAAATTTCGACCCTCCCTAGAATTTCAACCTCCTCTTGAAACTTCGACCCTCCTATAATTTTGATGGATCAGAGATGCACGAGACAAAAAAATGATATGTCCAAATGAGGAGAAATGATCTCCTTTAAATAGCCTTCAAGGGTCCGTCGAATGAGTGCCTCTAAGGGGCCCAACCAACGTAAAAACATTATGAGGCTAACTTGAAATAAATTTGAAGGAAAATTTAAAAATTCAAATTTCCCATTTCTTTTCCAAGATGAAAATACCGACCATGGCTACCATATTTTTCAACACTCCCACTTAGCTAGGGAGGTACTTTTCATTCTCTCACTTAAGATCAATCTTTCCAACCAATCATAGGTCTCATAGCTCATGGCCTAAGGAAGAGATCACAAATACAAATATCTCTCTCTGTCAGGATCAATCTCCTTGACCAATCATAGGTCTCACAACCCCACAACCTAAGGGAGAGATCATCAGTCTCATCATAAGGAAATATACATAGCATCCAACTCATCTCAATACATCTTCTCGACCACAAGGTCTCACAGTGCACATCCTAAGGGAGGAATCATCAAGTCAATGCATCTCCCGGACCACAATGTCTTACAGCACACATCCTATAGGAGGAATCATCAAAACAATACATCTCCCAGACCACAAGGTCTCACAACACTCAACCTACAGGATGAATCATTAAATCAATACATCTCACAGACCACAAGGTCTCACAACACACAACCTACAGGAGGAATCATTAAAACAATACATCTCTCGGACCACAAGGTCTTGCAACACACAACCTATAGGAGGAATCATTAAATCAATATATCTCTCGGACCACAAGGTCTCATAGCACATAACCTACAGGAAAATCATTAAATCAATACATCTCCTGGACCAGAAGGTCTCACAACACACAACCTACGAGAGGAATCATTAATGCACCTCTTGGACCACAAGGTCTCATAGCACACAACCTACAGGGGTGACAATCTTCCTGACCAATCCATTGGTCTCACTGCCACAACCTAACGAAGATTTAGGATGCTATGTAACCAATGCTCCCTCTCCAAAGGGATTCGTTGTCATTGTAGTTTCTATATCTAAACATCAACAATCAACTCAACATCAGAAATGTAGCCATGGTGGATCTCATTACTTTATCAAACACAACAACATTCAACTTCATCCAGGGCTTCTCTCAGAAGCAAAACATCAACAACTATCAATAGACAATAATAGACTTCAGCATCAGCTTCTCACAGAAGCAATCATCGACAACCATAATAGAATCCAACAAAGAATAAGTGGCTTCTCAGAAAAGTGAATATCAGTATCCATAGTCGAATTTATCGAATAGTAAGTGGCTTCTCACAATCATAGTTGAATTCAACAAATAATAAATGGCTTCTCATAGAAGAAGACATCAACAATCATAGTAGAATACAACAAACCATAATCGAATCCAACAGATAATAAGTGGCTTCTCACAAAAGCATACATCAATAACTATAGTAGAATCCAACAAACCATAATAAAATCCAGCAGATAATAAGTGGCTTCTTACAGAAGCAAGCATCAACAACTGTAGTAGAATCCAGCCGACCATAATCGAATCCCGCAGATAATAAGTTGCTTCTTACAGAAGCAAGCATCGATAGATAGATCAAGTCAACATTAGAGTCTTGTAGCTCTTCAAATCATTCATGAGGGAGATGTCAATGGACTCGCAATCCATAGTGCCAAAGATATCACTAGGCTTGTGCTTTTACAAAAGCAACTCCCTCTTACACAAAATTCCTCTTCATGGAAACATGCTTCAATCAGGCTGATCTTGTCTGCTCCCTTTGAGTACAAAGAGTTTTCTTGTCATATCGTTCTTCCATCATTTCCAACGATTGCCATACCTTGGTTGTCTCCATTATGTCCTTGCAATCCTCACTAAGGAGGCCATGACAGAACATGAAAAACTAAGCAAAGCAAGATACTCATAATGAAATAATAATAGAAACAATCAAGATAATACTTACCTTTTGAGAGTGTGTCCGCTCCCTCTTGATCTAAGCCTTCTCAGATCCAATCAATCTGATCACATCATCAAGGAGTCCATACTGTCATCAACGAGTTCACATCATTAAGGAGTCCACATCATCAAGGATTCCACGTCATCAAGGAATCCACATCATCATCAAAGAGTTTAAATCATCATTAAGGAGTTCTCATCAGCAACAAAGAGTTCATGGAGTTCAAGTTATGAAGGAGTCCATATCATCATCATCATTAGGGAGTCTATTATCACTGAGTCCATATCATTATCATCATTAAGGAGTAAACGAGTCCATATTATCATCATCATTAAGGAGTCAACAAGCCCATATCTTCATCATCATCAAGGAGTCTACATTATCACCGAGTCCATATCTTCATCATCATCAAGAAGTCTACAATATCATCGAATCCATATCTTCATCATCATTAAGGAGTCAACGAGCCCATATCTTCATCATCATCAAGAAGTCTACCTTATAACCGAGTCCATATCTTCATCATCATCAAGTGGTCCACATTGTTAAGGAATCATCATCATCATATCATCATGAAGTCCATGTCATCGTTAAGAAGTTGACCATGTCATCACCATTTCATCATCAAGAAGTTGACCTCATCCATATTACCAAAGAGTTCATATAAGCAATACATATCATTTATATTATCAAGGAGTTGATATCATCATTGAAAAATTCATTCAAAGAGTCCTATCCATATCATCATTAGGGAGTCCACTTCATCATCATGAAGGGGTCTACATCAACATACTCATGGAGTTCACATCATCATCATCAATGAGTCTACATTATTAATGAGTCCACTTTGTGAGTCCACATCATCAACTAATCCACATCATTATCATCATATATTATTTTCAGGCCCATATTATTATCATCAAGGAGATCACATTATCAATGAGTCACCAAGTCCATATTATTAAGGGGTCTATATCATTAGCAACAAGGAGTCATTTTATTATCAATATCATTAAAGTGTTAGGCTTTCTTCTATCAATCGAACATAATGGTCCACAATCCTTTGATTTCCTTCTCCAAACCCTACCTAGGGTTCATGAAAAATCTAATGTAGTAATAATTAAAACAATGAAAGAGATACAAGATACTTATCTTTTTCTGATCAAGACAACGCCCTCTTGATTTTTAGCCCTCTTGATTGCAACCTGCAAAACAATCTTATTATCAAAATGTCAAATTTTCTAGAAGCAATTAAGCCCTAGACCTATCACCAACCAAATGATTTGTAAGGGTCTTATCTACAAACCCTAATTGATCTTAGGTTTTACTTATCTTCATTAATGGGACCTAGGATTTTGAGATCAAACCCATAGTTTAATTCTGATGAAGCCCTTAGTAGGGTTTTTCAAACCACAACATAGCAAGAACTGGACAAACATTTAGACTTCAAATCCTAGATTTGTAAACTCATAAAAAATTCCATCCCTCAGTGGAAATTAGATCCAACTTCAAAGTCATAATTTGTCAGCCTTGCTCTAAATATTTATGCAATTATTCCTAAATTTCATAGTGATCTAATTCAATCACCAATTCCTTCACTTGCAACTTGAATGTCCATTAATGAGATACAAATCCACTAAGAACCACTTTTTAGATAATTTGGTCACGAGCTTCTGATCAATTTCATTGAAAAAACTTTAGGTCAAGTTCATTGATGTCACTCTTTCTTGAACTAGGTCATCATACTATTCAGAGATTGTCCATTGACCATTGTTGTTGAACGTTGTCAAGTTATACATGTTAAGTCATATATGAAAGCCATCTGATCATTGTCTATTAATTTGGAAGCTCAGGGACAAATTCCCTCCTTTGGACAATCTTCCTTATCAAGAAAGACCCTTCCTAGCCCTTGGAAGAATTTAATTTTGTTAAGGAAAAATATAATTATGGAAATCCACACGTGCACAAAAGGATAGGTCGGTCCTAAAGAGAAATTGGACACCCTTGGAACTGTATAAATACAAGTCAAGTGAACCTCATTTGGACATCATCATCAAGCATCTTCTTCTTCTTCTCTCTTCTTTGATTTGGCTCGCATAGGTTTGAGGTTGGTTCGCGGAATTCGTTCATACAGGTCCGAAAATTGCAGAGTTTGAGCTCGCACGTGTGAATTAGGGTTTTTGGTCTAGGGCCGCAGGGTTGGAATAGGGAAATCTCGGTTGTAGCCGCACGGAGGACATGCTTCTCCCTGCGACTGGGGAGTTGTAGCTACACGCATGGTAGCTCCGTGTGGCTATGAGCTATTGTTTTGATCATAATTGTCAATTGTCTGTATATTTTGATCGTTGACCACAGGCTAGAAAACTCTGATATGAAGCAGATTTTTTTATTGGGCTCATCTCTCAGATATTGTTTTGTTTTTGCTGGATAGTTTTGTGATTGAAGAATTTGATCATTGTACTCTCTTCGCTGAACATTTTATGACAATCTAATAAGAAGAAGAATTTTGAAAGAGTTTTCCCCTTGTGGGTTTTTTCCTTGGTCTCCAACCAAATCACAGTGTCTCTATTTGTGCATGCTTTTCTTTTGATGTTCCTTTTATTATTTTACTGCATAGTTGATGTTATTGTTCTTTCTACATAATTGTTGTTGATGTTATAACGATATGGGTTGAATGCAATGTAAATGATGAAAAGTTTGTTAATGCAATTATCTAAAGCAGAGAACAATACTGCCCTAAGAAAACTTAACATGCTATCAGAGCTGGGCTGAAGAAAAGTCATTGAAGATCACCCCTGTGAAGACACCATTGATGGAAGCAAGTGAAGATGTTGAAGACCTAAAAGAATGTTAGGGTTTGATGGATAACATGAGGTTAGGGTTTGGAAGAAACCCTAGAGTATGATAAAGGCTTGAGTTATGCAGTCTTGAAACCCTAGCATGATTAGTGAAAAGTTGTTCTAGCAATTGTGATAGATTCAGTATAACCTTAGATGGGCTAGTTACTGATGAAGACAATTGGAAATATTGAAGGCAACATTGTTATATAGATAATGGACAGTAATGACTCTTCAAATCCGGTTCAAGAAAGAGATGATCACCTCTCATTAAAGATAAGTACCTTTTAGATTTATTTCTTCATGACACTATTCTTATTTAGATTTATTGTTTTGATCTTTCCTGCAAGAATATCTGAGTATTTGAAATCTTCTAACCTCCATATGAGATGTGATAAGCTGATCCTTCTTGAGGATCATCTAAGGTACAAGAAAAGAGAGCTAGTGCAGGAAGAGAAGAGTTGGTGCTGGAACAGGAAGAGGTACCTAATGAAAGTTTTTGCAAAGTTGACAAAGTAGCATAAGATCCAAAATTTACAATAAGCAAGTGCTGCAATTGACAATGACAAATAAGTGCTATAAGTTGCTAAGGTATGCAAATATTAAAAGGTATATATATTGTTATGATTTAGCTGCAATGGCAAGCCCTGAGGTATAACAAGGATATCACCTTCATAAATGACTCCTGCATATACATATGAAAGTAAGTTTAATTTTCGATACATGTAATATATTGGCACATTTGATATTTGGCAAGTATATTACATTTTAGACATGGTGGATTTCTTGATTTTATAAAGCAGGATAGAAACATTGATTTTGATATATGGTAACTTGATACCATTGTCAATGGTCGTGATAAGCATGGTAACCTTGATAGTAATAATGTAGTAGTAAGATTGATACTCAGTATTTTCCGACTATCTTCTAGTTGATCTTGATAGGGTTTTGATAAGCTGTATTTGCCATGATAACCTAACAACATAGTAAATTTGACAATGTGACAAAAATGAATGCCCTGACTTGATGATGTTAGGATTCTGAAGAAAAAATGGTTGAGTAATGTTATAAAGAAGTGATGTTATGATTATGATCCTTGAAGTATGAAGATACACTTCTCAGTTACCCTAATTATATGACACTAACCTTTGGTGAATGTTTATATGTGACAATGAAGCAACTGATGATGACTTGTCATGACTATGATTTATATATGTTTGAGAACTTGATATTGTTTGATTCCGCGATCTGACAATTATTGTTGATGCATGACACTATTATAGACAAGTTGATGTCTTGATTGATGATTCAAGAGGCTTCTCATTCAGAGGGAGAGACTCTTCATGAGATCCCAACACCTATTATTATTTGTGATGGATGATTAGAAGTACCTTGATTGAAGAATGAAGCAAGGCTTCTGGACATGAATAGATGATCATATGATGTTGAAGGTATGTCCTTGTAAAGTAATTTTATATGCTAACAATTCACAGATGACCCTATGGACCCCTTGGATCTTCCTCCAAGTGATACTCATGTCAGGAAGAGACCATAGTGACTTTATGATACATTACAAGATGCTAAGAGTTTTTTCCTGCCAAAAAAAGGTCCTTTAGAGAAAACAAGAATCCATGCCAATACCGGGGATATGTTATAGAAATAAGCTCCATCATTCAGGGCAAACCTCCTACCTTTGAGGAAGTTCTGACAGAATAAGTTTGGAAGGATGCCATGGCTGAAGAATATGAATCAATTGTGAAGAATGACATATGGGATGTTGTTCTGAGACATAAAGGAAAGTACGTTGTAATTTCAAAATGGATGATTGAAAAGTACAAGGCAAGGTTCTTGGCTAGAGGATTCTGTTAGAAAGAGAGAGAAGACTATGACGATATATTTGCTCCCATTGCATGCTATTCTACTATTAGATCGATTGTTTCCCTTGCGGCTCGTCAAGGATGGACCCTTCGCCAAATGGATGGCATGCTACAGGAAGAAGTATATGTTGAGCAACCTTAGGGATTTGAAGTAAAGGAGAGGAAGACTCGTGTTTGCAGGTTGAAGCAAGCTCCCCGAGCATGATATGCCCGTATTGACAGTTACCCTATGAAGCTTGGATTCACAAGAAGCAACGTTGACTCCAACCTCGATTTCAAAGTGGTTCAAGGGATGCCGTTGATGTTGGTTTTTTATGTTGATGATCTATTCTTGATAGGTAGTGAGCTTCTTATGATCGAGGGAAAGAGGGAGTTGGGCTCTGAGTTCGAATTGAAGGATCCTTGTATGATGCATTACTTTCTCGGACTAGAAGTTTGGCAGAGACCTGGTGAGATTTTCCTTTATCAAGGAAAGTATGTTGTAAAATTATTGGAGAGGTTTTGGAATGACGGAATGCAAATCCGTGGCCACTCTGGTGGAGATGAATTTCAAGAAGTTATGCGAAGAATCGAGATGTTGCCAGACTTGACTTGACTAACCCTACTGAGTATCACCAATTGATTGGAGCATTGATGTTCCTTGTGAACACTCATTCGAATATATGCTTTGAACGAACACTTTGAGTCAATTCATGATTGAGCCCCTTCATGCACATTGGGTTGCTGCCAAACACATATTCAGATATTTGCATGGGACGATTAACTTTTGTCTGAGATATTTTGCCAATGATGTACGACTTCATGAAAACACTGATGCTGACTAGGCTGGAAAAGTTATTGACATGAAAAGCGCATCAAGGTGCTGCTTTAGTTTGGGATCTGCCATGATATCTTGGATGAGCAGGAAATAGAAGTCCATAGCTTTAAGCACGACTGTGGTAGAGTACACTGTTGCTAGCATGGCTAGTTGTGAGGTAGTTTGGTTAAGGAAGCTCTTTGGAGAGCTGTTTGAGCAGGTCCTTAATATATTGCGACAACAAGAGTGGGCTCCGATTGGCAAAGAATCCCGTATATAGCTGGGACAGAGATATCTTCATGTATTGAGACAATGCTGCTGTATGGGACAAGCTTAGGCTTGTGGTTGCTGCCTCCACAAGAGGGAGAAAGGATGGACAAGGTATCCTTTTATGACATATATTTGTTCTAACATAATATTTGATTTGATGTCCTATATGAACAACATAATAGAGGAATACTGCTCACGGAAATTCATGAGGCAGTGTGATTGAACTCTTCAATGCGCTATTTGAGCCAATACCGGATACATGCACTTTGATATGTTTCCGATCTTCAAAGAGCAGCATGGATTGATGGATGTGACCCTCCCGAGTAAAGGTCCCGACTGATCGAGAACACTGAGCATAACTCTTATCCCTTGTTTGAGCTCGCAAGGAGGGAATTGATCATTGACAGCTCCTAGGGTTGAGGTATCTCTGGGAAATAGGATGGTTGCGATCCTTACCCTTGTGCTAAGTGGTATCTCGCCTATTGTCACCATTGGGTGTGTGCGATCCTTGTCATTTATGAGGAGTTGGGTATCTCCCCCTATTATGATTAGCATAGTATACCCCAATATGCATCCTACCCACAAGCAGGGTTTGTTGGGATTGCCTCCCCATCTGGCCAGTGGGTTGAGATGACTTGAAATGGTGTGATCCTTGCATAGCAAGTGGTATCTCACTCAAGTATAGAGGATGCATGTCTTATATCACTTGACTCTTGAGGGTCAACGTGGGAAGATCAACGGACTTTGGGAAGGTTGTGATCTCAAACCTATATGGCAAGTTGTATCTCGCTTGTTGACTAAGAAACAAGATGGATGTGATCCTTCTTGGTAGATGTATCTCACCCATTGTCCCTACACGATGGGATGGATGTGATCCTTACCTTTAATGGTAAGTGGTATATCGCTTGTTACTTAATAAGATGGTTGTGATCCTTGCTGGTAAGTTGTATCTCTCTCTCATTGTCACTAGATGATAGGATGGATGTGATCCTTACCTCTCATAGCAAGTCGTATCTCGCCTGTTGTCATTGGACGACAAGATGGTTGTGATCCTTGCTGGTAAGTTGTATCTCGCCTATTGTCATTAGATAGAGGGTGGTAGCTTGAGCTCCCATATGATGTCAAATTCTTCTTCTTTTAGATTTGAGAGCATTCAACAAATATTGGGCAGAGATGAGCAATGTCGAACATTGATATTTGAGATGGAACTTATATTGCAGTGGGTAATTTCTCCCTAGCTGAGAGGGAGTGTTAATTTGGCAGGTTAGGGACAAATTCCCTCCTTTGGACAATCTTCCTCATCAAGAAAGACCAGTGTTCCACATGGACGCATCCCCCAGGGTGGGAGACTCGCTTCCTTGCTCCCCCATGCTCCCGAGATGAGGAAACTCCTGGGGAAACTTTCCCCACGTCCCCCTTTTTTGGAAAACTTGGGGGCATTTTTTTGGTGACAAAATGCGTCTCTCTTGTGGGGGGGACGAGGGGATGCTGGGGGGATGCAAGAGGGACACGTCCCCCGAATTTTTTCGTTAATAACAATTTAAAAAAAAAAACTTTTCACTGCTTTCTATGTTTATTTTTAGTTCAATTTTCTATGGCTGTTTTAGACTTCAAATGTCATTGTCATGTGATGAATTTGATTTTTGATGTGCATTGCATAGTTTCAATTGTAAAAGGATGAGTTTAATTTCGAAGTACCTTGCATAATATTAATGCCCATTGCCCAATGATGAATTTAGATGAAACATTGCATAATGTCAAAAGATAGGTTCAATTTAGTAATTTATTTTTAGATTTACATTGATGATTGCAGAAATGTCAAATGATAATTTTACTTCACAATAGTCTAATGCGAAATGATGATCATATTTAGATGTGCATTTCATAATTAATAAGATTTACTATCTACTAATTTAGTTATTAACATATTGTTGGGATTTTATTCTTTTATTTTTTATATATTAAATTTTTAATAATTTAATAATTTTTATGGCTCTGATGTCCCCCCGTTTCCCCGAAATTTCCCTAAATTTTGGGGTTGCTTATATACGCCCCCCTTGTGCATATCCCCGCTCCCTCGTTTTCCCGTCCCGAAAACTCGGTGGAACATTGAGAAAGACCCCTCCTAGGCCTTGGAAGAAAATAATTTGGTAAAGGAAAAATTCAATTTTTAATATGGAAACCTACATGTTCACAAAAGGATAGGTCAAACCTAAAGAGAAATTAGACACCCTTGGAAGCCTATAAATGCAAGTCAAGTGAACCTCATTTGGACATCATAATCAAGCATCTTCTTCTTCTCTCTTCTTTGATTTGGCTTGCACAGGTCTGAGGTTGGTTTGTGGAATTCGTTCGTACAGGTCCAAAATTACAGGGTCTGAGCTCTCACATGTGAATTTGGGTTTTTGGTCTGGGGCCATAGGGTTGGAATAGGGAAATCTCGACTGTAGCAACATGCATGACAAGCTTCTCACTATGGTTAGAGAGCTGCAACCGCAGACATAGTCGTTAGCTTCGTGCCACTGTGACCTAGGGTTTAGATAACAGTTGTCCTTAGATTTTGACTGTTGACCATAGGCTGGAAAACTCTGATATGAAGCAGATCTATCTATTGGGCTCATCTCTCAGGTATTGTTTTGTTTTTGTTGGATAATTTTGTGATTGAAGAATTGGATCATTGTACTCTCTATTTGTTGAACATTTTATGACAATCTAATAAGAAGAAGAAAACTTAATACTGTCATATAGGTATAAGATCCTTCCTGTAGAGTGTCACTTTGACTTAGATCACATGTCTTCTCTTTAGGTCACTATTATAAGTAGGTTACTTGTCAAATGTTACTTAGATCACTGTCATGTCTTCTCATTGTTATACAATTTTTCTTTCAGATCAGATTTCGAGCTATTGATCCATACTTTACGAGCCATAATATATTGTTGATAAATGCAAGTTTCAGATCATGAAGCGAGCCATGATCATTAACAGTGAGTCTGCTTCATTGTTGATCTTATGAAATCTCATGACATAGGAATAGAGTACAAATCATATGAATAGCCTAGAACCACAAAACCATTTTAGAATGCGTCCCAACAAACCAAATATGCTAACAAGCCATATATCATAGATTCCTATGCAATAGTTTTCATTCGGTACCACTGTTCATAGTGTAACCTCATTGAGAGCGTTGCCATAAATGTGGTATCATACGAACTTTCTGCCATATATTCGAATCATAGAATATGGAGTAGTGGCATCACGGATTACACACACACACACAATCGAAGTGTATGTAATGAATTGTAGCGAGCCAAATCAATGTCAGAGAGCTGTAATTATGTAAGCGAGTTTATAGAGCGATCCATAAAAATGCGTTGAGTCTGTTAAAGATTAACGCGAGCCACAAAAATCACCATTACAGATTTTATATTTTTATTTATTGTAGGGATAACAATGGCATGCTGCGAGAATATAGACACAGGGTCGCGATGCCTCTAAGTAGAGTGAGTCAAGAAACACGATGCTTTTGTGCGATATCACGAACCATATTATATAAGAGCCAAAACCGAGTCATTCAAGTGTGAGTCACTTCAAATGTGAATCTTTGAGACCTTGTGCGATGACACTTATGTATTGAACATGCCATCAATATAACAAGCCACTGTTTAGGCAAATTGTTTAGAAAATAGATATGATCGAACCATGGGCCCCATAAAACAAGTGCAATCCTCCTTGAAGCCATAGAGTATAAGTGAATCACAAATTTGATAGAGCGACTCATGAGCCATAGAACAAACTACGAGTTACATTGTAATATAATTACTTGTGCCACAATTGAAGGTTAAAGCAAAAAGAAACATTGTTATAAGGAACGATGCCAAGCGTGAGTCAAAGGTAATTGGATGCACAGAGACATGCTAATAATACGAGCCAATTTAAAGTGTGAGTAAGTTGATCAAACCACTAAACCACAGAGATGTGCAAGACCCATAAACCGAGAGATAGCGTGCTACAACAATCACCCCAAAGATATAGCGATCTGCCATTACATAGAACAAAGCTTCACATATTTGGCATAGTTCACTGTTTGGACACAACTTGGATCTTCTATTAATGCCTCCCACCTCTGATACCATGTTGAATTTATCTAAGGCAATGCTTAGAACAATTTTCTCACACATATAACAATTATTAACATTAGAATTTTACATCATTAAAAACAATATTAAGAAAATTCATTCATAAGCATGAAAGAGCAGTAGCAAAACATCTAGAAACCATGAGACAATAAGACAAGAGACAAAAAATTAGGCACACAGTGAGGGCAGAACCCACAAGGGGAAAACCCAGAAAAATTCTTCCTTATGGGTGAGAGGGTTTTCAGATTCATCAATACATCATAAATAACAATAACATAATAATAACCAAACTAGAAACCAAAATCATGATCAAGTGCCATGTAAAAATCCAAGTTCTTGATATTTTGGTCCTCCCTAGAATTTCAGCCTCCTCATGAAATTTCGGCCCTCCTGTAATTTCGCTGGATTAGGGATGCATGAGACAAAAACTGATATGTCCAAATGAGGAGAAATGATATCCTCTTAAGGGGCCCAATCGACCTAAAAACTTTATGAGGCCGATGTGAAATAAATTTGGAGGCAAATTTAAAAATTCAAATTTCCTATTTCTTTTCCAAGATGAAAATACCGACCATGGCTACCATATTTTTCAACGACCAACTAGGGCATCAAACATCTGCTTTGTGATTTTCTTCTTGGATGTGTGTGGAACGAAGTGATTTTTTACAACATCCATAATCACTCGCTTGGCCTTCATTTCCTTTTTTTTGCATGCTCTCAATTGCTATGAAGCTATAGACATAGCTACAATATCATTAACGACTTCTTACAAATCATTCTCCTCCAATAACAATATTACCTTCATCTTCGAAGGCAAGAAATTTGAGGTTAATTGCTGCCATCTTTTTTAAATATTGTTGGGTTGAGTGAATTGCTCTAGTACGTTGAGAGTTTTGTTTCCAATTGGAAACCCTTTTTGTTGTTGATCTTTCAAAGTCTTCTAAACTGATAATTACTTCTAATGATTTCTCAACTTAGCTTTCTTATATTTATATTCATCATTAAGTAATTACACAAAAGAGCTCAACAATATAAATAAAAACTCCCGCAGGGTCATAAAGAGATATCCAAACAAGAGGCGCAAATATTTTACCTTGGGAAAGCCCACTTGGGGGAAAAACCTAAGTTACCAGGATTCGGATTCGGATACGGATACGGATACGGATACGGATCCGGATACGGATTCGCTAGTTTTTTAAAAATCCCGGATCCGGATACGGCAAGGATACGTCAAGTACAAAAAAATTAAAATATAATATTATTTTTTTTAATTTTAAAAAACACTTTAGAGTTCAAAAGCCAAATACTCCTTGAAAGCATCAAACACTTTTAGAACTGATACCATTAGATATATTATAAATATGAAGACTAAAACATTGAAATGATGCATCCTCCTTCATACATATTACAATGATATTATAATGAACATATTATAATGATATTAGCTCAACTTCAAAAGACATGCCCTAAAATGTGAGGCCTAATAATTATAAAATTATAAATTTTTTATCATAAAAGCATGTATAAAAAATTTAAAAACCGAAATATAATTTTAAAAACAAATAAAAATATCAAATACCCATAAAACAATGTATAAATAATAAATATAAATATTAAAAATAAAAGTAAAAAAACCAAATTATCAATTATTAAATTAATTATTATTAAACTTTAATAAAAAACAAAACTCATTATAACAGATCAATAATTAATAATTATTAAATTTTAATAACAAAACAAAGTTACAAAATTCATTATAACAGATTATTAAATTAATAATTAATAATTATTAAATTTTAATAAAAAAAAACCATTATAAATTATCCCACTACAATATAAGACAACACAAGTGGACGCACACAAAAATAAGTTGGATTGAAACTCTTTAGAAACCATTATAATTATTAAATTATATTATTATAATAAAACAGACAAAAAAATAATAAAAATTATAGTATAGAAATGTCCGATATGCGTTAAATCCATTATAATTATAATAATAATAAAAAACCCACTATGCCCATTATAAATAACGCACTATGCTAATGTTCAGAAAATCGACAAGATTATGAATTTATAAAAATGACAAATGTGGAATACGCATTTTCTGGAAAATGGTTCCGCATTTCACTGCCGTCGAGAATTTTTGGGCGTAAATTATTTTTGTTTGCACCGTCCGGCAGCTAACTCTCTGACAGGATCTGTTTTTAACAGCGCAGAGCCGTTTTTTTAAAAATTAATACGCCACCCAACGGTTCATAGCCGTATTTTGGTGTATCCGGATCCGGATCCGGATCTGATCCGTAGATCCGCCGGATCAGCTAAGTAGACCCACGGATCCGGTAACTTAGGGAAAAACCCAACAACCTTTTCCTTAGAAAAATTATTTAATTCAACAAGAGATACAATTTGATTTTCTAATAAAAAACAAGTCAAACTAAGTACAACCACACCTAGGTCAAACCTGGTCAACCAGAGACAAGTTCGACCTCTTGAAATCTTGGCCTCATGAAATCTCGTCCTCTTGAAATTTTGGCCTGCTGCCTCAGAAATTGGTTTGCTGCTGCTTCAGAAATTAGGTCTGCCCAGATTATCGACTTGCCCTTGTCTTTCTCCTCCTTCTCTTGAACAAAAGTAATCCGAATTGCCTCCCAATTGATGAAGTCTAATGGGTATATATAGTGATTGGATGGACCCAAAGTGGTGTGTCTAAAGGGTCAGGATGACTTGATCTTTTGGAGGGCCGACTTGACATTCTTGGAGCCAAAAATTCAAATTTAGAAATTCAAAATTCCCTTTTTTGAAGCCGGCATGAAGAACTTGTCTTGGATTTATTATTACATATATTTGAAGGGATAAAACATTAATTATGAAGACCGACCATAGCTACAAAATTCAACATTTGTTTTAGATGAAAAGGTTAATGTTTTCCCAAGGTATGATGATTTATTTCATGCTGGGAGTACGCAATTTCCTTTTGAATTTTTTCTTAAAATATGTTACATATCATTTTAACATCTCATTTCCACTTTTTGTTTGTTTTTTTGTATTTATGGTTTGCTTTCTTTTAGATATATTCCTTGTACAATCTTGACAATTTAGAAATAGAGCGAACATTCATTTTTTTTGTGCATGCTCTTTGCTGTGTGCTCAAACATGTTTTTTGTTGTGCGCATTGATTGGTCTTAGAAAATAAAAAGCAAAGAAACATTGCATTTTTTGGGTAGACTAATCGAATCTAACTTTGAGCATATAAAGTTTCATTTTTTTCTTGGAATTTGTTTTTTTTCTTTTTCTTTTGTGTGTGTGGCTAGTTTGATGTTTTTTGCAAGAAAAAACAAAGGTTTTAGGGTAAGAAAACACTTTGAGGAGGTCGTGAGTAGAAAAAAGCCCCTTTTCTCCTTTGTAACATTTATTATATCTTTTGTAATAACTCAATCGTTGAATGATGCTTTATATAAATAGAGATCATGGACCAATTAGACGGTAAGCCATGCATCAAGTGCCATTAGTATTGAGGAGAAGATGAATTGTCAGATCACTTTATGTCTAGAATATAATCATGATTGCAGATTAACTCCCAAGTATCTAAATATTTTAACAGCCCCCATTAAGAACAACTTGGGATAGCATTGAAGGATTTACAAAAGTGACACAACTTCTTGAACTCTTAACATAGATTGAGGCTTGGAAACTTTTGTAAGTGTTTGTGGAAATGTTTGCAACTTGATCATTTGCATGATAATGGAGCACTTTAGGAACACATTCCTAAGGAGGCTTTTCGATGAAGTATATGTAATAATAGCTTAATGTGTTTACTATGCTAATGTTGAACATGATCTTTGTCACATTGAATGGTACTTTGATTATCATACCTGTCTATGTTGGATGCTGTTGCTATAATTCAAACACTAAAAGGATCTGTCATAGCCACAAAACTTTTTGACTTACACTAAGCACTACTCAATACTTTGTTTCTTTTGAAGGAAGAACAAGTGCATGTTGTTTCTTACTGTTGGAAATGTAACTAGTTTCGGTCTTCATAATTGTTGTTGTACTCATTTCAATATGTTATCTTATGTAAACAAACAAAAGAAGAAAGAAAAAGTTAATAATTTTAAAGCATGGATTTCATGCTCCTCATTGATGGTATTTTAGGTAAAAGCATGTTCTTCATGCTTCTAAGGTTTGTTAGGTCATAGGATATATTGTCATGAATCAAGAGAGTCAACATCATGTTTATAAGACCCTTCTAGGCAATATGTAATTTGTAAAAGAATTTATTGTGTCTAGAAAGTCTTGGAAACCTCCAAAGTACAAGTCGACCCAAAGAAGGTAATTTGACCCCTTGGAAAGGCTATGTATAAAGGAGCAAATTCGATGTCATTTGACACTCACTCACACAAGTTTGATCTATTAAGAAGAAGTTTGATCTGTAGCTGGGAAGCACGAAGAGAAGGAGAGCGAAGGTCTAGAAGGCAAGACATTGCTAATTCCCTAATTGGTCAGAGGAGGTAGCAGGGGAGAGAGAGGTATAGGAGGAGGAGGAGGTGACAACGCCACCTCCAGGGACTCAGACAGAGTGAGTTGGACTTAGCTGTAGCATGGGGACCTGTAGAGGATGTTAGAGTCCACCTCCTTCTTCTAGAGGATGCCAAAGTCCAATGCCAGCCGTAGGGCCTTCTTCCTCAAGAGGAGAAGACATTTCCTCTGGTTGTAAAAGGGGCAGACTAAATCACTAGTTTATGTATCTAATTTCATTGCAGATGACTCATGATGATGAGATACATTTATTATATTTTGTGTTGATTCAGGACATGATTCAGTCTTGATGTGCGATGTACCACTAGACATCTTATACATCTTATTTATTGGTTCTGTTTTCTTATTTATGTGGCAATCCATTTATTTGATGTTGTTGTTGCTTTAGATGTTAAAAATATTGAAAAAAATGAATATTTGTTTGTTTGTTTGTTTTTGTTTTTAATTTCAAATTTTAATTTGCCAACATTTGCCAAAATTTACCGACATATTCCTGATTTCTAGGATTTTTTGCTTTTCTTGACCCTTGCCGATTTTTTGCAACACTGCTCTAGATGCCATTTAAAGCTCCAATGTTTACAGTGTACATACATTGTTTCATATATTTATCACATTCGGTACCATTTTGTTATATTCACCTTTACATTCTTAATACATGAGCAAACCTTGGATATTTGATATCTGACGGTTTGATTTACATTTACGTACATGATATAAATTTGATTGAAAATTGAATATTTTTTGTATTTTTTAGTCTACTGTTATTTATTTATTTATTAAATGAATTTTCCAGCTTTCTTCCTGGTTCCGGTCTGGTTTGTGATTTTGGCTTTTCCAATTTCAGTTCTAATAACTTTAACTAAGTCTTTTGCCCCATGGGTTTGATTTTGGTGGAATAGATTTTGTTCTTGGCATCTTTACCCAAATGTAATTATAACCCTTTTCTGGAAGTTGACCCCTCCTAGGCAGCTGAGTCTCTTAAGGTGGACAGTTGGTAATTCTTCCTCTGTAACAACGAAGCATCACTAACAAGGACAAAGCATGTTCTTGCATGCTTGTGTGATAAACATAAGTTGTTTATAATATTGTCACTTTGCTTTCTGAGCTCGTCAATCATTTAACAATATCAGGATTGTAATCCTGAAGCTTAGACATTATAGCTAGTTCCATCATAGGTTCATGATTGAGATTACAATGGTGCTATGAAAGTTCATCTTGATTTTCCAGCACAGTGTATCTATCATAGGTTTTTGTTGACTTTCATAAGGATCAATTAATCTTATATTACTTCTAATGACAGTCAGTAAGAGGAAGTTATTTTGTTCTAACACTCTTATCTTACTCTTGTGTTTTTATTTGGTTTAGTTTCCTCTCGTATCACGAAGTGGGCGAATCAGGAAACTAGTAGCAGATGGCAGAGATTCAGATGTTTCTAAGCTGGAGTTCCCTGGTTTACCTGGTGGTGCGGAGACATTTGAACTCACTGCAAAGTTTTGTTATGGCATAAATTTTGAGATCACCACATCAAATGTGGCTCCCCTCTGTTGTGCAGCCGAATACCTTGAAATGACCGAAGAATATGCTGAAGAGAACCTTGTCTCGCGAACTGAAGTATATATGGAAGAAATTGTGAGCCAAAGTCTTGAAAAATCCTTGGAAGTGTTACAAAATTGTGATAATCTGCTTCCTCTAACAGAGGAGTTAAAAATTGTCAGCAGATGTATTGATGCAATTGCTTCAAAGGCTTGCAGGGAGCAAATTGCATCAAGTTTTTCACGGTTAGACTACAGCAGTTCGGGTCGGCTTCATAGTAATGGCCAGCCAAAGAATTCTGGTGATTGGTGGGTTGAAGATCTGTCTGTCCTTCCTATTGGCTTGTATCAGAGAGTTATAACAGCAATGAAATCCAGAGGTGTGCGACATGAGAGTATTGGGGCGTCACTTATGCATTATGCACAACATTCTCTGAAAGGATTGAGCAAGAAGCAAAGTGTATGGGATGCAACCACAAGGTCAAAGATAAACGCTGCTGCCGCTATGGAGCATGAACAAAGAATACTTGTGGAGACTATTGTTAGCCTCTTACCTTCAGAGAAGAATACAGTGCCCATAAGCTTTCTTTTTGGTTTGCTGCGGACTGCAGTAATGCTTGACACAACTGTTGCTTGCAGACTTGATCTTGAGAGAAGGATTGGCTTACAACTGGATTTTGCAATTCTTGATGATCTTCTCATACCATCATTCTTGCATACTGGAGACACACTTTTTGATGTTGACATAGTTCATCGGATACTGGTGAACTTTTTGCAACAAGATGACAATCAAGATCACATGGACTCCCATTCTGGGTATGAATCTGATGGTCTGGGTTCTCCATCTCAGACTGCGATAATAAAAGTTGCAAAGTTAATTGATGGCTACCTTGCAGAGATAGCACCAGATACAAACCTCAAGCTGTCAAAGTTCATAGCGATTGCAGAACTTTTGCCAGATTATGCACGTGTTGTGGATGATGGATTATATAGGGCCATTGATATCTACTTGAAGGTAATGTTATGTTTCTTGTTTCAGTAAGCAACTTCATCTTTTGCATTTCAGAATCCTCTCTATTACTTTTCCAGATCGACTGCATTGTTCTTTATAAAAACCGCTTTTTGGATATGATCAAAGGACAAGGATGTCAAAAATTGGTGATGAATACTACATTTTGCGACATGATTCAATTGAATTATAATTACATCTTGTAACTATGTTCTAGGCACATCCAGGATTGACAGATATGGAGCGTAAGAAACTCTGCAAACTAATTGATTATCAAAAGCTTTCACAAGAAGCTTGTGCACATGCGGCACAGAATGAGCGCCTTCCTGTCCAAGCCGTTGTTCAGGTGCTTTACTTTGAACAGTTACGTCTAAGAAATGCACTGGCTGGTTCTCATGCAGATGGAGAACCAACAACAGTATATCAATCTCAGAGGGTAAGCAGTGGTGTTCTCAGTGCTGCAATGTCTCCTAAAGATAATTATGCATCTCTAAGACGCGAAAATAGGGAGCTTAAACTTGAGATAGCCCGGATGCGGATGAGATTGAATGATCTTGAGAAGGAGCATGTTTGTATGAAAAAAGACATGGAAAAGTCCGGCTCTAACAAGTTTATGAACTCGTTCTCAAAGAAATTAAGCAGAATGAATCTCTTTACTCGTAGCAATTCAAGAGGCCAGGGTACACCTTCAAAGCAATCTCAAATGCAGGATGCCAAAAATTTAAGGAGAAGACGACATTCATTATCCTAAGTTGTCAACACTCTGACGTTGTGACATTGAATGTCATTTTTAGAATCACTTACGAGAATACGTCCATTCCCATGGAGAATATGTGAAAATACAGAGTCTTTGATTTACACAGTTCACAGAATGACCTAGAAAACTGTTTCTGTCTACTTTTATCTGCGTCCATTGTCAAATCATGTATTGATGATTTGTATAGTGTATCATATTTTGTGGAGTATTTGTTGTCCCCTATAAAAAAATGACGAATTCTGCAGATTCAAAATTTTTCCTTCAAGAGTACAAACAGACACAAAGTACAGGACTGCACTAAAATAGTTGAAACTTACATGAAGTATCCGAATGTCAACCCCATGAGTGTATATTTAATATTTCCCCCCTGCTTACTATTATTTTGTTGATGAAATTAATTTAACCGTTTTTATATCTCTCTGCTCTTTTCAATGGATCTGGGATGTCTGGGCACATGATTGTAATTCCATTTCCTGTTAGAATGGAAAAATGACAAATAAGTAGGGTTAGCATCATTGTTGACACGAAACAGATGTAGTCTATATGCAACTCTTAATAAGATGTTAGTGCACACATTACATTGGACAATACATTTGTACAAAGGAAATGCTAGAGTCTAGACGTTTCCAGAAGCTTTACAGTCACAACTGATCACCGACATAGGATCAGTCTAACTACGAAAGGCACCATATGAGTGCTTTGTCAAAGGTTTTGTGGCTTAGTCTACGCTTAATGAAGTGAGAAAACTTATAACAATTTATTGTGCACTGATATTATAGATGTTGGTATACCGATGAAGTTTATGATGATGATTATAGTCTAAAGTCATTACAAAACGTTTTTATGTTACCTTCATATGCCATTAGGCTTTTCTCTGCCCCAGTATTTGTGTTTGGAGTCTGGACTGTGTTACTGTTGGTTTTTTCCATCTTGAGAAATGATTTGCATTAAGAGCTTATTCCCAGACTTTATGTAAAGAAGTTAATTCTAATATCAATGTCATGCCAGTCAAATCTATGGCCTTCTCACTGTAAAGATACCTTTGGGCTGTGCTACAGTCTGCTTGGAGGTGTACGGTGCATGATGTCATTATTTCCGATAATGCATACTTTATATGATAAGCCCGTTCCTTGCTTTCGCTATTTCAGATAAAAGTCTCGTATATGCTTTTTAAGTTCTGTCCTAATAATTCCATAGTGATTGTTATACTTATATCATCTAGTTCTTGTCATACTTAATTATCTAGTTAGCATTCTAGTTCAACCTAGCAGAATTGGGGTTATAGTTATGAATGCATTTTGTTAGTTGACAATGGTCATTAGACTTCTCTACTGGAATAAGATTGAGAAAAATCTGGCCAGAATTGATCTCAAACGATTGACTATTTTGAGGTACTGAGTGGCATATGTGAAGAAAATATCTTATGCAGTTATGCCTATTTTCAAGTGTGCCCGCTCCCTAAAGCTACAACTTCATATGTGTATTCATTTGTATAGAAACATATTGATTAATATACAATGCAACCTACTTAGACCCTTATGAGTAATTAGTGGGCATTCATCATATTGGAACCTCGAGCGAGGGGATGAAACCAGCCCATCCTCAAGCCTGCCATGCTGCCATTACCCATGCAGTAAAGTCACACATTGTCTTAACTCAATAATCCTTGCTTTACTTTCCTACTATGATCATCACCATAACTCGTACAAAGTTTGACAGAACTAGAAAATATATACGCTAATGTATATATCACTCACAAGATGCCAATGAATTTTTCTATGTAGATGTGATAATGGTGTTAATCATGCAAGTCACTTGTTTGGTAACAGTCATATGCACTATTTATATAGTCACTTTCAAGATGCCATTGATTGTTTTCTACGTAGATACTTCTGATAACGGTGTCAATCATGCAAGTCACTTGTTTGGTAATAGTCATGTAGGTAACTCATTTGGTATAGGTTATGGGGTGCCACTGATATTCTTTATGGTAATTGTGTAAAACTAATAGACACGATAATTACCAATTCAAAGGTAAATACGATGTATGGTGATGCAATTTGATATAGTTAATGACAAGAATTAAGCCAGAATATCATTGTGCACCTAAAATAAGTATTCACAACAATAATGTTGTGATATCCAATGCTCTAGGCAATAATAGAATGATTATGATTATATTGAGAGAACTCCATTGTCATAGTAGAGTGAAATCAATTAAAGGCATAGTTATCTAAATCCTCTATGCAATTATAGGTAACGTTTATTAGGAATGCTTTCTACAAATAAGGAAATAGGACACTAATCAAGCAAGGGATTCAGATGCATCAATTGAGAAAATTGGGTTAGAAATCTTCATGTTTTTTATAATACTTCATTTATAAGAGTTCAAAAATCGGTATGGCGATTAGAGTTGTCAATGGGATGGGTTGGGGGGCAGGGGTGTTGATTAGCAACAATCTTGTTATTAACATGATTATGTGAAGGTGAACCAAAGGAATTTTAGGGTGAATTGCTTATACTTTTATTCAAATGCATAAACAATCTTTAAAATGAGACATGATTTTAATACAAATTAACCTACATAGACATGGGAAAAGTGGAGGGTGCAAATGAAAGGTTAGGAATTTTAAGGTTGTAGGTATGTAAAGGGATGTGTAAATTATTGACATTACTTAGTAACCCTTTAGGAAATTATAGCGCTATGCAAATTTTGAAATTGCACCTGAACCTTGAGATTTCTTGGATTTATTTCTTGTGATTTTTCAATCTAAAAATTGAATTTGAACTATGAATTTACAACAACAATATTTTATTTTTAATCAACTTGATTTCACAAGGCAGCCCATCGGAAACATAAACCTTAGGGTTATGTAAATTTGGCACATTGATTTGTGTGGAAGACAAAAAAAGCATCAAATAAAGACCAACCGTCCAAGAAACTTCTTGGGGTATCAAACATGCATATTTTGTTAATAACATGTATCACACAATTATCTAATTTTAATCTATTATTTTTGTATGTGTTTGACAGTGGTATCAAAGTAGGTCTTTCCACAGAAACCTATTCGATCAGCCTTTAAGTTCGTCAGATCTGCCACTGTAAGCGGTCTTGAAACCCTTGGCCGATTATGCGCCTTGCTCTGGCATTCCCGCATAACCATTTCTTTGTGTGTGTAATTCTGAGTTTTCTTTTCATAGGGTTTTCATTCGCACACATTTTTCTGGGTTCTCACCAGGAACACACTTGACAAATCTTCTGCTTCAGTTTTCGTTCAATACCATGTTTGCGGGTATGGCAGACATAGAACCTATTGCTACAACAATTGAATCCATTGTTTCGAAGAAAGAGCAACTGTAGAAAGCCATTAAGGTGCTTGATGCACACATAGGTGGTATACAAAATTGTACCATCTAGTGGAAGGAGTTGTAACAACATTTTTCTTGTATTCACGAAGCTTTGAAGAAGAGCATTGATGAGGTAATTTATTGTTTCATGGAGCTTTCCATTCTATTTCCAAGATTTGATTAGAAGCGACACCACCCCATTTATAGTTCGCTTGCATCACACTGCATTAGAGCCTCACGTGTGGTTCGCGGGTTGTAGCGGCTCACCTTTGTTTTGTATGAAATCTATACGTAGTCATTGGAGAAAGGCGACTTCAAGATCATGTTTATTTTTGTAGATTGTAATGAGAAGCCTTTCAAGGAATACCACCAGACCATGCCATGGATTTCCCTACCATTCTCAGATGAAAATACAAGGAAGAAGCTTGATTAGACCTTTTAGGTTGATGGGAATCTGTGCTTTGTTGTTCTAGACAAATAGGGAAGAGTTATAACCACCGAAGGTATGGAGATCATTAAAGAGTGGTATTTAGGGATATCCATTCATTTCAAAGAGACTTGATGTGTTGAGGGCCAAAGTAAGGCTTTAGGGGCAGTTGGTAGGGGCTCCAACATTGAATTAGAGAGACATTGAATTAGAGAGGGCAAGTCGAAGTTATAGTTTCTTGGCAATGCAAAGTTATAGTTGCAGTGGCAGTGATTGAGTAGGTCGAAGTTGCTCGAAGGAGAAGCTATTCAAAGATGAAGCATTGACTTGGTCTTGGAGGGGTTCTTGGTCAAGGGTTTAGGTCTTGGAATTCGTCAATTGAAGATTCTATAACAAGAAAAACTCTTGTGGATTTTCCTCTAAGGTTGGAGAGGTTTTTGTCTTCGCTGATCGCCTACATCTTGTGTCATTTGTTTGATTGTTCTTTATGGTTTGGTAGTTGTTTGATGAAGAAGAACACAATAATAATCATGTACAAGAAGAACTTAATTAAGAAAAGTAAAACGTCCCCACAAGAAGTTATCATCAAAGAGAAATCACCTAATTCCTATGCCCTAGATTTCTCAACATCACCATGGGCCTATCAGAGGAATTTGCTTTAGGGATTTGGATATTCTAGCCAATTGTAGAGTCAACAAAAGGATTTCTCTCCTAGATTGTTTCTAGTCAAACTCCTGTACGCTTTTCATTGAATTTGACCACTTTACTAGTGTGAATGTAGTGGAGTGGTGCCCATCTCAGAATATTTGCTCTTCTTTGGAAGCAAACACATTCAAATATTCTTAGAGTAAATGTGATTGATTATTAATTGCTGATAGTAAATGATTGTTGTTACTACACATATTTGTTGTTTTTGGTTTTTGGACATGGGTTGGTTTTGAGGAGTGGAGCCTACACCCTTGTAGAGTTGGCCATATGGAGGATGATGATTTTTGATCTTCATCCATGTGAGCGTTGTGGAAATATATTAGTATTTTTATCTAACAAAAGGGGATTGATATAACTGATTGACAATGAGACTTCTTGTTTTGAACCCCTATCAATCAAGTATGTACAAGCGATCTCGAGCAACAACCCAAACTAGAGCCTCAAGCTTGAAGCAAAATCAAAGTTGTATCCAAAATCAAAGCCATGAGTGATTTAATTCAAAATTATCTTCAAACAGACATCGATTTGTGGTCATCTTCAAATCACCATTTGTGAGCACTTCCAATCAGCAAAAGGCAACAACTTCTAGCCAAATTTGGAAATGTTCTGGGAACAGTTGAGCCTTAGAGCCAAGTTCCAATAGTTTGTGGTCAACTTCAAACCACCATTTCAAAAGTTTGTGGTTATATTTAAACCAACATCGAGGAGCACTTCCATTTTGTAGAAGACATCAACTTCTAGTGAGATTCAGAATTGTTCCAACTTCTAGCCAAAGTTGGTGGTTATCTTTAAACCATCATTAGGGAGTGGACACCTAATCCGTTAGAGTTATGGCGGGGAACATGAACTGTTATTCCGAGAGACCTTGGAAGTTGAATCCAATGGTCAAAGCATTGTATTTATATCTGTATCATCTTATGAATAACAATTCACACTTATTATTTTATTTTGGTTTGCACAATATGGTATTAGAGCCTGTCACTTTGTACCTGGGCACTTTTCCTTCCATGTTTGTCAGGTTTTTGACATGCAGTTTTTGGCCCGCTCAGACCTACTTCTCTATCAATCTCAACTTTGACTCCTAACCATAGCATCCCTAGAACAACCGCACGAGGGAGCACATTGTAACTCCTTTATGCCATTTTGGCCGATTACTTTGTTAATGCTTTGCCAATTCATGCATTGTCTAAAATACGATGAGTGTAATAGTGATATGTCACCAAGATAGGGCCATACATAACGTTTCCTTGCATTTTTTGAGTGCTTCAGATTCTTTCCTATGCGTTGTAATGCTCAGCTCTCTGGCTGTTTCTTGGAATCTATGCTTCCCACTTTGTACATGGTTGATGTGTAGATATAACCTGAAAGCCATTGCTCTTTCCAAATAGCCGAATTAAAGATGAAACTCTTCCTTGATGTGCATGAACGCAGATGGAAACGACAATGAGAGGCCTTTTCACGAGCTACAAAGTGGCGACAGACTCGAGGTCCATTCTAAACTTGCCCTTGTCATTGCAGTAGACCAGCCTCAAGGGCTTGGCCAATTAGTTGGAGCCGTGACCGTAGGAATCAAAGGACTTGCAGGAGAGGGATCAATTTTATTTTTGCAGTTATCATCATTGTTCTAGAATTTCTCTTGAGCAAGGTGGGAATCAAAACACAAACCTCCAACCAAGTTTATTCATTTCTCATACACTATCTGTGGCTAGAGTTGTGAGCATCCAAATCATTTGCACAAGGAATCCACAAACATCTTGGATGATTAATAATCATAAAGTGCAGGAAAGGATGTCCTAGTTTTCAAATGGAAGTTTATGGGGGATAACCCTTATTTTCATATTACTGCAAGGATTATGGAATATTGTTACAAGACTACGAGCATAGAATCTTGGGTTGCAAATATATACTAGATCACATGAGTGATGGATGGCGTAGAGAGATTGTTGATGGGATAATGAAAGAACAACTTAGAAAAAGTAAGGAGGATGCTAAAGAGACAAGAGTAACCAACCATTGTGTCGCACAGAGGAGAGGATTGTAAGTTGGTGTTCGTGATGTACTCCACCAACACACTCAACCCCATAGGTTTCAGTACTTGCAGCATTATCACAACTTTTTTTTTGAGTGCCAGTGTGGAGAATCCATATCATTGTCTTGAGGCACTAGGGAGAATTTCTTTGCAAAACCCACTGGGTTGCTTGGGAAGAGGAGTTGTTATCTTCAACTTGACAATCGACTTGAAGATAAGTCTTGATATTTGATGAATTTGTGCAAGAAAAGAGCCATGGAAAAGATAAACAAGATGAAGGTAAAGCATTTAAATCTTGGGGCGATATCCTTAAAGGCTATCATCTTTAAATTCGTCTCTCTCATTGTTGTAAATCTTCCTTTTGATTTGGACATCTTTATGCTGTCGTCACTAGCATAAATGATCCAATCTCTCGAAAGGATTTCCCATGTTATCTTGTGTCAAATCATGTTTTATGTGTTTTATTTCTTTGGTAAAAAAGGTCTTGTGCGCTGATTCCTTCACTTTTTCCACTCTGAAAGCATTGAGACATATGACAAACAAGACTGCGAGCATAGAATCCTGTCCTTTTAAGCTTTAATGGTAGAATGTCGTGAATAATTCTTCTCCATTAGCAGATTGTTTCACCAAGATATCTTAATACACAATTGACAAAACATATGGCCACAACTCAAAACTATTGGATAATAAATTAAATGATGTGAGAGGTACATGTTGTCTTTCTCTCAATCAAATGGCGGGTTTTGTAATCTTGACTTATAACTATGCAGTGTCTTGGTTGGCATTAAGCTTGTTGTAGCAATTACAAAATACATATGGTATATCTTTTTAAATATTTCAATAAATTGACATAGTTGAAGGGTGTTGTTTTCTCCTCACTAAGTTTGATTGATAAAGGGTGGAGTTGCAATAAATTCCTTGAGGTTGAAATAGCTTGAATTGATGGATTATTAGAATGTCATGTCCCTTTTTGAGTAATGACTACAAGAGTCGACTTAGTAGGCTATTTGATTCCTGTAGGCTATAGTCGAAAGAATGAGATTAATCAGTTTAATTATTTATTTTCATTTGGGTGAAAAAGACAATTTCTAAGGTGATGTTGAGTAATTATAAGAAGTGTTATTTTATTAAGCAAAAGGAGAATTGGAGCTCACATTTGATCATGCATTGGTTATTTTTCTAAATTAATTTTGGTGAGTTCTTGGAGCTTTTGAGTGAAGGGTGGAAGCCTTAGTGAGGATTAATTTTGGTGGTGAAACATATCCACCCTGGTTGATAAAGATTGGTTTGATGGTGAGACACATCCACCCTAGCTAGTCAAGTAGTAGGAGTCATCTAGGTTGTTCACTTGTGCTCATATTAAAGGAGAAGCTACATTTTAATTGAGATCTTGGGAGGTTGAAGAAGTATTAATTCATTTGTTTGTCAGTAGATTTGGTTCCTTTGGAGGTTGGAATTTAATTAGGAGATCGAGTTCATCTTGAAAGGACAAATTTAATTGTGATCGAGATTTAAATGAGGCCGAATTCATGGTTGAGGTCGATTTTCATTGAAGAAATTACATTATTTTTTGGGAGTTATAATTGTTGGGGGAGGTTGCATTTATTTTTTGAAGAGATAATTTATTATGGAGGCCAATTTTTATCTTGCGGGGATGAGTTTATTCACAACAACTCACATTTTTGTCGAGGCCGAATTTAATTGCAATAGTGGAGTTCATAATTCAGAGGTTGAGTAGATCAATGAGGAGGCAACATTTGTTATTGTAAAGACCACATTTATCCTTGTGGAGGCCACAACTATCTTGTAGACGTTGTATTTATATTTTGGAGGCCGAGTTCATCATAGGTTGCATGTATCTTTGTGGAGGCTGCATTGAGTATATCATTAAGGAGGCAACATTTGTTATTTTAAATACCACATTTATCCTTGTGGAGGCCACAACAATCTCGAAGACGTTGTATTTATATTTTGGAGGCCGAGTTCATCATAGGTTGCATGTATCTCTGTGGAGGCTGCATTTGTCCATGAGGAGACCGAATTTAATTAAAGAGACTTTATTATTTTGTTGAGGTTGAAGTTCCTTGAGAGGGCTTTCATTCTGTTGAAGCAAAGCTCTTTTGTGAACACCAAATCAATTGTGGAGGTCAAGTTACTCATTTGGAGGATGCCATGCCATTTTGCCAGAGCTATTCACGAGTTCCAAAAATTGATCTTTGCATGTAATTTCATGATCAAATTTAATAAAAATTTGGTTAAGATTTTTTTTTTTTACTCCATCGGAAATTGGTGACTCGCTACATCCACAAAATATTGTTCCACGAAGATCCACCCGAAGGGATCATTTCCACTGGTTCAAACATGGAGCTTGACCTCGAATTTGTCGAGAGAATTGAACCCGTGACCTCCCAATAGTAGAGGAACTTAACAACGAGGACTCGACCAATTGAGCTAACACTCAGGGATTTTGGCTAAGTTATTGTTGCTCATTTAAGAATTTTATTAAGAGTTTCATATTTAATTGCATGAAAAATGTTTGAAAAAATGCCTCTACTGTAGATGTTTCATTTTATTCACATACAAGTGTTTGAAGAAATGTTTGCATGCAAAATGTTTGCCAAAATGCATGAAAGAACACTTTAAATTTTTTTGCAAGTTTATTTGGAATTTTGAGCAAGGGACATTACAATGGTATCGAAGTTAGTTTTCCTACTTTGATAAGTATAATTGTAAGTACATGCTACTTTGATAAAATCAGAGGATAGGGAATATGTCACCTATAGGAGACAAAGAAGGGGTAAATACCTCCCTCATTCAACATTAGAAGAAGAAGACATGGGTGAGAAAAATGAACAATAACTTGGAAGCATTATGAATGCCTTAAATGACTTGGCAAGAGGGAAGCAAGAGTTGGTGTGGGTTATCACTCAGTCTATGGCAACAATTTGAGGGAAAAAACATAATGCCGACAATAGTGGTGCACAGGGTCAAATGGTCACAATGGGAATCATGCTCAGGGAAACAACACCCACATACCAACTCAAAATAGTCCTTATACACCAAGTAGAGAAACACTTAGGCCTCTCTTACCAAAATTCTTGGAGGAACAACCATCAGAAAATCAAGGGAAGCAAGGGAAAGGCGAAGATTGTTTTAACTACCTAAGGGAGTATCAGGGGCCAGGGAGGAATATGTGACTATGTCCTCACAATATTTTTTCACTATCAAATACATAAAGATGCCTAGAGAGTACAACATGGGTTCACAAAATTATGAGCTCCCAATGTAATTGGGGAAGCTGTCCATTCCTTCTTTTGATGGATCATCTAGCTGCACTATTAGAGCATGGGTACAAAAGTTGGAAACATACCTCCAAATCAATCCTCCAACAAATACAAAGGCCATCAAGTATACTATAGTGAATTTGGAGGCAGACGCTCATGACTGTACCATGATCTAGTCACCTTGGGGCATTCTAGCATCACCTCCCACCTGGAGTTCACATAAAGGTTGATTGAATAGTTTGATAACAAGAACCTTAAAGTTACATTTCATAGAGCTGGTGAAACTCAAGTAGATAGGCATGTCATATGTGTACATTTTTTAGTTTTAGAGGTTAGCATTCACGTTAACCAATGTGTTGGAGCATATATTGGTAGTGATATTTGTTAAAGGATTATCTGAATCCCCACATGGTTCGGTTAAGGCCTTCAAACCATGTTCCTTAGAAGATGTCATCATTACAACTCGGGATATGGAGGATGCAATACCCAAAAGTAAAGTCCCTTCCAAACCCTCCCTTCCTCATAAAAACTAAGACAATAAGTCCTTCTAGAAGGAGTGTTCTAGGAAAAACATGTTGGATAATGAGACTCAAAATGAACCGAGGAGGAAATTCTGCTTTAACTACAAGGAGCCTTGGGAACTAAGTCATAGGTGCATGGGAAAGGGCAAGGTGCAGTATATAGAGGTGCTATTAAACATTGATGGGTAAGAAGAGGCAGGATAGGCTTAGGAGAATGAGCATAATGGTATTGATGATGAGCAACCTCGTGTGGATGCTAAGGGTGGAATTATAGCCACTATATTTGGTGTCCCTATATATCACACTTTGAGGTTCAGATGAGTAGTATAGGGACAATGTGTCACTGCCTTCATTGATGGTGGGTCAATCCACAACTTCATTGACTCGGATTGGGTAGCCAGGAGAGGCATTTTGAATGAATACTTTTAAGGGATTCGATGTTGAGGTGGTTGATGGGTACGATATGACATGTAGAAAAATGGACCCATAGTTGGAGCTAAATATGGGTAACTACACTATGATTAGTGATTTCTATGTGGTGAAGTTGGCATACACCAATTATATTTTGGTTGTTTAGTTGCTCATCTTTATAGGGAAACACTCAAAGGACTACCATACAATGGAGATGGAATTCACTGCAATAGATGGTAAGAGGGTAGTTTTTAGGGGCATGTTCAATGGTGCTCCTAGGGTTGTTATAACCAAGAAGATGGAAAAAATATTCATGCACAATGATGTATCTTGTGTAGAAGAGTGCTTGGTTACAACAAAAAAACCTATAGATGGTAGCCAACATTATCATATCGATATATGGTAATTGTTTAGATGACAGGGTATTTAGGTATATCCCTCTAGGGAGATCCCATGACATGGGATTTAAGCACATCAATGAATTAGAAGAAGGGGCCAAGCCAATGATAACTACACCATATGGGCACCCAAATAAATTTAAAGATGAAATAGAAAAGGCTATCAATAATTTATTAGAGATGGGGCATATTAGGCCCAGTTCCAGCCAACTCACTTCTTTAGTTGTCTTAGTTAAGAAGAAGGCTGAAAACATAAAGACGTGGATTGGCTATCAGACCTTGAATAAAAATAATATTAAGAACATGTATCCGGTTCCTAGGATCGATGAGTTGTCAAATGACTTGCATGGGGCGGTATACTTTTTGAAGATTGATCTTTGATTGTAATATCATCAAACTAGGGCTAAGGAACATGATGTACACAAGATTTCCTTCCTATGTTACTATGGGAACTATGAGTTACTGGTCATGCCATTTGGTTGACCAATGCACTTGCCACTTTTTAGTCCTACATGAGTCCCATTTCAATAAGCAGTTACATAAATTTTTAAATGTGTTCTTTGATGGTCTTCTTATATACAACTAGACATCGAAGGATCACTTGAGATATTCGAATGAGATATTGGGTATCATGGAGGAGAAATTGATATATGCAAAGGAGTCAAAATGTGAATTTGGCCTAATAGAGATCTTGTATTGGGCCATGTGATCAATGCACAGGGCGCCATGTGCATCAAGAGAAAATCCGGGCCATATCAAATTGGCGAACACTAAGGACCCTTACAAAGTTACGAGGATTCATGGGTTTATGCAACTACCACATACACTTCGTTAAGGGGTTTTTGCAGTTGGGTGCACCCTTAACATATTTGATGAAGAAGGGGGCTTTTAAATGGACATAGTGATCTTAGGCATTCAACCATATCAAGGAGGTGATGAGCACTTGTCTAGTTTTGGCACTTCCTGATTTCACCCAACCCTTTGTGCTTGAGTGTGATGCTTTAGGAGAAGGTATGGGGTTATTCTCATGCACAACATACACCTCATGGAATTTGAGAGTTAGAAGCTTAGGGAGAAAGAAGGTATATACTCCATCTATGAAAAGGAGATGCTCACCATTATGCATGCCTTGGCGAAGAAGTAGTATTTGGTAGGTGGAAAATTTATGGTTAGGACTGAACACAATAGTTTATGGTACTTCCTGGAGTAGAAGGATTAGAAAGAGAGGCAATAGAAGTGGGTAAGCAAGATAGAAGATTTTGAATTTGAAATTAAGTAAATGAAGGTAAATAACAACATTATTGCAAATGCCATTTCTAGGAGATTGATAACATGCTCTCTTATGGAGATTTCAACTGATTGGAAATCACAGTTGTTGGTGGAGTATTCCAAGAATAAGTTTGCTTGCAAGTTGAGGGATGGGAATATTCAGGATGGAAGATACATAATGGTGGATGACATTATCTTCCACAAAGACATGATCTACTTAGTATGTCAGTCCACACTCAAGGAGAAAATTATGAGATATGTTCATGACTCACCATAGCAAGGGACCATGGGTATTTTAAAACTTACAAACATATTAGGGAGAGGTTCTATTCAAAGGGCCTTAAGGATGATGTATCGATACATGTGAGGGAATGTATGACTTGTCAAAAGAACAAGTGGAAGTATACTCATCTTGCAAGTCTGTTACAACCTTTTCCAATTCTAGAGCATAAGTGGTAGAGTGTGTCCATGGATTTCATCGCAGGTCTTCTGAAGGTGTAGTGCAGAGATTGTATTTACGTAGTTTCTTATCGGTTGAACAAGTTCATGTACTTATTTGCGATTTCGTTGGAGTATAAGGCAACATAGGTTGTATAGATATTTTCCGGGAGGTGTTTAAAATTCATAGGCTGCCTAAACACATTGTCAGTTCAGATTGAGACATGTTTCTCAATGCGTTTTTGCAGGAGTTGTTCAGGATAGTTAGCACAAAGTTGACTCCTATTACCAATTATCATCCTCAGATGGATGGTCATACTGATATTTTGAACAAATGGATTTAGGGGTATCTGTGTAACTGTGTCAAGGAAACAAAAGGTTTGGATTAAGTTGTTGCATCTAGGTGAACATTGCTACAACACCACTTACCATATGTCCATTGGTATGCCATTGTTTTGAACATTTTATGGCTATGGTGCTCCTTCAATTGTGGAGATGGAGTTTTGGGACAACATAGCTCCCGGGGCGAAAGATTGGATACAAGAGAGACAATATGTCTTCATGGATCTTAAGTAAAATTTACAAGTTTACCAAAATCAGAAGAAGATGTATGCAGATAGAAACATGGTTGAACACAACTTTGAGGAAGGAGACTTGGTTTTTCTAAGGTTACAACCATATATACATTATTCACTAAAGAAAAGTGGTGCAAAAAAATTGAAATTGCGTTTTTATGATCCCTACAGGGTAATAAGGAGAGTTTGGGAAGTGGTTTATGAGCTTGAGTTTCAAGAGGAGAGAATGATCCATAATGTTTTCCATGTATCTTGCCTAAAGAAGGCATTGTGACAATGGGTGGTTATTTCAACTGAGCTACCCCTAGTGGGTGAGGAAGGGAATTTGGTTTTGATTCCTGAGGAGATTTTGGATGTTGGGGAAAGGAAGTTAAGGAATATATTAATCATGGAATATTTTATTTGGTGGAGACTTGCTAGTAGACGATGCCACATGGGAAAGAGATCAGATTTTGTAGCATCTTAGTTTGCAGTTGCTTGAGGGAAAATAATCTCTCGAAGCAAGGATTTCCATGTCCCTTTTTGAGTAATGACTATGAGTCGAATTAGTAGCATATTTGATTCTCGTAGGCTATAGTCGAAAGAAAGGGATCAAATAATTTAATTAGTTAATGTCATTTTAGTGAAGAAACAATATTTCTAATGGTGTTATTTTATCAAGCAAATGACCCATGTGTTGAAAATGTAACTAGTTTTGGCCTTCATAATGTAATAAAATATATTTTTTTATCATTTACATATTTATTATATTTATTATTATTATTATTTTATTTTTTGGTCAAAGTATATACTTCATGCTCATAGAGTCAAAATAGTCAAAAATATTTTATTATGAGTAAAAAAGAAAAATGTATTTGAGTCAAGTCCCATTTGGACTTTTTTAAAGAAAATAAAAATAATTTATATTGAGTAAAAGTCTACCAAAATTGTCAAGTCGGCCCTCTTTGGGAACAAGTTGGCCTGGGCCTCCAAGAGTGTAACACCCTCTTCCCACATCTTCCCAAGTAATCAGTCCACTGGGGTAAATATGTGACGAGAGGCTCTATGATGATATTCAACCTCCTAGGTGACCTTAAGGAAGTGGAATCGATGGAAACATATCACACAAACATTCTACATAAAAAATAACACCCCTAGGAGCCAACCCAGCCATTCAAGCATCCTGCCCTTGGGTTCCATTGAGATTTTGAGATCCCAGACCTATAGACGCATGCACAAACCTGCATGCCTGCGTCTAGGAGGCTATGGACACATGCATAAGCCTGCATGCCAACATCTAGAGACTAAATTCCCCTGTGTTGTGCCAACTTCCCCGAGATTTGAGCCACTTTTTCAGGCCCAGAATCTAGTTCACTGCCTAGAACTTCATGACAAGTTCAGAGATGATTTGTAACAACTGAATATTGATGCTAAAGAAATTACGTCCTCAAGGACTCATATGGAACCATACTATCCATGATAAGCATTTCGTCATGTTGGAAACACTGAGAGGGGGGTGAATCAATATTTCTTTTCAATTGTTAATTTTACCAGTTAGATCACTTATATTTAGAACAAAAAATGAACAACGATGGAATAGATACTTTTATTAATTTCTTCTTTACAATAACGATATAGGGCTCCAACCCTAGATTAAGACTCCAATCTTCCAGGCTGCAACCTGTATTGTGCCAAGCACCGACTTGGTCTTTCCAAGGCTCCAACCTTGTCAATTTGAGGCACCAACCTCTAGGGCTCCAACCCTATCTCTAGTACAGGCTCCGACGTGGTTTCTTGAGGACTCCAATCCTCTAGGGCTCCAATCCTATCTTCCAAGGCACCAACCTTGTCTCTATGAGGCTCCAAACTCCTACTTCATTTCGTCAAGATATATTTGGTTATACTTCACGACTCCTAATCTATTCTTCAACGAGCCCTGACAATATTCAGCTTACCTTTCATTGTAGTCTACACATCACGTCATCAATGAAAACATTTTCTTCTCAGAAGGTGTCACCACCGCTCTTCATCGTACCCAAAAAATTTCTCCAAGTTACCTCATGATGGCTTCATCAACGCAACATTGTCTTCCAAGATCACTCAAGGATTCTCAACAAAATATCTTCAATTTGGAACCTTCTTCAAGGTCACTCCACAAAGACTTCAGTCAAAGTCTCCAAAACCATTCAGACAAATCAATTCTGAATCTGGGAGTGTGAAATAGCCTTGATCTCTACAATCAGAGAGTTGCTTTAGATACCCAATGCTTCATACAATTTGAATCTTCTGAGCCACTATTCACTGCACTTGATCATACCAAAGGTAGTCCAAACATAGAAGGTCCAAGCTACTGTCCAAGAAGAATTTGATCCAACATGATGATTTACAATCCACACCAAGAGAGTCTGCAAAGGACCATTCTAAGAGGAGTCCAAGTTCTGCACAAGAGAAGACCTGAAGGTCTACTCCCAAGGTAGTTTAGAAGTTTGTCTTCAAATGGTACTTCAAGACTTTTAGCCTGCTTCAAACAGTCCTCACAAAACTTGCTCTCATATAATCCCAAGTGATGTCAAGACTTCAAACCAGGTGTCGCAAGCATAGGTTTGATATAATAGATGTTCTTCAATAGGTCTGTTAGATATATTCACTGTAAACTAAACTCAATACCGTTCCTCTCAAGAATTCTCTGTAATTTTATTCCAAAAACGGTGCCTCTAATTAAAGGTATGCAACAATCCCAACACTGTGCCTTCAACAAAATATTTCACTATAAAATGATCCCAATACAGTGCCTCCAACAGAGATCTGCATATTTGAATTTGTCTTCAAAACAACGACTACAAATTTGAATTACAGGAGGCACTGCAGTCCAAATTTCACTACAATTCGAATATCAGGAATCAAAACTTCAGAAACTACTGTAGTTCCGAGGGTAATCTGAGCAACAGCAAGATCTCCACTGTAATATGGCAGCCTGCAAGAAACCCAACCCTTAACACAAGACTGTTTCAAAATAATTTCCCCAAAACAATATTTTCCTGCTCCTCGACCTCTTGTAGATATCTCTGAAAATATTGACCGAATTATGTGTCTGCTTCGCCGAAATTCCTTGACTGAACCGAATGAGTTTAAATTTATATTTATAGTGGTTTTTCATTTTTGAAAGGACGTGACTGTTGGGAAAAGGACCGACTTGTGTCCTTGAGCATAGGTTGGCTCAATGTCAAAAATATATTTTCAACTTGAAAATTCAATATCTTACAAACTACTAGGAGTTTTGGGACAAATAAGGGCTCATTGGAAAGGAAAAATTATGCTCTAAAAGATGGTATAGGAATCATATTGAGAGGCTACCTCTAAGGTAGTGAAAAACATTTTTTTTTTAACGTGACTGATTATTAATTAGTGCAGAAGGTGATGGACGACAAGGGCTTCTTCATTGTCATACGTCACCAAGTGTTTTTAAGTGAGGTCTCCACTTGTTATGTCTTCCATCATCAAGTGATATCCAATTACTTCATTGTCCATGTTATCATATATGTTATCATGTGTGCCATCAATGTCACCATGTCATCAAGATAGTGCAGCGATATGCCATTAACCATATGCTGCATGATCATCACAAGGAGAGCTTCTTCATCAAGAGTCACTATGAGCAAGGGCTAGATCATCACAAGGATAGATTCTTCATGAGTCACTATGAGCATCAGTAAGAAGGAATGCCTCATCAAGAGTAAGGACATCATGATTTCTAGAGTAAGGATACATGAAATTGAGGTTGTGTTGTCTTCATGGTTAGTTAAAGGAAATCATTATGATCAATAGTAATCTAGGACAAGACTTCTTATTAGTGACTTGACATCATAATTGCATCATTAATAGCTTGACATCTTCATTAATGGCATCCTTATCGAACAAGAGGGACTTGTCATTATGAGTAAGGACATCATCATAATATACATGAGATTATGACATCACAAGAATATTTTCCATCCCAAAAATGCCATATTGACATCAATGACAACCTTGACTAACACGTCAAACATATCACAATATGAAAATTGCAGGTGTAAACAATAGATCTGAACATAGGGGTTTCGTACTTTTCTTAGAATCGTTAAGAATCATTGTTCGCTTACATCATTAGCTGCAGTATCATCTATTAGGTCATAGATACATTGTTTATTCATTTACAAATGAAAACATGAGAGCCATACATCATCACTGTCACAATATATGCTCATAACCCCAAAATAACAACCAAAATACTATGAATAAATTAGCCATAGGATCAACATATAAATCAATACATTTACACATTAAATGCAAAGGGAATAACTCCACCCAACCATAGATTGGCTACGCCAAATATCTCTTCAACCAATCAAACCCGTGCCATATTCCAAGCATGAATGTGGGACTCATAACCAACCGAAAAGAACAAAAAAAGCATGAATGCTACCGAATTTCTCTAGCTGCACCGTGAGGAATTTTAGTGCCTCCTAGTCTCTCAAGCTTTACTGTAATCCACAGTCCGAACTAGGGATCAATAGGCCCTACACCAAGACCCACTCTCCAAGATTTACTGTACATACCATCTCGGACTACTAGGACCAATGAAGAACAATCGACCTCTTGGATTTACCGTATATCCTGCCATTCACTAGCAAGGATTCCTAGGCCCATCGAGGCACACAATCCAGAATTTAATGCAACCCACAGTCCGAATCAGGGGTTACTAGGCCAATGGATTTACCTTGATCCACAGTCTAGTTCAGGGACCACTAGGCCACATGTTTGTCATTTCAGAGATCCACCTCACTCAACTTCGAATCCATCCGACAATCCAGTTTAAAAAAAGTATGAGAATCCATCCGACAATCCAGTTTAACCAAAGTATGAGAATCCATCTCATCAAGGCTATTCAGAAATGGAAAGGCTAGGCTAAAAACACCGCAACACCTGGAAAAATCCATTCCATGACAGAAAATAACCACATGCAATACCATGCATGCAAAATCTAGCAAGGAAATAACACATGCAAATCAATACATGCAAAGAATCCTGTTGTAGCTACTTGATCCTTCTCTTCCTTGATTGCTCCTTCCTTCTTCTTTATTTCTTTTCCTTTCTTGCTCCAATGCCATAGTGCTCCAAGAAAAGTCTAAGTTTCCAAGAGCGAGAGAGAGAGAGAGAATAATGAGAGAGCTCCAAAATTGCACTAACAAAAGGTTTGAGCCAAAGCTTTCCAACTGATCCTTAGAATCATTTTTATTGATGAGGCCTCTATTTTCTTCTTTTTTCCATTATTTTCCTTCATTTTCCTCCTAACATGCAACTTTTGACCTTTCACCTTCCTTTTCTCACATTTTCCATTATTTTCATAAATAAATGCCAATAACGCCATTTTGCCTTTCGAAAGCCTTTGCAATTACCTTTATCCATAATAAGTGAAATGAACACCCACTAGGATGTTTTTCCCAAAATTTAGCTTGGAATAAGTGTCCCATCAAGCATGGTTATTATTTTTCCTTTATTAATTTTTATTACATGGAATTTTCACTAGGGTTGTTACAGAAGTCTCCCCGTTGGGGGAACACTATCCTCAGTGTTCAATGACACCTACAAACTAGCAAACCGCTAAAAATAAAACATACTGCCCATGGACCTTTATAACACAACTCGTTTCAGTATTTAAAATGACATCCATATATACAATCATACTGTCTATAGAGCTTTATAAATCCAACTCGATACAATATTTACAATAATGAACACATATGCACATTTTCTCAGCCAAAAATAAAAATATACGATGCTTGTATCAACAACAAGGGAATCCAGAGGCTCACACCGCCACCCTTAATGTAGTACCTGGATTCACTTCCTTCTGAGGAAGTCTAGAACCCACTTCCAAAGTCAAAGTTGCATCTAATGTCCAATGCTACAATCTTGTGCCACTTTTCCTCTCAGTGAACAGTTACCGACTCATTGTTCCAGGGCACACTCCCAATGTGCATTTGATTCCATCTGAGAATTCTAATGACCAAAACAAATCCATCCTTGACCTTCCCTTCTCCGCTACACAATCCCTTGCAAAATATGGTAATCCCCTTCCATGCAGTCACTCACCTTCCATGTTCCCTGAGTTCCCCTATCATGGGTGATCCATTCCTTAGCAAGGCTTCCTCGCATCGAAATTTCAAACAAGAAAGGAATATACTTGTTTTAAAACCATCATACCAATCATAACATGGTCATGGAAATGAATGGACACTATTGGGTACAAGTGTCCCACAATGGTCTCGCTCCTGAATTTCTTTACCAACATACTGCTGCATGTTCCAATTCCTTTGCCGCCGCTGCTAATTCTTGCAGTCAATTTCAACCATCCAAATAGGGCATTGCATGCTTTCCTGTACCAAGAACATAATTTCCATTAGATTCGAAATAAAGTCAAATAATATCAAATCATACCTCATTGGTAGCCCGTCAATAAGGTACACTTGCACTTCTGTTTACTTCCTGTCACAACAAGTCAAACTAGCTGTTTGATCAAATCATCATGTATAAACATATCACATTTGGTTAGCTAAAAAAAAACGATCATAAGTTAAAATCATAAATCGCATGACATCACCTTAAACCATAATCATAACTCACATGTAACCATCATAATTCAGAATCACAGATCACATGCATAATAAAACTGAAATCAAATGTTGATACTTATTCTTTAACTGGTCCTTTCTGTATGCACACTGGGTCAATTGCCACACCTGACAAACACCCAATGCATTTTCTTCTCTTCAATCACGTACATATACACACAATATACATCACAACACGTACACCCACATATGACATACAACAACATACAATAAATGCACCCACCACCGACATGCAACACATACACCTACACCTGGCGCACCATACAACACAGTACATACACCTACATCCAATACCTGCACCGACATCCAGTGTAAACACATACACCTACACTCGGTGTAAAATTCAACACAACACATACACCTACATCCAGTGTACAACACATAAACCTACACCTGGTGTACAATACAACACAACACATACACCCACATCTGGTGTACAACACAACAAAATACATATACATATACAAAGTACAACACAACGAATACACATGTTATGATACCACAACTACACCATGCACATACATAGTACCGCACACCCACAACACAACAATTATGACATGCACACAATACCACATGCGTACCAGTACCATATGCACAACATGTACACAATACCACATGCGTACCAGTACCATATGCACAACATGTACACAATACCACCTATACACAACACTACCTGTACAACATGTGCACAACATCACATGTACACGACACCACTTTCACAATGTGTACACAACACCAAATGTACACCTTATCACCTGTACAATTTGTACACAATACCACATGACACAACACCACATGACACAACACCACATGCCCGACATGTACACGACACCACATGTACACAATGCTACATGTACGACATGTGCATGTCACCACTTGCACACAACACCACATGTACAACATGTACAACATGTACACAACACCACATGTACAATCATGCACACAACATCATATGTACATAGAACCATATGTACAACATGCACACAACACATATTTACATAGCACTGCATATACAAAATGTACATAACACCACACATACACAACACCACATATCCAACATACACAGAACACCATATTCACACAACATTGCATATCCAACATGCACACAGTACAATATGTATACAACACCGCATATCCAATATGTACATAGCACCATATATACCTAGCATTGCATAGGCAATATACACACAACAAACATACAACATAAATACTACGTATGTTACATGTACACATCACCATAAGTACAATCACTGAATATACAACATGCATCACATATACACAATAGTAGTACTGCATATCTATAGACCACACAATGACCTCACAAGAAACCTTGCTTCTAGTGTCTTTCCACTATCCATGCTTATCCTAGCATGCCACAAATCACACTACTTTCACTTCTCCGATATACCCCTCAACATTACTTTTCCATGACATAAACATAGGCATATTACAAGTATATAATATCAATTTATGTCCACATGATACTGACCTCATAGATCTGTCAGGGCTACTCTTCCCACTTAATTCCCCATAAGACTAGGAATCTCTTCATACCATTCACCTGCATGAGAAATCATTCCTCCACAAGAATGTTCCTTGATAATCCTATCAGACAGTGACATAGATACATAGATACATATATAATCATTAACATAAAACAATCATCATCCTGTTAGAAAATGACACACACACACACACACACAAATACATATAAAAATTTAGCACCAAACAACCGTGATCTGTGACGACCCTTGCAGACATTGCATAAATACATACATACATACATGTATACATATATAAACACTAGCTATTATACATGATTTACGATTGTGGATAAAGGTATCTCCCCTAGGTTTGGTGGTCAACCTAGAACAAAAGAGAGACAAGGAAATCAATGCTTTTCCTTAAAGTAAATAGATGTCGGAGTGAGGCCTACCTGGAATTTGCCACACACTTCACTCCTTATTTAGCTTGGAAGCTCCAATTCCAGCTCCAATCACCAAAATTAGATCATGCACAACCAGATAACACAATCCAGGAAACTGTGAGAGGTATGCAATATCATATAAATACTATATTAAATAGATCAACATGGTATTGAAATAAGTGAAATAATGACATTTCATATAGGAAAACAAAGAATTATTTGCATTAATATAAATGGAATGAGATTACAACCATAAGTGACAATTGATATTGTAGAAGAGATTCTCCAATTTGTTAGCTCGTCCTTTCCTTGTCACAATATTCTCCTCCAGTCACCCTATGCAGGAGATGATAACTACTTACTGCAACAACAGAAGTGCAGAATCACTCTCCAAAGCCAACCATTACCTTTTGCATACGATAGGGTAAATACATAGGAGAGGGGTAAGTTTGGAGTTCTCATCCAATTACCATTCTAAGGTTTTAGATCCACCTTTGATGGGGGGATAGGATCAAAGGATAAGTGGTGAAAACTCCAAATTAGGGTAAGATAGGATCTAAATGTCAATCCAAGGTAAGTAGTTGAAACAAATTCTGGAAACTCCTAGAAGGTGAATCCAGAATCCTGATCATTCTCCCAAAATTCTAGAACCACCTCAAATTGGGAATGTTGGTCCTCAAATTGGCTCAGATAGGGAAGTTTAGGGTTGAAATTATGAGTGATAAAAGGTACATGATTAGGGTTTTGTGCAAGATGAAGACACGGGGAATATGATGTTGATTGATCCCATTAGGAGGCTCACTTGATCGAATGTGAAAAAATGACCTATAACAAAATTCCCCCAAAAGCGCAAAGTCAAAGATGGTGACTGATGACTGCAATGCTTTACCTTGTGACAAGTAGGGATCAAGGACAAATGACGAGCTTCATATTTTACAATACATTCATCATGACATAATGATGATGAGGGAGACATACCCATACTCAACTCATAAGCTAACATAACATGTATACTGATCAAAAGATGCATCCAAAAATGCAACTAATGGAATCATGACTAGATGACTATCTATATGATCAAAACCATCATACATTGTGATCTTTGTATAACTCTTGAAATTGCAGCCCATATGGATGAAAATAGATCCATGGTCTTATATCTCGTTCACACGACAAACTAATGTACGAGTCTAACCATGTGAATCAATGAGCTGGAGTCGAACAGGGTAGAAACCATCTGATTATCGGCCAATGATGTAAACCATTAACAAACGCAAGAGAAATCACTGATGATGTTAATGGATCTAAAGGTACAATAGTACAATCGTAAAGGTGTGAGTAAATGGGATGATGTCAAACACCACATAGAATCTTTCGGTCGAAGGCCATTGATGTTGACCTGTCTCCGAGAGCGAGGAAACTTGCCATTGATGTATGCAAGCACCAAGGTACCAAAGGGGTGTTTCTAAGTCAACTTCCTGGATGATGTGCTGATGTCGACAGGAAGCGACCCGTCACAAGAGGGCCTTGATGTATCTCGCATCAACGAAAAAAAATGGGTATCACGATTGGGATAGAATGATCAGAATGATGCTAATATGGAACTGGATCAGGAAAGACGGACGTGAAATGGAGGCTTAAGAGTATTGTAGCAGAGATCAACTAATGAATTTCTCTTGAACACATAATGACACTGAACGTAGTTGGAAACATTCACCCAAAACCAAAATGGAGGCTTTGAAAATGGTATGATAACCAAAAGACAAGGAGATTACCCAACCCAATGGTCATGGATATGAAGTGGAAAGTGTCATGTTCAAGAGCGACTCACTACCATTAGAAAAATGGAACCCCCTATCTTCCAAATTTACCCAACCATACTGGTTAGTACCTATTTATTTTTTAACAAGCTTGAGGAGGATAACATATGCTTGATCTGTAAGTTCATCCTTTAGATGAATCCCTATGAGTATATTTAATGAACCCTGAGAAGGAGTGGTTTGGCCTTTCAATGTTCGACAAGTCCATCATAATTATTTGATGTTTTAACGAGTCCAATGAAGGTAAAACTCAACATATTTTTCATGTTTCGAGAGTTTGAAAAGGAGGTGGAAAAGAAAACTCCACATGTCCCTTTTCGTTGATAGTCTCCCGATTCCGAAAATGTAGAAAACAATGAACAAGAAAACTCTTAGCCATGCTCTACTAAGGTATTCCTTTTTCATAGCTAGTCTATCTCAGTCAGGAAAGGGTTAAACTTATACTGAGTAGAAATATTTTCATTTACTTTTATGAGCTCGAAAGGACAAGTGATCAAAAATATTTTCATATTTTGGGAGTCTAAAAAGCGCTGAAAGAGGAATCTAGGGTGTTCATTTTTCATTGATTTATAGAGTCTTAAAAAGAGATAAAATTATACTTTTTGGTAAAAAAAAGTTGTTCAAAGCATAACTAAAACCCGCTAACATTTTCAAATTGCTCAAAACACCACAAGAAGGATTAAACATACATGTTTCATAGTAAAAATGAATCATATCTAGATCAAAATGTTAAAAATGAATAAAATAATGAGAAAATGACCATAAATATCTAAAATGACTTTTCATTTTTACCATGTCACACTTTAACTTCAATAATGAGTATTTGGAGCCCTTTTTTCCTTGTTCTTCTGCAACTGATTGCAACCAATCCAGGGAACCATTTCAAGTGCCATAGGATCTAGGTAGGAGCTAAGGCCTTTCTCTATATTTCCACGATGTTTTCATGCAAATTTTCAAGTTTTTGAGGCCTCTGGGGTTCATAAAAAGCACCTTAGGACCAATGCACCCCCTCTGTGTCAAAAAGTGCATCGCAGCTAGGTAGAGGAACATTGCAGACAAAGGTGCAATGCTCTTTCTAGGTCTTCTGGGGTGCGTTGAGTGTATTTATCCAAGTTTGTTCTTAGTTTTTCCTCAAATTTTGTCATGTTTTTTGCATGGGAATGAACCTAATGAGTCCTTTGTTGATGTTTTAGGTACCCATTATCACAAAATGTCATTTATATGGAGATAAATAGAGCATGATGCACAAGATTTAACTGCAAAAAACGACCTTGCTACCATCCGGGTGCTTAGAAGCTATGGGTCATTGAAATTATTTTGGATTCCTGGTATGTAGAAACAAATAGAGTTGCTAAAGTACCTTGTGAATTCATGGGATGTTCTGGCACAAGTGCTCAGGTTTGGGAAGAATCTACTCGATATACTTGTAGATTTAATTTCTGACAGGATTGTCAAAGCAAGGTGCCCCCATCTTTATTCTATGTGGAAGAAGTGGCGGTGATACGGTGAAATATTACATTGATACCTATTGCAGACCTTGAGTCATTCCTACTACGGCCAGAAATATTAACATAAAGGATGTGACCTAAATACCTTTGAAAACGATCTTGTTCATCATGATTAGAAGGTGTCTCCACATTACATGTGGCCAGCAAATCATACATGCAGTATGGGGTAGAATTTTTAGTGCTGACAATATTCAAATGGAGTGAGGGTGTCTTAGTCAACTTTAAGGAACAAATTACTAAAGCAAAGGAGGGGAAGTTGAAAAACTTAGGCTATGGTGCCATTTTGGTATCTTTTTCCTTAGAGTGGGTACCATTATTGCAGTGTCAGAAGACTGTACTCGAGCCCTTCGATCAAAGGGTCCGACAAATGAGGAGGTGGATAGACCACATGGCAAGAGATGCAGGTCCATCAAAGATCAACTTTTCACCAACCTTCTTTGGATGGCTGCACAGATAGTTCATCATTATCGATGAGTATCCTTACACAGGGATGTGTTTGCATGATGATCCCAAGCTTGTGTTGCCTGAGGGCGAGCAATGGGATTCTACAGGTAATATACTTTGACCATTAAGTTTTTGAAAAGTTTTATAATTTTTTTTGTGCTTTTTCATGTTTCTGAGAATAAAATATTTGATGTTTTCATGCAGATATTGGACATGTTCGACCAATAGGTGCTACATATATCCGTCGTACAGAGAGACAACCAGAGGAGGAGGCAGTGGAACCAATACATGTTGTTGCGGTAGGACGAGATGTGCTACGAGATATTGAGTTAGTAGAGGTCCTATGAGAGGTGGAGCACCACATGGAGGGATTGACCCACGAGATTGATGAGACCGTAGTCTATCAACTTCCATTGTGACTTCAACGACATATCATTCGGGTACCTAGTCGTATTGATCGATTACTGCACAAGATAGCTTGTGCAATGTCGTTTTATGATGAGTACCACTGATTGTCTACTTAGCTATTTGCATGTAGCTTTTGTATATGGCCGATGTAGCCAGATGTGCCTTGGGGCACACATTTTGTAAAACCAAAATTATCATATATATACATATTCAATGTTTCCTAGTTCCTATTTTGATTTCAATATAATGTGATGTGAATTGAAAGTTACTTACATTATTTGCAAGTATCTATCTAAAAATAAATTAGCTAGGGAATATGCTAAAGTGTTTATATTTCTAGAAATGTGTTCATATTGTATGAAATCGAAATGTCTTTCCAGAAGACACAATCTCAAAACCATGCGAAGGATGGCTAGATTTTTCACCGAATAAATATTCGTGAGTTGTATTACTATGAATTGTGAGTCAAGCCTGATGACTATATTACATATACCATGTGAAATAACATCAGATAGCAACTCAACCACTGCGCTATACTCAAATATGTTGTTATTAGAGCAACCAATGCAAATCCCTTGCATGTTCACTAGCTTGCCATCTGGAGCAAAGATAGCCCATGCTGCAGAGGAAAGGTTCCGAGTACTATGACTAGCACCATCAAGATAAAAAACACACTGTTCGAGAGAGGGTGACATATGCAAAAAAAAGAAAAGATGATCAACAAAAACCAAGAGAAACTTTGAAAAACACACTGCAAACACACTCAACACACCTATAGATAGTATGTACACACTGCACTATGCATGGGATCAAGCATAGTATTTTATGAGATGCAACCCATTTCTAAGCCGCGGCAATGGAATTCCATCAAGATCTACCAACTTGTAAGCCCCTTTTGCAAGGACATGCTTGACAATGTATGGGCCCAACCACATAGGCTGGAAATTTCCCGGGCCTAAATTATTAGCCTCCTAGTCATATAAGAGTACCAGATCTCCTTCTGAAAAAACTCTAGGCTTGACACTTTTTTCATATTTCTCTTTGATGTGTCTTCTAGGAGCTTCATTGGGAAAAGCAACATTATCCCGGGTCTCATCCAATTGAGGCAAGTGAAAAAGACACTCCTCTTCTGCGGAGGTAGGAGGGAGAAGTTCGATATCTAGTTTCAGCGATGGAATTTCACATTCAATGGGAAGGATCGCTTCCAAACCATAAACCAACTGAAATGGTGTGAATCTTGTAGCAGTTCTTACTGAGGTTATGTATGCCCACAAGGCAGCATAGAGAAGTAAATTCCAGTCCAATTTATGGACCCTTATCATGCATTGAAGCATAGTCTTAACAACTTTGTTGATAGCTTCAACTTTTCTGTTAGCCTGAGGATAATAGGGAGTGGAATTTTCATGTGAATGTTCCAATTTGGCAGTTAATTCGGTCATTATATGATTCCAAAAATATTTCCTGTGATCCTTAACTATTATTTGCAGAACACCAAACCTAGAAATCATGTGGTTGAAAATAAGTACGCAACCGTTTCACCGACATTATTGAATGTAGGCATTGCTTTAGACCACTTAGTAAAGTAGTAAACAACGACAATGATATAACCATGCCCCCTAGCCGAAGGAGGGTTACATGTCATAAAGTCGATACCCCATTTCGAAAAGGGACCAAAAATGACAAAGGGATGCAGTGGAGTAGGTGGAGCACAAATTTTGCGATCGTATATATGGAAAGCATGACACTTCTGAATTGTAAGGATACAATTACAGAAACGACGGGAAAAAAATAACCAACGTGTAAGATGTTTTGTGATAGATCTATAAATGGAAAGACATTAAGCAGTAAAGTAAAGAGTTTGCTCCATGCATCCAACAGACAAGACAAGAACACGATTTTTGAATGAATTTTTATGTTACAGGGCACCTGGGAGGAAACAAGAAGGTGTATCCAGATCTCCTCAATGGGATGGGTTCTTTGTAGTCCTCAGCACTTCAGATCTAAGCTTTCTCTCTCTTGTAGATGTAGAAAACCCAATGTAGAAGGTAGAGCTCAATGGGAGCAACAATGGCAGAAAATGAGACCGAGTGTATAGATCCCGAGTGATCTAGTATGCAACAAAAGGTGAAGAATGAAGGGGAAAACCCTCCTATTTATAACAAAATATTGGGTCATTCTAGATCTTGGTGCATGATTAAAATAATGTTAACCAAATCTAGATCCACCTCTATGGAATATTTTATTATTATTTGTTGGAGGGAAAGGGTGTTTGACTTGGGTCGAATCCCTTGATTAGTGAAAAATGAATAAATAAATGATTTATTTATCTTTTTAAGGAAGTGGTTGGGATATAATCAAATAAATAATGATTTAGTTGATTAATGGTGGTTGATTTGGTCATATTTAACAAGGAATATTATTTAAATAATTATTCCCAGAAAATAATAAGATAACTATGGGTTTATCTCATTAATTTCTTTGTTTTTGGGTTAAACATGACTGGGAATAATAATTAAATTATGGTTTAATTAATTATTCCTTTTGGGGTTTCTTAATTAACATAGTGAAAGCAGTTTTACTTGGGGTAAAACTGGTCTTACATGGTGCACTTGGGTCCATCTAATGATGAAAGGTTAGATGACCAAAAAATGGTGTAACAGATTGCCCCCCAGCGTGCGAGTGTCAGGAGCAAATCGTATGACCGAAGTACGTTGTGAGAAGACAATCACTAGACAACAAAAAGGGTATGTCAGAGAGAGGAATATGAGGTAGATAGTGTGCTGAAGGACTAGACCCTGAGGAGACGAGACTCGCAGGTGCAACAAGTCTCTGTTATGAGAGGGTACCTGTGCTGAAGGCGGCGGGGGAGGCATACCTATGCCCGCCGTGACAAAGTACAAAAGAATAGTGTGTCCGGTGAACAAGGGACCGAACCATAGAGTACAGCTGGCATAATCAAGAGCCAGATAAAAATACAATGAAGAGTCTCACATACATGCTGTGCCTGGGATAACAGCCAGGACTAGTACAATATCATCCGAGTACATGAGATAAATACAACCCAAATGCCCCCTGTAAATGGGGAAGGGCTCACAAAATCTGACTGATACATGCAAATCATAGAGGTGCTGCAAGTGGCTAAGGCCAACATCATCCAAATCTGGAGCGGCATCAAAGGCTGCAATGAAGAGGTCATCCGGGCATGTGGGGGGCTACCTGCAGGGCCACCCCCTCATGAGGGCTGAGACATCTCACACACGCCGGGGAATCATCAAGAGCTGCTGCTGGGTCACTGGACTGTCCAGTATACGAATCTCGATCATGCTGAAAGGAGCTGGAGAAGCAATCAAGTCAAAGGGAGGTAAGAGATCCCCCTGCCTGATCCGAGGCACCGAACAAAAGTGGAAGCTGGAACCAAGGTACACCGCCCTCTAGACCTTGCTTCTGGAATAAGTGTGTTGAGGTCGACAGAAGGAGGCCTGCCTTAGGTGAGGCAATGAGAGATCCTCAACTAAGGCACGAGAGAAGAGCAATAGAGCGACGGACAGACTGACACTAATGATGATGGCGGAAATGGGAAGGGTGGAGTGGCGAATGGACGACTTCCCTTGTTAGAGCATAAAGGGCATGAATGACATGGCGGCGACTGACACAATATCGAAAGGGACAGGGGACAGTGGGGCTGAAGGTCATGAGATGCGACACAAGAGAGGAACCAAGCAAAAAGAATGGAGGGCTATAGTATGGTGTAAAAGGATGCAGGATAGACTCCATGAATGCAATGATGACTCAACTCGGATGCTCTAAGCAAGGGCGACTAGATAGTGTTGCCACACAATAAAGGCCCCAATGGGGGGTCATAGAAGCATGAGTACAAGGTGGGTACTCATGACGAAAATCAACACGAACATGGACAAGTAAGGGGGCGATATGGTGCCCCAGGTACAAGTGTCGTAAGTGAGGAAATTCGATTTTAAGGAGCGGTGAAGTGATCCTTCGTGGAAAAATGTGTCCGGGTGAAGTATCAAATCACCAAAAACTAAGGAAAACCCATTTGAGAGCTTGGTGAGATCTATCCAGCGGTGCTGACGGTTCGTCGAACGGGGCTACGGTGTGGTCGCGGCAGTCGAAAGAAGAAACAGGGGTTCTCTTTTAATGAGGCGGTTTTCCCTCCAAAATCATTCATTTGCTATTGTTGTTGTGGTGAATGTGGAGAGGAGAGAAGGCCCTAAATCTTGCGGCGAACGTAGCGGACAAACCGACCGTTGGATTCGAGATCTGTCAGTTGGAGGCGAGAGGCCTAACCTTGCTCTTGCATTTTGATGGATTACATTTGCAATTGAGGGCCCAAAACCCCCAGAAACAGCCCCTCCTTCATCTCTATGGCCGGGTCGCACTTTTTTGGGGCAAAAAGTACGACCCAGGACGCAGGTATTAGGGCAACAAGTGCGACCTGGTCCAGAAAATGGCAGAAAACTGCGACCTGGGAGATGAGGGGGGTTTGGTGCTGTTTGATGGCTGGGAGTTGGGTTGTGGTGTGTGGTTATGGTGTTCCCGATCTGTACCCTGAAAAAAAGAATGTGGTTGTGCAGGTATGGCAGAGTTGCGGGTCAACTGGAGGGAGAGGGATCTGGGAACACTTCGGACAGAGATCCAGGTGGATCAGGGCGTTCGTCGTGTAGTGGCCAGATATAGGGGCATATGGTGCCCTCTCGGATGTGTGTAGGGGCAAGTGGTGCCCCCTAGAATGTATGGGGGGGCATATGGTGCCCCCAGTTTTGGGATTTTGTTTGTAACATGCTATGGGCATGTCGGATGTATATGTATGGGGGGGGCGTATGGTGCCCCCCAGTTTTTGGAACATGCTATGGGCATGTCGTAAGTATATATATGGGGGGGCGTATGATGCCCCCAGTGATGTATGTAGGGGTAGGTGGTATGAAGTGATATGGGACTCTAGAGGGTCTTCTAAATGTGGAAGAATACGGGGTCTAGAGTCAACACGACCAGATACACTAGGAGAGTGGTGGAGAATGGCTTCTCTTGGTCTCTCAAATGTGGTTGCCCCCTTACCCAAACATTGGGTTTCGATGTAATGACCACAAGGTGGATGTGGTGTGAACGCATGGGTTCGATGTAAGGGGGAATAGATGAAGTCAGGGGTGGGAATTTCTTCCATAATGTTGTCATCGTGATAGAAGATGGGGTGACTGGTGGAAGAAGAACTACCTGACGTGGTGAAGTGGCTTGAATCATCATCATGAGAAGAGAGGTTCACATGCGTATCGTCACAATGGGTGACCGAAGAGTAAGTAGATACCGGATCTACCGATGTTGAGCCCAAGATGCCCGCTGAAGGAAGGTCAAGCGAAACAATAGGGGAGGATTCAGGTGGAATGTTCCCCAATGGTCTCATGGATGATGACAGGTACAAAATGGTGACTGAGGGCTCCGTTGGCTTAAAAGCGGGAGGCGGAATGTGAATGTCCTCTGGTCCGATCGAAGCGGCCTTGAATTGGCGGTACATGTCCAAGGAGGAACGGTACTCGTCAAGGCGGGGATTGAGGTGGGTGTAATGGCCGTGAAAATCGCACAAGGCACAAGGGTGGTTTGTGCGCAAGTGTTTGAGTTTTGGGAGGGAGTCGGGGATAGTGACATGGACTTCTGGGAGATCAGAGTCGGGGAATGTCTCGTTGACCAGAAGCTTGAGGTGGGGCAATTCGGGACACATGTGAGTGGCATGACCGACGACATCACACAAAGCGCATCGAATGGCGGGCTTTGGTGGTCGTGGGGGGGTAATGGATGTCGGGGGGGCCGGATCGTGATGGGTTGCCCCCCTTCGGGCTTTGCCTGTCTTCCCGGGAGCCGTCACAACAGGAGAAGGGTCCTGTGGAGGTGCCGGGGGCACAGTGGCTATGGAGGAAGCGAGGGGGACCAGTTGAACCGGTTTCAAAGCCATGTAAGGTTTGGGGTGACCAGGGGGGGTGACGGCTGGGGGGTCAAGGTACCAAACCGGAATACCCAAGGTCAAGTTAGGGAGAGAGAGGGTGGCCATGACGGGGACAGAATATACTCCGGGAGGGGGAGCCAAGAAGGGGATCTGTCCAGCAGGGTAGTGACCGGGAGGTACGGCTCCAAGATGGTTAAGGCCGGGGGGGACCGAGCCTGGAGGATAAAGAGGTTCGGGGATACCAGCTGTAGGGGGAGGGCCGGAAGGAGGAGGTCCGGCTGGCGGAGATGAATGGCTAGGGGCGGGTTGCGGAGGGCGGGGGGGAGGGTGCGGACTAGCCGAGGCAAGCCGTTTATGGGCAGCCTGAGACGATTGCAGCATGCAAATATTCGACAAGCTGGGATCCGTAATAGGAGGGGGGGGAAGGTGAGGAAAAGTACCAAGCAGGGTGGAATCTTTATAAACGCCGGGGGAGACACTGGTCAAGGAATCGACGGTTTTCTTGTTGGCTACAGAAGAGATGGTCGTCTCGGAGGAGGATTGAGACGGCGGCTCATGATACGATAGCTGGTCAATGGTGACTATCTTCCCATTATGTGGAAAAGACATCTTGCGGAAGACCGCGGATGGGACAGCAGACATGGCATAGGTGTAGCTTCGCCCCAATAGAATGTTGTAGTCTAGAGGGGCGTCAATGACTTCGACATCAACGCAAACGGTCTTACCGGCGAGGGTGATGGGACAGTTACGAAACAGGCCAATAGGCTGGGAGGCATGACCATCCCACGCTCGAAGGGTGATCGTGGAAGGGGCCAACTCAGGGGATCCGAGTTGCTTCCAAACCGGAGCGGACATCACACAGGTGGATGCCCCCTCATCAATTATACACCGGGATACAGTGGCGTTCCGGATTTTGACTGGGATTTGGAAAGCAACGGAAGGAGGAAGAGGAGGGTGGTCCGATTGAGTGGCGTCGAAAACAATCATTTGGTCATCAGCGGGATCAACAGCGCCCACGGCAGATAGTAGAGCCTTCCTTTGAGAAGGGCACGACTGGAGGAGTTCCAGTGTGGAAATGGCAGCAGGGGATTGTGCCAAATCATCTACTATACTGTATGATTGGGCGGCTCGACCGGAAGCAGCATTTCGGCGTAATGGACCCTTTGGAATCTTTGGGTGGACCTCAACTTTGGGTTGAGGGATGTGTAAGGGGCCACTGGGTGTCGAAAGAGGCTCTGTAGAACCTGAAGATGGAGGCTCGGGAGCAGACTGAGCAGGAGGCTTGGGGTACTGGCGAGACCGAGTTTGAAGGCGAAGGTCGACGGAAGGGGACGAATCGGAGCGCATCATAAGGATCTGGTAGTCAGAGGAACCAGAAATGGACGAGGGTGTGGCTGCATGGCTGTCGGGGGGTTGGGTAGCCACGAATCCCTGTTGAGGGAAAGGATCATTGAACACAGCTGGCGGGGTGGTGGCCACATTAGGAGGAGTGTGAGGGGAGACGTGTTGTCCGCGCAATGTGGCTTGAGACTCCCACATCTGTCGCATCTGGGGTAAGAGAGGACAATCGTGAGTGTAGTGACCGTAATCACTACAACACGAACAGGGCTTGTTTGTGCGAAGCGGCCTGTCCGGCCTGGGCGGGATGCCCTGAGGCTGGTTGCTAGTGTTAGGGTCCATACCAGAATTGGGTCCTCGGTTACCGGGGGCAGATGGGTTCTGGTTGCCTCTCCGCCTTCTTTGAGAAGAAGGGGGATTAATCGCACCCTGCTGTGCAAATACTTTCCCTGGAGGGGGTTGTAAGTGCTGTTGCGGGTTGTGAGGAGGCAAGGGAGGCGGAAGCGCATATGCTGGAGGAGCTGGCGCACCAGGCTGTGGATAAAAGTAAGGGTTGGGTTGGGCGACATTGAGGTAAGCAGGAGGTTGGGCAAAAGGAGGGGGCATGCCGTATCCTGGATACATGTTGCCGGGAGGGGGAAGAGTGCTTGAGGTGCTGGCCCCTCCCTGAGGGAGACCATAGCCCATAGGAGGGTGAGCAGATGGGTGGGAAAGAGATCCAACAATACGGTCGGCGGAATGAGATGCCCCCGGGGCGTTAGCGCCACCGGGCCTGGGGATGTCAGGAAGAACGGTATAAACATAACCAGATTGAGCGTAGATCAGGTCATATTTTAAAGCTATTTGGAGGGCGGCTTCTTCGGATTGAGGAAAGTGAGAGGCGACATCTTTGCCGATGGGAGATGGGAGGGTGCGAAGGAACCAGTCCATGTAAACCCGATCTTCAAAGGGAGGGGCTCGACATAAGCTCCGTCTTCATCGCCATTCCTGAACATGGGCAGAAAGGCGTGTGGAAGAAGATTGCTTAAATGAAGTCAAGAGCTCCGTACCAGTGTCGTATCGGAGAGGGAGCTGGAAGTACGACAAGAAGGCTTGGGCAAGAGTCTCGAACGTGGTATGGGAGGAAGTGGCCTGTTCGACATACCATTTAGAAGCTTCGCCGGTAAGTGTGCGTTGAAAAAAACGAAGACGGATGGAGTCATCGGTAATGGAGTTGGAGGAACACCACATGTGGAAAGACTGGACGTGATTGGTTGGGTCTTCGCCATTAAGGCCCTCAAACTTAGGGATATCAGAGGGTAGCTTGGTGGGCATAGCGGGCCAGGTAGTATTATGGTGAATGGGGTCATTAATCCACTGATGGAAATCGGGGAGGCTGAGGCCTGCAATGTACGGCAGCACAGGGGTGGCCGGAGTAGTGGTTGTGACGGTTCCGCTAGAAGTAGGGCCGGCATTGGGGCCGGGAGAACCGCTAGCATTAGGCCCTGATCCGGACATGGTGAAGGTAAAAGGGGGAGAACCGGAAGGAGAAGGGGGACCCGATGAATCGGGAGAGGAGTCGGAGTGCGGACTCGAAGGTGGACTGGCTCGACGACGACGGTGCGGAGCAGGTCGATCAACCGGAAACTGAGGATGAAGGCCAAGAAGTCTCCGGGAAAGGCGCCTTGGGGGCGCAATGATGGCGGGAAGAAGGAAACCGACAAGGGCAGAAAGGGACAGAATCAAGAAGGTCAAGGGCAGATAAGGTGCAGTGACGATTGATTTTAGAGTCTTTGCCAGGCGGTGTAAACCAGGCACTTCTTCACTTAAGGTCAGTGTGTGGTGTGCGTTAATTTTAATTTTTAAACCCTTTCCGTTGTTGAGAGAAAAAAAGTGTGCAACGTAGCTGAAAATAAACCTACAGAGAACAGAATAAAAATGCTGAAATAACAGAAAAATAACAGCTACATATGCATCTATCAAACCCGAGAAAGTGGGTCTCTCAAAACTATGCTGAAAAGAAAGGGAAAAACTATGGAAACACACACAAAGGAAGCTCAACAGATCTAGGGTCAAAGGGGACAGAGATCCGGAGGATAAAGCTGCAGATAAGGGGTGCAGATCACAGCCAAGAGACAGAGGCAAGGTGGCTGGAAAAAAGGGAAATCAGCAAAAAACCGGGGGGGGGCAAGGCAGAGGCCTTTAGAGGAGGTCCAAACAAAACGACAAGAGGTGATTTGAAAGGAAAAGAGGCTGATTTCGATGGATCTGGAAGTGAGGTCACAGATCTGGAAAAAGAAAGGGCTGAAGCTCTGAAACCGACGGCTGAAACAGCTGAAACTCTTCCACAAAAGTGGAGGGTACTAAAGCCCTAAGGGGCTGGGTTCCCACTTAGATGAGTAAAAACAGATCAGATCTTGGTCAAGGCGGGCTGAGACAGAGGCTGGAAAACCCTGGCAGAGGCTGCAGCAGAACCCAGAAAAATTACAGAAAAAATGCGGGAAAAAAGGCAGGTCGCAGGTTCTGACCTGATCTGAGTTGAGGTCGCAGGAAACAGGCCAAAAGGTGCGTCCGGGTCGCAGGTTTTGGGCCAAAAGGTGCGACCCCCCTGTTCCAGCTGTTTTGGCGGCAGATTTTCTGAAAAGTTGCCGTCTCAGTTGCGGCTGGTGTCGCTTACCTGCGCAATAGGGCCAGAAACACACGGAAGTTAGAAATTTTAGGTTTTTAGGGTTTTATGTGAAAAAAATGACATGAAAAGAGAAAAACTAAGCAGCTAAAAAAGAAGCCCTAGGGCCTGAAGTAGATGGATATGCAGGAATATGAAAAACGACAGCGGTCGTAATTTAAAACCCGTGTGGAGTCGCCATTTGTTAGTATGAATTCTTTGTCGAAGCGTACGAAAAAGAACCACTTTAGCTACGCATAACTAATAGCCCTAACAACAATAATGGGTGCAAAACATCTTCAGATCTGCAATTAGTAGTTAAAGTGCTGCAACAAACAGATCTATAAATGGAAAGACATTAAGCAGTAAAGTAAAGAGTTTGCTCCATGCATCCAACAGACAAGACAAGAACACGATTTTTGAATGAATTTTTATATTACGGGGCACCTGGGAGGAAACAAGAAGGTGTATCCAGATCTCCTCAATGGGATGGGTTCTTTGTAGTCCTCAGCACTTCAGATCTAAGCTTTCTCTCTCTTGTAGATGTAGAAAACCCAATGTAGAAGGTAGAGCTCAATGGGAGCAACAATGGCATAAAATGAGACCGAGTGTATAGATCCAGAGTGATCTAGTATGCAACCAAAAAGGTGAAGAATGATAGAAAACCCTCCCATTTATAACAACAAAATATTGGTCATTCTAGATCTTGGTGCATGATTAAAATAATGTTAACCAAATCTAGATCCACCTCTATGGAATATTTTATTATTATTTGTTGGAGGGAAAGGGTGTTTGACTTGGGTCAAATCCCTTGATTAGTAAAAATAAACAAATAAATGATTTATTTATCTTTTTAAGGAAGTGGTTGGGATATAATCAAATAAATAATGATTTAGTTGATTAATGGTGGTTGATTTGGTCATATTTAACAAGGAATATTATTTAAATACTATTCCTAGAAAAAAATAATAAGATAACTATGGGTTTATCTCATTAATTTCTTTGTTTTTGGGTTAAACATGACCTGAATAATAATTACCCAGGGTTTAATTAATTATTCCTTTTGGGGTTTTAATTAACATATATGCTACTTTACTGGGTAAAACTGGTCTTACATGAGGTACTTGGGTCCATCTAATGATGAAGAGTGATGACCAAAAATGGTGTAACAGCATAATATGATAAGTGTCCACCCTCGATGCTCCCGAATGGAAATCATTAATAACTTTCAAGGTCCCCGAAGGTGAGGCACTTCCGTAAAATCACATCGATACCACACGAAAGGGGTCACCGATAATCAGATAATTTCGGGACCGCATCGAATACATTGCTACTCGTGAGGAGAGGTATTAAGTCGAAATTTTGGTCCGGAGATAAATCATGAAATATCCATACCACGGTCGTATGACGATATCAAAACAACGTCTCATCAAAGGATGAACTTCGTATGTATCTCCGCATCAAGGGAGGGAAGATCACATATTGGTTCGATGTGAAAACTAGGGATTTATTTGATTTGGATTTGATGAATTCCATGGTCAAACTCTTGGAGAATAACTACCCATTTCAAGTACTTCCCCCCAAAAATTGGCGTGACAATATATGCCATCGGTTGCACCAAACGACCATATTTTTTCGAAGCAAGATGTAACGGCGAAATATTTGACAAATTTTTTAAATGACCGCTCACAACTAAATTTTCAACATGAGTATACCAAATTTCGTATCGTTGAGGTTCCGACTGTATAATAAATGGGATGTTCAATCACAATGTCATCTTCTTGGACCAACACCATAGATATAATAGATATGGTGGAAACGAGATATAAGAAATAGTCATGTCGATAGTTAGGGATTGAAGAGAGATTCTCAAACTAGTACATATTTCAAGGCATCAAATGATTTATGTGCAACACGTCCCAATGGAAGGGAATCAGCTTTTCGTTAGCGAGGAAATCCTTTGGTCACCAACAGAATTAGGGACGAATCTCTGGTTAGCTTTCCATTGGAGTATTTTTTAACTAAACTAAGGAAGAGGGGTGCTATAAATCAACAATTTCCTAGACTTTGAGAGGATCACTTAATTCCTTGTTTGGAAATAATGAAACCAAAGGAGTCGACGAGAACCAACATAGAACACACATACTTTTGTGGGTTAAGTCGAATATTATAGTGCCTACAACGAAAGAAAAATGGGCCCAATGTAAGTGTGTGTCAACCCACAGCCCGGAAACGGCAGGGAGATCGTCTAAATAGTTGAACTGATATAGTTACACATCATGCAAAAATCATAATCCATCGTACCGTTGAAACGGGCCCCTAAAGCATTTTTCTGGAGATGGAATGAGCTTTTCATAAGCGGAAAGTACCCAGGGAAAAATAAATCTGTTTTGCTGGTCTTCTTTGGACAATTTTGATTTGATTGTGTACACATGAGAATCTATCCATAAATGAATAGATGTAACCAAAAACAATCATAAAAACTCGGTCAATAAATGGGTTGTGTTGTCTCTCGAGCAAGCTCATTAACATCCCGATAATCGAAACATACTTGAATCATGACCGTCACATGATTGATTAACGTTTGAAACAAAATCGCCAAGGAATGAGGTATAAGGAAACTCAGCCTCGAAAGAATATTTTTTATCTTTAGCTTTTTATCCCGAAAGAACCTCTTTGGATGGACCGGACGGAGGCGTTATAAAAGACGAGGCTCGGGCATCATGATATGTTTTAATTTCATGCACCACTATGTTTGGGTATATATCTAGAATTTCTTCGTATGAAACCAAGAAAATACGTAGCTCTCAAACTCACGAAAAGGGCTCGGTAGCATATCAACTCAGCGTAAGCACATTTGCGATGTAAATATTTGACTATTGTCGTTTGGCTGAGAATCGAAATATCGAGAGGAATGGTCTCTTCTATATTCGAGAGGTTATTTTCTGTGAGCGTCGATCTCATGAATGGCAAACATACTCCGCAGTGGTTGACTCAGCTAGGTAGGTAAAAACCACCTCCAGATTATCTCCTATGGAATCGGAAGGGAGGAACGATGGTGATGCTCGTCCCATAGTACATACGACATCATGATCTCCATGATGCTTTCCGTCCGTTGAGAAGAGCACACAAGAAAGGATCGAGGGCATGACCACAATATAGGGATTGATCAACCCACACGATCAAGTGAAATGCAGGGGACACACATGCTCTGAGAGATGACTCCGCAATATTTCTCAACAAAGCTAAGTAGGCATCCTATCCTACAACCGTGGATGCTGTGTCCACCCAGCAAGACAACTCGTTTTCATAGATCGACTCCTAATCAGTAGGTAGATGATATCATGCTGATATAAGAAACGAAGGTGTGGAGTTAGGAAGAGAGAGGAGAGGAGAGGGGATCATAAGGGACGAATCCTTCAATAATCCAACTCCAACACAGCCGATAGGAATGTAGGATTCACAAGAGGGACACTTTTGCGTAACATTGGAATCGCAGGCAAATAAGTTGAGTTGGTATATGGATATGGGATCCTCGCTTGAGGAACATGATCATAGCGATAAGTAAGTTGAAACAATAGGAGCTAGAGCATAAAACCATGTGCTATCCCGCATGAAGATTATAATAAAATGATTAGTCAGTAAATTCTACTTCAATGGAGATGGCCTTTTCAATTTCACTACTTCGTGAGGGAATTAAAAATCACATAGGGTTGGTAAGTCCTTTCCATCACAGCATTTAATGTGATGGTCACTGATTTGAAGCTGAGGTGGAACCAATCGCCTTCCAAAGAAGACATAGAGACATGATGCATAGTGCCCAGGCTCCCTGATCCACAACAGAGAGAGATGAATGTTCTTACCATGGAAAAATGACCTAAAGCGTAAATATAACTCCGTAGCTGGAAGCCACGAGCCTAAGGCTTTTCATGAGAGAAAACCACTAGGTTGGAATCCGATGGGTCCACGCATACGATAGCCAACAACAAGGCTCTCTCTTAGGGCAAAAGTGTGAAATTTTGCAACACCTCAAGAGGTGAGACTATTGGGTTGACGGAGTACCGACTGATAGGTATTCAACCACATTGTACCTTTGGGCGCTTCTGAAACGAGGGTCGTAGGAAGACCGTTATGGATAAACACCCTTTGGAGGCTTCTTCTGATGCTAGGTCAAATCTCCGTAGGCAAAACATAATTGCATAGGAGGTCGGTTCCAAACTTGGTGTTGATCAAGAGCTCGACTCATTTGGTTGATTCATATTACCATAGTGTTTGTTCCGAGTGACTGGGCCACCAAAACATCGAGATTTCAACTTTGGAGGAGGAAAGCATCAAAACCGAGTCAGAGGAAGAGGGGTCCCGAGAAACATATGAGTCTCCTTATTTGGAAATGTGCCTGTTGACAGAATGTGCTTAAGAGTGATGATTTAAGAAAACTCGATTCACTTCGTCGCGTGAAGAACAATCACGTGCAGTGATCCTCATTGCAAAATCAAGCATGGGTATTTCCAGGCTTTTGTTTCGTCACTAGAAGATGAATTTGTTTGTTTATCCTATGGTGATGAATATTTATATTTTCTTACCTTTACCTTTCATTCCCGCTTACAAGTTTCCTTTTAGATTTTCCTCTATCGTATGAAATGGAATTTGTATCGTAAGTAGAGGTCGCATGGGTGGGATCGAGTGTTTCGGAGAAGGGAGAGGAAAGGTGCGATACTGGCTGGTTTACTCATCGAATGCAAACTGGAAGAACCGATAATGACATCAACGACATGATATTCTTTACTAGGTGGAAGAGGAACAATGTTTCGAAGTTGTCGCGGAGCGTTTGGTATCTTATCATAAGAATGTGCTCGACAGGGAATAAACCAGCATCTAAATATTGAGCACGAGAAATGAATTTGCTTCGGTCATGAATCCATTCCTCCTTGGCCATCATTTCCTTATGTATGAGCTAGACTTTTGACCAACCATTTCGCCAACAATTTATCGTAGAACAAAGGTCTTGACCAATCGGAGACGACGTATCCACTCATGAATGTGATCCGAAATGTGAGTGGAATCGATTGAATTAGTCAGCTCCATTCCATTTTCGTATCCGATGGGAAATCGAAATGTGTGAGGAAGGTGGCGGATAAAGTGATAAAAATTCAGAAACAACACTCTCTAGGTAATTAAAGACACCATTCTAGCCCCTACACTCGCAAGCATTCGACAGAAAAGACAGCAATGGTCGGAATCATCATCGAGGAGTTAGATGTAAGGCGCCCATCTACCTCGGTGGCCGAAATGAAGTAAAACTCAAGGCTACATCAAACCACGCTCACCGTAGCTAGCCCTATGAGGACAAAAAGAGGGGGCTCTCTCCGTCAATCTCGTAAAATGAGAAATAAGATGCGAGATGACTTACAATAGGAACCGATTTTAGGCTAGTAAAGAGATAGGTATGTTTGATTTTTGGTTTTTTGGTTTTTCGCCGGAGAAATGGGAAACAACATTTTGGGTCCTATGGATAAGGTCGACCTTGCGTATTTCCGAGTTGGGGCGAGGTAGGTGACGGTCTTGATGCTTTTGATTGGATATATGGACAAATAGACCGACGAGGAGTCGAAGAGGGCAAAGAAGATCCCAGATCCCTTTCTCCAAACACGGAAAACATATAGAACTAACTCGAATTCAAAGGCCGAGCACCGTAAATAATGGATTAAACCTTATTCACTAATTCAATTTAGTTCAGAAGCATATGAAAGGATGCCTGGTATACATTTAAACATGAAGAAACTTATAGTAAACAAAGAGAAAACACCATCAAGAACAAAACACCTGAAAGGATCCCAACAAGTGCCGCAAAAACCCCGATCTTTCCTTAGCCAAAATATGAAAAATATGTACAATGATATCAAAAGTCTCTCAAGAAAGTCCAACCCGTAGAATGCTCCCGTAAATTACACACATATAGATTCAACACGAACACCTTTTCCCCACCTCTAGGGGTCGGAATTCCCTCTTCGTGACCGCTCAACCAATTCTAATCATGGAACTACAATCTAGGCAAACAACAACTTGCCTCTAAAAAGAGTGGGAACCCATCCATTTTACATGATTTTTACCCTTTTGAGAGTGAATCTTCTAGAATAGATAAAAATAAGCCAAAGCAGCATGCCAAACATAAATTTACATCATAAAAACCCAAAAAATTCCATCCACAAGCAACCGTCCAAACTAGCCGAAAATCCTAGCCAGCATTGAAAATTCAGTGAAAATTTAAGTGGGTCGTGATTGAGCCAAGTGGGTCGCATTTTTTTTAGCCTAATTTTTTAAGTACTTCGGCATCCAAATTGTTTCAAGGAGCTCGTTGAAAGCCCCGGATGTTAACATATCCAACCCAAGTGGAATTTCCCAATTTGGAGCTCATTTGACCCTCCAAAACTTTTCTCCCGAAGTACTTCCCGCCGGTGCAAAGGTAAGAAGGGTGGTTTTCATGGTGTTTTTGAGCCTTTTGACCATCCGTATCCGATGAAATGCTTAGGTAATGTCCGAGGATGCATAACTAACCATGAAAAATCCAAAAATGCAAAAATTTTCCAAGAAGTGTCCCGAAAAAAAATGAGCATATGAGTGCGAGACCTACGAATCGAAAACCCGTTTTGTACCCAAAAATTTCAAAATGACAAAATTTTCTCCGACTCCGCTCAACGAGCGTGCTGTCCTCCATCATGTATCTGTCAAATAACGAAGCCTCGGCCAAAATCCGAAGTGATTAGGCCTTTTCCGCCGTCTTAGTGCTTCGCACAACCTCTCTTTCGGGGGATCTTCATTCTCGCTTTGGTAAACATGCATGCGAGCCCACACGATTTTCAAGGACGTACATGTCTTTGTCTCGATTAGCTCGCCAAAATTTCTCCGTATGAATGTCTACATGTGTGAGCAAATATCTCGACTCACCTCGGTGTCATGTCACCAGGTCTCTTCGATTCCACCTGCCGGTCCTCACGGATTCGCACGCAGCCTCATAATATGTGAGCTCATCCTCGTCGTTTGTTGCGCCGCTCCAACAATTTATCACCCACCGAGCCTTCTCACTGATCTTTTCACTTGTCATTCTCTTCCCTTTTCTCTCGGATGACTTCCTCGGGCCGAGGCTAGAGAGCTCGTATCAATATCAATGATCGTGAAATCAGGTTCCGCCCTCCCCGATGGGCCCTCATCATGCATGGGGCTTGCCCCCGTCCCGTATCCGTACCGCGCTCGAAGAAGAAGGCGAGACCCCTTCCACATCATGATAATACTCGGTCAACATGAAGTCGGGCAAGACCCCTTCCACCTCATGTGGAGATAATACTCGCCGTGTAGCCGCAATAAGGCCCCGTGGCCTCGTTGATATGCTGCAACCAAAGGAGCGCTCGATATGCTCAACCTCGTGAATGTCCGGGCCGGTGTGGAAGGCTCTCCCGGCATCATGAACCTGCCTCAGAGGCGGCCGTGGCACCGTGAAAAAGTCAACAGAGATGAAATCCTCCCAAGTAATGCCCCTGCTCGCCAATCGATGTAACACCATGATCTTGATCAAAGCGTAATGATATACCCCCGTATCGCCGCGCCGGACTCGTCTTCTTTTGTACAAAAAAATCACCATCCCTCCGGTATGTTGCGACATATGGAAGTACAGAATATTCATCATACGTACTCCCTTTGTGAAGTGCATCAACAAACGAATATGGCACGCAAAGAGACGGCATATCTCGCTCGTCAACTAAAATACCGAATGATAAGTTTCATCAATGTGCAAACTCATCCCCCAAGAATCCGAATGGAAAAACTCGCCCCGTACCTCATATCCAAATTTTAATGTATGGTTCATAGTGGAATTTTCAAATGTTGACGTTTGTTCCATTCCTCGCCCATGTTTGGTATGCCGTTGGGTTTCTGAGCAATAGTCAAGGGTGACAAATGAAATCAACCCTGCAAGATTTCCTCATCTTTTCATCCCGTAAATGTAGAACAAATGTATTTGTGCCGCCTTATTTACAGCTTCTAAGCCTAGCAATCATTTCACAAAATCGAAACATGACAAATACCGAAAACAATCCATTGCTAGTGGACATGTCTGCAACCGAGCTGTGCGAAGTAGCTCCTCTCTGCGATGATCACCACCTTTGATAACTCGTAACCCCGTGGCACATTACCTCTGGGCCGTGTGGACTGATCGCCCGACCTTGCTCATATACCTACTCTGTCGACATGGCTTTGAACAAGATATTGCAATATGTATACCGATATAAATGCAAAGAAAATGGCTATTATAATGGTGTTTCAACAATTTAATAGATATCACCCACCGTCAAAGTACCATAAGGAAACAAACAATGACAACAAACATTTTAGGTGGATTGAGATAAAAAGAACAGCCCGCTTTAATTAAAAGTGAAATTCTTGACAAATGGTAGCGTGCAGCCTTTAGAATACTGGATAAAATTTGTCAAAGGGAACAATGAGTATAAGACCGTGTTTGTCAATGGGAAGTGAGACACAATATGACAATGATCACCATGAAACAAAAGCCATGACAAGCAGTAAAACAATGATGATGGACAATGGTATAACGGTAGTGAAGGGCAAGTGGGGGCTTTGACAATACATGCAAAGGTAGATATATCAGAATCATAAGCAAGGTGGGAAAATACTCACAAACCATCCATATGTATTTAAAACCCTTATAACAAATCAGCCATGAATGTAGGGTTTCACTTTTCCATTCAAATGTTTAAAGTCTTCAAGACACCACAACCACATTTAAAAAATCTAATTTGTTAAATGGCCGAGAACCCCAGGCAAGCACTAGACATTACCTGAATTTAAAACCGGGCGTCCAACGCAATTCTTTCGAACTCGTTAGCAAGTGGTCGCATGCGACGAAGTGGGTCGCATTTGCCAAGTGGGTCTCACGACCTCCGTACTCACAATTTACAAAACACGATTTCGGCCTCCAAACACTTGATTTCACTTCTATGTCAAACATTTTGGAAAATGAACTTGTTTTCCATTTTATACATGAGGAAAATATCTTTCACAATCAGATTTGGATTCAAATCTATTTGATAACCACATTACAATGTTTCGCATTTTTACATTTGGTCTTATCACAATATCTCTTTTGGCTTTTCCGAGTTTTGAACTGATGATTTTGTTGTCTCGCAGGATGTGGCTCTTTAGTCAGGGAAAGATCAGAGGTCTCAGTAAAGAAACTTCTTCTTGGTCAAATGAATACAATTTATTACAAAAATAGAATTGAACACTTTCTAGTTCCAAAATGTAGTTTCTTGGACTAGAAATGTTTTCAAATGCTTATGATAAAATATGAAATCAAAATTTTATGGAACTAACCCTGCGACTGCGGCTTTATAGACAAAATATGCAAATGACCAAAAAACCCTAGACCTTCAGGAATAAAGACACTTATTATTACTTAATGACCATAAATGAAATGACGATGAATTTGGAGTGATTTTTGAGGAATTTTTTTAAATAGCCCTCACAGTGTAAGTTATTGAGAAAACATAAGATACCGTACCCTCGTCAGTCAGTCGTCATGCTCCTAGCGAAAATGCAACGAAGTGGAACAAGCGAGACACCTAAGAATGAATATGCAAAAACGAAATGATCACTCTATTTGAGGGTCGTAAAGACCGACTCTAACAAGATGAACACCATAGATGATGAAGGCCATGAATACGTGCCGATGGGTATTCTCCAAGATTCCCATTCACTTTGGGATATCGTATGGAAACTTAGTGGGAACACTGGCCACCATGGCGAATGAGTGATGGGGTCGCTTAATATGTCGAGTTAGGTTCTGTAATTCGAGTAGTAGCAACAAAAGGAAACTACCGATTAAATCTCCGAGGACGATGACCCGTAAGAAGGAACAGCCTTTATGGGCACTATCGAAAGCAGGCAGGCGGACAAGGAGGGTCACGATAATAAAGGAACCTCCGGTTGCCAGGCATGTGGAGGGTTCTTACACCCGTACATACAAAGTGGGCTTGTTGCCCAACCCCAGCAGATGGGAGATAAAGCCGTTGGAATGGTTGGGTGTAGGATTTGCCGGTGCCTTGAAAAGGTGCACAGATGTGTCCACACAAATATTCCATGAGGGCTTTGTATTTCGTGCATGTCGGGTTTAGATTTGTAGATTGTGCCACCTGTACAAGAATTTGACCTCATCGAAACTCGGGTAGAGCACTCAGTGCAAGTGATCGAGAAGATGAGGAAACCTTGTACAGCTTCTGACAAAGCGATGCCTAGGAAGAACCATAGCACCATCGGAATAGGTCAGAAGGTTGGCACACTATGTATTTTTTAACTTGTTTTCGAGGTGTTTATGATAGATACAGATTTGCGATGTGGAAGGTGAAATCTTTAGATTTAGCAATCGATCCAAAATGAAACTAAAGCTGAATGGGTGAATTAGGTCTTTCCAAACATTGGAAACCACTCCCAGATAAGGTGGACCATACTAGGTAGGATTACCATATTGAGGTACACCAAAACAGGTTTCGATGCATAAGGATGAGAAGATAATGGAGGCAACTACGATCTATATGGATGGCATCCAACACAAGGAGAGCTAGGGCTGCACGAGGGCGCTCGATTTTTAATCCACCTACAAGCACAAACCCGCGTCGCTATATCGTAGGTGTATCTAGATGAAGAGGAGTAGATTGTGGAATTCGATAAGAGTAAGTACCGTACATCATTCCCAAAATTAGCGACGAGATGCTCCAGGACTCAGAAGCCAATGCCACCAAAAGGCACCAGAGCAATGCGACCCATAACCGTGATAGGTGGGCCACCACACAAATGAGTTTTTGGTAAAGCCATGCACATAATGAAGTGACACGATGTCTCAACCATAGTGGTGGCTGGAAAGTTGGGAGCCCTAATCAATTCCAATCATGCTGGATAACTGAACAAAGATTATTTGCCAAAGATCCTAGGTAAGCCTAAAGAATCGTGTAAAGGATGTTAGAGTTGGAGCTCGAGGAGGTGGAAAAGCTGAGCTTTGGATAGGAGCCGCCTGATCTCCTTCCCAATGAACATGAGAAGAAAGAGGGAGGCGCTTTCTGGGAGTGGGATATCTTCACTACTTAAAACGGTGCCGTATGGAAGAGGTCTCATCACCGAGCCCAGGAAAATCGGCTCTCGTCTCGTTGAAGGTCAACAAGAAATTGTAGCAGCACACACTAGTGTGTGGACTAAAGGTCATAGCGCATTTACTATTAGTGTGAAGGCCAATTTAATTTAATAAATTAGTGCAATGTCTAATTTAATTTTTCTCCCTAACTAAATTGGATAATAAAAATGTAATCTTATCTCATAATAACTTGTAATAGTTAACCGAGTGTGATAAAATCAGCTTAGCTCATGAAATTTCAAGTTGAGGGTGGTCGTGAGGCATGCAAGAGGATTCTATTAGAGGTGGAGTTTGAATTGCAGCTTGGTGCATTAGTTTAATGCATGAGTAATCAATTAACTCGCTAGGGTGAGTTAAAAGATAGCTGAAACTAGTTGTAAATCGTTTGCGCATCTAGTGAGAGACCAAAGTGAATTAAATCATATTTAATTCACATACCAAGTGATCTGCCATGCAACTGATGATTTACTATTAATAAAATGCATGCATGTCAGCTCCAAAGGGAGACCTACTTGAGACAAAGGTTAAAGGGATGTTAACTATCAGCATGTACCATTAGTAGGATTTCCCGCGTGCAACTAGACATCCATTCGGATTGCCCACGATCCTTGAGCAGTTGAGAAAGGATGAAATTCCTAAGGAATAGGGATTGAATTCCACATGAATTGCGCAAGGCAGCATGACCGATTAGAGGTCGAGAATTGGCTAAGTGTTGCTGATTTTGCATGGATAAGTGTGAGACAGCTTGTGAGAGATGAAAGAGACTTCTTGTGAGAATGTGCATTGTACTTGCTGCTGCATGCATTCCACGTGAATATACAATAGAAGATAGAGGGTTTTTGAGCAAGAATATTTCGTGACATATGTGTTGTGGCCTGATTTGTTTCTTCGCACTTGTCGTGATTGGCGATCATGTTTATTTTTCACACGATTTGTAGAAGGATTCAATATCTATATCTAGTGCTATCAGCTCGATTAGATCGAATCCATTGATACATATGTTTGTATAATTTCTACATGGTATTAGGAGCACAGAATGCACTATAGTGGAGGAGAAGCCGAGTTTTGTGACCTCCTCTAATAGAATCTGAATTTGCAAAGTATTCTTGGAGACAGTAGTAGATCAAGATCGGCATATGGGCTATTTAATGACTTTTGACATTGGAGCATGCACTGCGAGGTGCCCACTATATTGCGTGGAAAGACAGAGAGGATGGAGGTAATACCGGAGAGAGACAATGGGTTGAAATAATTAATTGATAATGACATTACTAAACCCGCCGCATACAACATGTCGCAAATCATAGATGCTTGGAAAATAAGGCTGCAAAGGCGTAGTAGGATCTCACCGGAGTAGAGTGCGTAGACCACATTGTCTCCAAGTCGCCATGGAAAAGAGACACCATACGAAATGTGGAAGCTTTCAATAGATATGTTTTTCGCAGCAACAATTATCATAGAAAAATTGGATCCAAGGATGTGGCACCAGAAAATCAAAATGGAGCAGAAAGGCGACATCATTCTGGCAATATTTAACAAAGTCTGCCATTCAATGCCTGTGATGAGCTTGGAAGGCTGCCCTCGAATTATCGTCACGGATGATGACTTGGTGACGCCTAGTCTTTCTAGGACTTCCCCAAGAGTTGGCATAGTTAGTCATGCACTTTGTCACGAGTGGGAGAAGTCATGCCAGATTGGGGACGACTTTGGTCGGATTTGGTGCAAGAAGAATTCATGCGAATACCAAGGGATCGATATTCATCTAAGACAAATGATGAAGAAAATTATGCTTTGTATGCCAAGGCGAAGAAGGGGAAAGGAAATAAATCCTATTCCAAATCTAAGTCCGCAAAAGATGGATGAAGTGTGACATGTCCAAAGTGAAGCATTTTCACCATCGCGAGCATGGTCATTATGCCACTAATTTGTCCAAAAGAAGAAGAACAAGAAGGCTTCAGATCCGCAGCTGGTGAGGCTTTGGCCTCGCAATTTGAGTTGAAGCTTCTCGCTCATTGCATGCATGGTGTCAACTGAAATGGGATCAGTGTGGTACTTGGATAGTGGTAATATGCATGAAGGGATACAAAGAACTTTTTCAAGCAGCTTGGAGGATACAGGGCCTCCAAATGCGATATTGAAATGGGTGATGACAGATGGTACAAATGCTACTGGGATTGGGTACGCTATGCTTCCAAAGATAGTCGATAAACCCTTCTTATTAAAAATATGTAATGCATGTACTAGTGCTTGAAGAAAAATTTAGTTTCAACATAGAATGTTGGAGGATAGAGGCTATGATGTGGTTTTCAAGTAGGGAAAGATTTCCTTCGACACAAAGCCACATGGACAAGCCAAGAAGATTGGACTCTGTGAAGAATATCTATTAAACTTGATGTAGATGGTCGACAACATTGATGGGTAAGGTACAAAAGTGGTGAGCCAGGATGAGGGTGAGATATGGCATAGGAGATCAGGCCATTTACACTACGAGCCTTGAAGGTCATGCTATAGTATTTCTACGGGTCTTCCCAAGGGTACTCTTGCGATAGATAGACACATGCAAGGGATGTACTATGGGGAAGTATTGCAAAGGCCACTTTTCACGAGAAGGAGAACCGAGCTTCAGAAATCCTTGAGAGAGTTCACTTGAGACGTGTGTGGACCATTCTCTATCGTCAACATCAAAGCATAAGTACTATGTGATCTTTGTTGATGATTTTTTCTAGAAAGTGTTGGATCTACTTCATGTAGAATAAAGACCGACGTTCTCAAAATTTCTTGAGTTCAAAGCACTGTGGAGAAAGACACAGGGGAAGCATGTGAAGAGCTCTTAGTAGCGAAAAATGGTGGTGAGTACAACTCCAATGAATTCAAGAACTTTATGTAACAAAGATGGAAATTTGGGAGAGAGACTGATTGCGCATCATAACCCACAAAAAAATGGGTCGCAGAAGAAATGAATAGAACAACTGTGGGTGCAACAAGAGTGATGTTGCATGATCAGCGGCCCACTGCTGATCTGTGGGTGGAGGCACTAAACACAAAGATATTTGTGTGAAACCGTAGTCCTCATAGGATACTGTCATGAGTACACAGAAGAGTCTTTTTCGGTAAGAAACTCGATGTTTCATATTTTAAAATTTTGGCTCATCTGTTTATGTGCATGTGACCAAAGACGCCGAAAGAAGCGCAAACCAACATCTCGAGATTGAGATATTTTGGGGTACACCGATACTCCCCACAATTATAGGGTGTATTTTCCAAACAACAGGATGACTGTTGTGAGACGGATATAAAATTTGATGAAGAGAACTCATGCGATTGTCCCTTGAGAGGGAGATTGATTTGCATGCATGAGGAACTCTGGTTCCAAAGAATGAACCTCAAGATGTGGAGCAACCACATGTGGAGGATCATGGAGTGGCCGAAAACACTCATGCAGTGAGCCATCCACCGCACTTGGTAGAAGGCGACCACCAAGCCGACAGATCGAGACTTGACGCCGCAGAACAGGGAGCACCTACTTCACCGTGCGACGTAGAGCAGCTCCGGATAGGTTTATTGGATACGTGTTCTTATGAGCAAGTGTATTGTGATAGAAACATCATCATTTTAGAACCAATGCAACAACCAATTTGGGTTGATGCTATGGTTGAGAAGTATGACTCCATCGTCAAGAACAGCAGTATGCTGGGTAAGTTGTCTCAAGACTGGTCATAAAATCGCTGGTTGGATCTAGATGGATCTATAAGGTGAAGTAGGCGATAGATGGAAACTGTGGAGAAGTACACGACCATATTTTCGGCCTAGGGGATTATCACAAGTTGAGGGGATTGACTGTGAGGATAATTTTCAGCCCGCTTGCAAACATACTCTTCCATTAGATCTATCCTGCACTCAACGCAGTAGGTGGCACATTCATGAGATGGATTTGAAAATACGTTTCTCAATGGAGTTATTGAGGAAGAAGTGCTACATAGAGCAGCCCAGTAGGTTTCGAGATCTTTGAAAGTGAGTCGATAGTGTCGACTCAAGAGACCACCGTATGGGTTGAAGAAAAGCACCTCGTGCTTGGTACACCCGGCATTGATAGCTATTTCACTGTTAGGCTTCACTAAAAGTGAAGCATGCGAACCTCGTGAATAGATTGTGGTTGATGGTAGCTCTTGGTTATCATACTTTTATGTTGATGATCTAATTTTGATAGGTGATGAGCAATGAGAAACTCTTGCAAGGAGGATCGCAAGGGGAGTTTCAAATGAAGGACATGGACTCCTCCACTATTTCCTCGTTTGGAAATATGGTAGCGGGATGGTGAGCTATTTGTTTCTCAAGGCAAGTATGCCAAAGAGATTCGTGCAAGTTTTCACATAGAGAGCTACAAACCCATGGATACTCCCTCTTCAAATAAATTGGAGGAAAGAGGATGCTACTCGTGGAGAAGAAGTGGACGCTACTATCTGCTGCATAGCTAGTGGGTTCACCGATGTACTTGGTGAACACTGCACTGCATATTTCTATGCAGCTAACCAACTAGTCAAGCTATGGTTAAGCCGACAGTACTCTTTTGAAGGCGGGGAAATAATGTCTTTGAGACATCTTAGGGCACTACAAAGTATGGATTATGGTATAGAAGGACAGAAGGAGTGAAGCTCAAGGATTCATGGATGTAGATTTGATAGGTAAAATCCATCGACAGAAGAGACACATCGTGAGGGATATTATAGCAGAGGATCGACAACAGCTTTTGGTATAGCAGAAGAAAGGACTGTGGCACTCAGTTCGCCCGAGGCGAGTACATGGCAAAGGAAGTCGTCGCATGTGAGGCTATCCGGATGAGAAATATGCTAGTTGGTTTGTTTGGTTCTCGGGATTGATCCGATGATGACACATTGTGATAACCATAGCTGCACTAAACCTTAATTAATCCGATATTCCATGATAAGTCCAAGCACATAGACATTCAAGACCACCATCTCAGATATTGTGTTCGCAGACGATTATTTTATTTCAATACATTCCCACGGAAGATCGTGATGAAGATATCTCGACGAAGGCGCTCACTAGAGAGCAAATTCTGAATACCATAGAGGCAGATTGGGGTGGCATATAATCCATTTCTTTTGTTTTAGAGAGAGTGTTGAAGGTCAACAAGAAATTGCAGCACACACACTAGTGTGGGACCACAAGTACTAGCGATACATTAGGTGAAGGCCAATTTAATTTAATAAATTGGTGCAATGTCTAATTTGATTTTCCCTTAATTAAATTGGACAATAAAATGTAATCTTATTCATAATCACTTGTAATAGTACCGAGTGTGATAAACCCGCTAGCTCACGAATTTCGAGTTGAGGGTGGTTGGTGAGAAAGCGTGAAAGAGGATTCGTTTGTTATGGAGTTTTAATTGCGCTTGTGCATTAGTTTCAATGGCATGAGAGTACCGCTAGACTCAGCTAGGTGAGTTAAAGCCGCCTGAACTAGTTGTAACCGTTTGTTGCACTAGTGAGACCAAGGAATTAAATCATATTTAATTCACAATCAGGTGATCTACCATGCAACTAATGATTTACTATTAATAGATGCATGCATGTCGTTCCGGGAGACTCAGTTGAGACAAAGGTTAAAGGGATGTTAACTATCATTTGTATCATTAGTAGGTTTCTGCGTGCAACGTAGACATCCATTGATTGCCCATGATCCTTGAGGCAGCTTGAGAAAGGATGAAATTCCTAAGGAATAGGGATTGCATTCCACATGAATTGTGTATGCGTGTGCTGATTAGAGGCCGAGAATTGGCTAAGTGTTAGTCGATTTTGTCCGGACAATGTGAGACAATTGTGAGGCAGAGAATCTGTGAGAAGAGTGCATTATAATTGTTTCATGATTCCATGTTGAATATACAATATAGATAGAGGGGTTTTGAGCAGCAGGCTTTCCCGAGAAAACATTTCGTGTTGTGGTTTGATTTGCTTTCTGCACTTGCTGGATTGGCGCATCGTGGTTATTTTTCCACAAGTGATTTGTAGAAGGATTCAATATCTAGCTTTAGTACATTGCTTGATCGATTGAATCCATTGATATACATATGTTTTGTATAATTTATACATGGTACAAGGCACATGAAATCACTATAGTGGAGGAGAAGCCGACTTCTAGACCGAATAGAATTCAAATTTGCAAAAATATTATTGGTACGATAGGAAGATCACAAATCGAAATGGCTTTCAATGGCTTGAGATTGGAGTATGAACTTGAGGGCAATTCCAATTATATTGCGTGGAAACACAGATGGAGGCACACATCGAGGGCAATGGGTTGAAAGAATTCATTGATAATGAAATTCCAAAACCCGCTGTAGCGTATGCCGCAAATATTGATGTCGCAAAAGATTGTTGCAAAGGTGAGGATGATCCTACTATGGGGAGTACGAGACCACATTGTCTCAAGTCTCCATGGAAAAGCGACACCATATGAAATGTGGAAAGCTTTGATAGATATGTTTCAGAGCAAATGCTTTGATTATATAAAATTGGCATCGAAGGACAAAGTTTAGAAAATAAAAATGGAGAAAGGCTGGCACCATTTCCGAAATATTTAACAAAGTTTTTCCAATGTCGGGATGAGCTCGGGAGCATCATAATTACTGTCAGAATGATGACTTGGTGAGCCTAGGTCTTCTAGGACTTCCCAAGAGTTGGCATAGTTATCAGGACTCTTTCAATGGGATAATTAGGGAAATTTTGAGGTCTAAAATGGGCCTCCTAAGGAAATTATAAAATAATAGTGGAAATAATAAAATAAGATTTGATTACATCATCAAATTTTAGAGGGAAAAGAAAAACTACTTTTTTTCAACTCGTATTTTAACTTATCTCCCAAATGCTTTACTCAAATTTCAAGTGGGAGTACTCGCTGGATGCAGTATTAGTTCCTCATCCAAGGAATACCCATATTGCATACTTTCTGATGGATTCTACTACACGCAAAAATGAGAAATACATGAAAAACATGATTGCAATCACGTTTTTTCATGGATTTATCATTTTTCATGTAGTAGGGCCCATAAAAAGTATGAAACATGGGTACTCCTTGGATGAGGAATTAAATTTTTGCATCCATCGAGTTTCTCCCGCTAGAAATTTGAGTAAAAAAATTTGGGAGATATGTTGAAAATACGAGTTGAAAAACAGTTTTATTATTATTTATTTTTATTTTTTATATTTTTACCTTTTAACTTAAAAAAAATGGTGAATCATCCCCCATGGTTGACATCATCATCTTGAATCCTATTGGTTCTTATAAAGTTTATTTTGGTTGTACATTTTTCTTATCGTGCCCATTTTAGACCTCAAATTTCCCCTAATGGGAGAGGTCGCGTAGATTGGAAATGACTTTGGTCGGATTTGGTGCAAGAAGAATTACGTGGAATACTAGGGATCGATATTCATCTAAGACAGATGATGAAGAAAATTACGCTTTGTATGCCAAGGCGAAGAAGGGGAAAGGAAATAAATCCTACTCCAACCTGAGTCCGACAAAGATGGACAAGAAGTGTGACATGTCTCAAAGTGAAGCATTTTCACCATCACGAGCATGGACATTATGCCACTAATTTGTCCACAAAAGAAGAAGAACAAGAAGGCTTCAGATCCGTAGTTGGTGAGGCTTTGGCCTCGCAATTTGAGTTGAGCTTCTCGCTCATTGCATGCATGGTGTCCAAAGGAAATGGGATCAGCGTGGTACTTCGATAGTGGTGAATCTTTCCACATGAAGGGATACAAACATTAGGGGAATTTTGGAGGTCTAAAATGCCTCCTAAGAAAAATGTACAACCAAATTGTACCTCTATAAAAACAAACAGGATTCAATATGATGATGTCAACCATGGGGGATTATTAACCATTTTTTAAAGTAAAAGGGTAAAAAAGATTAAAAATACAAAACAATAAATAACTTTTCAACTCATATTTTTCATATCTCCCAAAGTGTTTAATCACGATGAGCATTGTTGGATGAAAATTTTACTTCATCAGGGGTACCCGTTCCATATTTTCGATGGACGTTACATGAAAAATGAGGAAATGTATGACGTGATTGCAAATTACATAATTTTCATGTATTTCTAATTTTTCCGAGGTAGGGTCCATTGAAAGTATGCAACATGTACCCTTTGGAAAGAGAATTAAATTCTTGCATCCAATGAGTCCTCGACGATGATTAAACATTTGGTGTAGGTGGAGAATACGAGTTGAAGGTAGTTTTATTTTCTTTCCTCTAAAATGACATGTCATCAAATCTTATTTGATTATTTCACTATTATTTTATAATTTCTTAGAGTCCATTTTAGACCTCAGAAATTTCCTAATGGAACTTTTGAGCTTGGAGGATAAGGGCCTCCGATGCATATTGAAATGGGTGATGACATCGGTATAGTGCTACCGAGATTGGTACGCTAGCTTCCAAAGATAGTTTAGGTAATCCCTTATTATTAAAATATGTAATGCATGTACTATGCTTGAAGAAAATTTAGTTTTAGCTCGAAATGTTGGAGGATAGAGGCTATGATGTGGTTTTCAGTGAAGGGAAAGCTTTCATTTCGACACAAAGCCATATGACAAGCCAAGAAGATTGGGATTCGTGTGAAGAATCTTTATAACTTGATGTAGATGGATGCACACCATTGATGGGTAAAGTGGACAAAGTGGTGAGTCCCGATGAGGGTGAGTTATGGCATAGGAGATTGGGCCATCTACACCACGATGTCTTGAAGGTCATGCAACGTATTTCTACGAGTCTTCCCAAGGGTACTCTTGCGCAAATAGACACATGCAAGGGATGTACCATGGGGAAGTATGCAAAAGGCCACTTTCTCATGAGAAGGAGAACCGAGCTTCGGAAATCCTTGAGAGAGTGCACTCAGACATGTGTGGAGCATTCTCTCATCGCCGACACAAAGAGCATAAGTACTATGTGATCTTTGTTGATGATTTTTTCTAGAAAGTGTTGGATCTACTTCATATAGAATAAAGATCGTATGTTTCTCAAAAATTTCTTGAGTTCAAAGCACTGGTGGAGAAAGACACAGGGGAAGCATGTGAAGGCTCTTAGTAGCGAAAATGGTGGTGAGTACAAACTCCAATGAATTCAAGAACTTCGTAGCAAAGAAGGAATTCGAGAGAGACGATTGCACCTCATAACCCACAAAAAAATGGGGTCGCAGAAGAAATAATAGAACAATTGTGGGTGCACCATGACCGATGTTTCATGATCAGGGACCTACCGTTGCATCTCCGGGGTAGAGGCATGCAACACAATGGTATTTTTGTTTCAAAACCTTAGTCCTCATCGGATACTTGGCATGAGTACACCAGAGGAGTCTTTTTCGTAAGAAACTTAATGTTTCATATTTTAAAATTTTTGGCTCATCCGTTTATGTGCATGTGACCAAAGACGCCAAAAAGAAGCGCAAACCAACATATGAGATTGGGATATTTTTTGTACACTGCTATTCCCTCCCACAATTATCGGTATTTTTCCAAACAACAGGATGACTCGTTGTGAGACGGGATATAAAATTTGATGATGATAAATCCATGCGATTGTCCCTTGAGAGGGAGATGGATTTGCATGCGTATGAGGAACTCTTGGTTCCAAAGAATGAACCTCAAGATGTTGAGCAGCCACATGCAGAGGGATCATGGAGTGGCATAAAACACTCACGTAGAGCCATCCACCGACTCTGGTAGAAGGTGCACTGACAAAGCCGACAGATCGAGACTTGATGCGCAGAGCATGTAGGAGCACCTACTTCACCGTGATGACAAAAGGAAATTTCCGGATAGGTTTATCGGATTCATAGCTCTCTATGAGCAAGTGTATTGTGACGAAACCATCCTCCTTTTGAGTAAGCAATGCAACAACCAATTTGGGTTGACGCTATGGTTGAGGAGTTTTGACTCCATCATCGAGAACAGTGCATGGGAAGTTGTCCCAAGACCTTTCGGAAAATAAATGGTTGGATCTAGATGGATCTATAAGGTGAAGCAAAGTGACAGATGGGAGTGTGGAGAAGTACACGACCAAATTTTTGGGCCAGGGGGATTATCACAAGTTGAGGGGATTGAATATGAGGAGACTTTTCGAGACAGAGTTGCAATATACTCTTCCATTAGATCTATCCTTGCACTCTCACGCAGAGATGGGGTGGCACATTCATGAGATGGATGTGAAAAACCAAGCGCTTCTCAGAGTTATTGTGGAAGAAGTGTACATAGAGCAACCCTAGAAGGTTTCAAGATCTTTGAAAGTGAGTCGGATGTGCGTCGACTCAAGAGAGCACCGTATGGGCCGAAGAAAGCACCTCATACTTGGTACACTCGTATTGATAACCATTTCACTGTTAGGCTTCACCAAAAGTGAAGCTGATGCGAACCCGTAATGCATTGTGGTTGATGGACTAAGCTCTTGATTATCATACTTTATGTTGATGATCTAATTTTGACAGGTGATGAGCATACGATAACTTATTTCAAGAAGAATCTTGCAAAGGAGTTCAAAATGAAGGACATGGGACTCCCACTATTTCCTTGGTTTGGAAATCATGGTAGTGGGATGGTGAGATATTTGTTTCTCATGTCAAGTATGCCAAAGAGATTTTGGGTAAGTTTCACATGGAGAGCTGCAAACCCATTGATACTCCTCTTCTAAGACATTGGAGGAAAGAGGATGCTACTTCAGGAGAAGTAGTGGACCCTACCGTCTCACAGCAACTAGTGGGTTCACTGATGATACTTGGTGAACACCGAACTAGACATTTGCTATGCGGGCTAACTAGAAAGTCTAAGCTATGGTTAAGTCGACGAAGCTCTTTTGGAAGGCGGGGAAGAATTTCTTGAGATATCTCATGGGCACTATAGAGTATGGATTATGGTACAAAAGGACAGAGGGAGTGAAGCTTCAAGGATTCATGGATGTAGATCAGTGAAATCCGTCGCATGAAGAGAACATCTGAGGGATCTTCAACATAGGATCGATAATAGTTTCTTGGTACATTAGGAAGCAACGATCTGCGACACTTAGTTCAGCCGTGGCGCAGTACATGGTAGCAATTCGGCCGTATGTGAGGCCATCCGGATGAGAAAGATCTTGGTTGGTTTGTTTGGTTCTCATATGGATCCGACAAAGGATACATTGTGATAACCGCAGTTGCATAAACTCTCGGTTAATATGATATTCCATGATAGGTCCAAGCACATAGACATTCGGTACCACCATCTCGTATATTGGGTTCGTAGGCGCATTGTGTTACTTCAGCACATTCCCACGGAAGATCAGATGCATATATTCGACGAAGGTGCTCACCAGAGCAAATTCGAATAACATAGAGGCAGAGATTGGGAGTGGAAGATAACCTTTCTTGTTTATAGGGAGTGTTGAAGGTCAACAAGAAATTGAAGCACACATACTAGTGTGGGACCACATGTCCTAGCGATACATTAGTGTGAAGGCCAATTTAATTTAATAAATTAGTGCAATGTCTAATTTAATTTCCCCTTAATTAAATTGGACAATAAAATGTACATCACTTGTATAGTTAATCGAGTGTGATAAACTTAGTTAGCTCGTGAATTTCAAGTTGAGGGTGGTTGGTGAGGCATGCAGAGTGATTCTATTAGTTATGGAGTTTGAATTGCATTTGGTGCACTATTTTAATGCATGAGTAATAAATTAACTTAGTCGTGAGTTAAAGTTAGTTGAACTAGTTGTAACTCGTTTGTTGCACTAGTGAGAGAACAAGTGAATTAAATCATATTTAATTCACAATCGTTGATCTACCATGAAACTCGATGATTTACTATTAATAGCCGCATGCATGTCGGGCTCTAGTGGAGACCTAGTTGAGACAAAGGTTAAAGGGATGTTAACTATTAGTTGTATCATTAGTAGGTTGCCCGCATGCAAACTGCACATCCATTGGATTGCCCATGATACTTGGAGCAGCTTGAGAAAGGATAAAATTCCTAAGGAATAGGGATTGCATTCCACATGAATTGCACAAGGCAAGTAGGCTGATTAGAGGCCGAGAGTTGGCTAAGTGTTGGTCGATTTTGTCCGGATCAAGGTGAGCTAGTTGTGAGTGCAAGAGAATGCTCTGAGAAGAGTGCATTGTAATTATTTCATGATTCCATGGTGAATATACAATAGAATATAGAGGGGTTTTGAGCAGTAATATTTCCCCGAGAAAAAATCAGTGTCATGGTTTGATTTGTTTCTCTTTGCACTTGTTGTGATCGGGCGATCGTGGTTATTTCTCAGCAATTGATTTGTAGAAGGATTCAATATCTAGCTTTAGTACATTGCTTGATCGGATTGAATCCATTGATATACATATGTTTGTATAATTTCTATATGGTACAAGAGCACATAAAATCACTATAGTGGAGGAGAAGTTGAATTTGTGACCGAATATAATTTCGAATTTGCAAAAGTATTATGGGTGCAACAGAAGATCAGTGATCGAAATGGATTTCAATGGCTTGAGATTGGAGTATGCACTCGAGGGAGTCTCCAATTATAGTGCGTGGAAACAAAGGATGGAGGCAAAGCATCGAGGACAATGGGTTGAAAGAATTCATTGATAATGATATTCACAAACTCATTGTAGCGTATGCCACAAATCTTGATGCTTGGTAAAAGAAGGTTGCAAAGGTGAGGAGGATCTACTGGAGGGGGTACGAGAACATATTGTCTCAAGTCTCCATGGAAAAGCGACACCATATGAAATGTGGAAAGCTTTGATAGATATGTTTCAGAGAAGCTATGATTATATAAAATTGGCATCGAAGGACAAGCTCAGAAATAAAAATGGAGAAAGGTGGCACCATTCCAAAATATTTAATAAAGTTTTTCCAATGTCGAGATCGTGGAAAATTTAAAGAACCCCCTAAATTTATATGTATAATAAATGGGTGAATCCCCATGATACATAGGAAAAATGGAAGGCAATTTTATTGATAATATAATATGTATATGTAATTTTTTTGGAGAATCTCTCACAAGATTATATTATCTTGTAAAATCATGGTGAATCACGAGTACAAATGGCGAATCACTAGTACAAAATGGTGAATCATTGTCTAGTGGAGTTCGGGGTTTTGGTTCCAATGAAGGTATGGTAGTTGAACTAGGAGTTGAAGAAAGAAAACCACCGAGACCAAGCATGGCACATGGTGACTCGTAGAGGAAAGTAGTTCTCGTGAAATTTGGAAAAACGAGTTCTTCTAGTTCTACTAAGTGTACCGTTGTTGCTCATGCTACTACTAGCACCGGATATTGAGGTTGGAGAGGAGTTTGAGGAAGAATGGAAGGTAGTAGTGGTGGAGAATTACAAAGAGAACCCCATGATGGGCTCCATTTTTCCCTTTGGTATTTGTGCCTCGCAAGATCTTCCGTCCATTAAACCAACAATTAACCGTTCAACCAATAATCAAATTGACCGAGCTGATTAGGTACTTTGCAGTCAACTTTAGACTAATCTTAAAAAACTACGCTTTGCACTATCCCATATTTATCACACTAATGCTACACAACATTGTGCATTTGCACCAAACACTCATGCATGCACAAAATTTTCATTAACATCTCGTAACCCTAACCAAGTGAGAATTGATCAACAATTTGCACCAAAGTTTGTTATAGTGTTGAAAGTTCATAAGAAATTTAGATCCATGGTACCTTAAATAAATTTTGAGATAACCTCCAAGAAATAGCAGAAATCCTTTACAATGTGCTATGCCAAAAGACAGACTTACAAGCAAAGCTAGCCCTCGCCTTTATAAACCATTAATGAGAAAATTTGAATTACAGCTCTATTTCAAGTCCTTGTAAGAGTACACATAAAAGATTGCAATTTTCCTTTTAGTTCTTTGTCTCCATTTACATTCTATACATACAAGGAGTGAAATCCTTCGTTTAACGTTCAATCATCTCGATGTTCCATTACTAATCAATAAACATGTATATAGAGGATAGTAAGGCCATGGAGATAGGGGTTTCCCCATCTAGATAAGGTTGAAAAGCATCTCCACTTTGGCTCTAATATCACACATAATCTATTTCCTTCCTATAAATATTCGTCATGGCCGAGAATGTAAATAAGAATCCATAGCCATTTTCATAATCAGAGAGCCCGTAAAGTAACTAACTCTTTTGCTCAAGTAGGTGAGGTCCCGATGCTAGAGCTCGCTAAATTATTGTAAAACACTAAACTTTGAAGTAAAATATTTACTTTAGTTTGACCAACAAGAAAACATGTTGAGCTAAGCATCCTTTTTTCATTTGGAAATATAAGTCATCTCTATGAACACGAAATCTATGCTACAATGTGCCATGCCAAAAGACAAACTTACAAGTAGCTAGCCTCAGCTTTATAAACCATTAATGAGAAAATTTGAATTACAGCTTCTCATTTCAAGTCCTTGTAAAAGTACACATAAAAGATTTCAATTTTCCTTTTAGTTCTTTGTCTCCATTTAAATTCTATACATATGAGTGAAATCATTCATTTAACTTTAAAAATTTAAATTGTGATGTTCCATTACTAATCAATAAACATGAATATAGAGAATAGTGCATCATGGAGATAGGGTTTTTCCCCCCTAGATAAGGTTGACAAGCATCTCCACTTTGGCTCGATATCACACATAATATATATCCTTCCTATAAATATTCATCCCTGCTGAGGAATGTAAACAAGAATCCATATCCATTTTCATAATCAGAGAGCCTAGAAAGTAACTAGCTCTTTGCTCACGGTAGGTGAGGTCCCGATGCTAGAGCTTTGCTAAATTATTGTAAAACACTAAACTTTGAAGTAAAATATTTACTTTAGTTTGACAACAAGAAACCATGTTGAGCTAAGCATCCTTTTTTCATTTGGAACTATAAGTCATCTCAGAACACGTAAATCTCTCGCTACAATGTGCCATGCCAAAAGACAAACTTACAAGTAGCTAACCTCGCTTATAAACCATTAATGAGAAAATTTGAATTACGCTTCCTATTTCAAGTCCTTGTAAGAGCACACATAAAATATTGCAATTTTCCTTTTATTTCTTTATATCCATTTAAATTCTATACATATAAGGAGTGAAATCCTTCATTTAACTTTCAAATTTCAATCATGATGTTCCATTACTAATCAATAAACATGAATATAGAGAATAGTGCATCATGGAGATAGGGTTTTCCCTTCCTAGATAAGGTTGACAAGCATATCCACTTTGGCTATGATATCACAAAGAATCTATATCCTTCCTATAAATATTCATCTTGGCCGAGAATGTAAACAAGAATCCATAGCCATTTTCATAATAAGAGAGCCCAAAGTAACTAGTATGTAACTCGAGCTCCTTGATACCTCAGAATTTCTCTAATAAGCTCACCGCTAGAACCCACATACCTTCCATGCACCTTGTAGTCCCCGATAAAAAAGAAAAGTGGGCACTTCTATGACATTCATCTTTCTTAGAAGCTCCATGCATTCTTCATTCTCATCTCCATTCATCCTTTAAAAACCACATTGTAAGTCATTCTCTTGGTCAACTCGACTATAATTGCAAAATTCTGACACAAGGCATGAAATTATTCAAGCCTAACGTCTAGAACAACCAACTTGTGGTCCTCTCATGTTCTTTGAGAAATGCTTCCACATCTTGCCTATTATGGAGCCGATGAATAGGAGACATCATTGTCACCATAGTAGAGGACATCACCTCGCGACCGGTTTGGGCCAATGACTTCTTCTTCATGAATCTTCACCACGTTATTGTAAAAGCTAAAAGGGGGACATATGTTATGTTGTTTTTTTTCATTTTTCTCTCTTGCACGTAGCTCGTTAGTATGCTCGTACTCATCTCCAATTACTAGAATGAATCTCACTGGGAAAATCCTCACGAGGTTTGCACGCATGAATAGGTATATTATTTTGTTGTAATAGTTGTGACTTGCCGCATATTCCACCACTACAAGCTTGTTCTATGCAAGCCTCGAGGGCTTCATCAAATTCATGTACTTTATGAACCTTCAACACCCTATCATCATTTATGTTAATTTCAATCTCAATCAATTGAGCACCGCTCAAAGCAAAATTTCCAAAATGGGCTCCTAATTGAATTTAAAAATTATCCACAATGAGGCCATCTATGGTTGAATCGTTAATGGGCTCATTTGGCTTATATTGGAAACAAAACCGAGGCGTAAAGAGTTAAATTTGAATGTAGGAACCGACACAAAATCTGCAAACTTGAGCAATTTTTGGACGTACATTAACTCCACTCCCTCAATCTCAAGATTGATTTTCCTAGCTCTAATGGAGAACTCTACCAAAGCTTGTGAGGTCCAAAATCTACATCTTTGGTCCCGCTAAGTCCCCCAAATGTATAGGCACATTCCCCGGAAATATAACCGCAAGTAAAATCAAGTATTAAATAAGTTTCTAGAAATTTTCATTGAATATATCCTTCATTCTATCATATATAATCGTAGTCTTCAATTGAGGTTGAGCATATTTTCACTACATCAGAGAAGGAATTTCACATACTTGTAGAAGGTCTCTGTGAGATTTTCCTTAACGCGAAACTTTGAATTTTCTCTTGGTATGCCGTGTCAAGAAAGGGCTCAAAATGGAGTACAATGCACCGAAATACCATGGGACGTTGAGGAACACCCTGAAAATAGAGAGAATACTAATTAAGAGGTGATTTGTCTATTTGATAAACCGAGTATGATATCCTCGCTCTTATAGGGCACAACAAAAACCCACGCTTGCAACCGAATATAGCAAAAAAGACTTAAATACATATGGAATACTTGGCAATTAACAATATTGGAGAAATTCTTCAACATTGTACTTGAAATTGGATCATTTTGAATTTTGCGTAGGCAACGTACAATGAAGTTACAACCCAAAGGTAGTATGTTTGAGATATGTAGTCTACAATTGATGAGATTGAATTCAAGTCCTAGAAAGATAAAATAGTCCATTACTATACTTCATTCATAGAGTGATTTCATTTTCTTTCAAATTTTTGGGATAAGATAGAAAGAAAGGGTTTCCTTCAGAAGTTTCTTGTGAAAAGCCTAATTCCCCTCACTATATTATGTGACATGGAGGCTACCTTAACACAAGGGGTTATATCTCAACCGGTTGTCACCATATTGCCGAGAATTTTTTTAGTTCCATACTAGGTGTGCCTTGTTAAACCTCACTGGGTAAGGTGCACTAATCTATGCCAATGGGCTTATTTGGGAATCTGGATACCATCTTAAAATGTGATGAAGAATCCTTTGGGTTTCCCATGATATTTCCGTTTGAAATAATAAGATAGAAAGAAAGGGTTTCTTTCGTAAGTTTCTCATGAAAAGCCTAATTCCCTCACTCGTATTATGTGATAGTGGAGGCTACCTTAACACAAGGGGTTATATCTCAACCGGTTGTCACCATATTGCCGAGAATTTGTTTAGTTCCATACTAGAAGGTGCCTTGTTAAACCACGTGGGGTAAGGTGCACTAATCTATGCCAATGGGCTTATTTGGGAATCTGGATACCATCTTCAAATGTGATGAAGCATCCTTGGGTTTCCCATGAGATTTCCCTTTGAAACGTAAACAATGACCATTAAGTTGAACGTGAAAAACAAAACCCTTGAGGGAAGATTGTCACCATACAAATAAATGACTATATACGCTCCTCCATCTCTAAACCATGTAATTATCGATGAAAAGACAATGAGGTTGAACTTAATTGGTCACAAAGGTCCACTAATATTAAAAAACTATGATTCAAGAAACAAACCGGAAATGCGTCGATACAAGGAAAACTTGAGAGAAGTGTTTTTCACTTAACGAAACACCACACAAATACGTGTTAACTCCTCATACTTGTTAGCATTGCATAGACTTTCTTAATCAATAAGGAAAAATAAAATAACAATTGGAGGACATAGGCACCAGTAAACAATAGCTTATGAGTCATTTCACCGGTAAGATTGACATAGTGTTAAACCATTGACCAAGTTTCCATTCTAGCCGTGGTCTCGCTGACACACAAATGGTAGGAACCTCAGAAAGATAGAGGCCCAATGGAAGCCTCGATGATTTTGATGAAGTAGATATCCTTCTATGCACCTGATCCAAAGGAAGGCCATTCCTTGTAGGTAGCCCATCTCGGGACATTTTTTTGAAGCCTTTCAGGAAGAAAGCGAAAGGAAAGAAAATGTCCATGTACTCATTATACAAAATGTTTTGTAGGAATACTATAATCTATTGCATTTTCATAGTATGAGTAACTAATAACTAAAATGTCCATACTCAAATATTTTGTGGGAAACCATTGTATTGTTTAATACAAAACATATAAAACCAGATATTTGCCTAAAGATCTATACATATATCCCTATATAAAAGGAGCCTCTATAAATATATATTGTAACTTTTATTCTTTTTTCAATATGGGCTAAAGATGTATATTTGACACCATTTGAAACTAGCAACCATATGTCAAGTAATAAATATCTAGATATGCATAAAAAATTCCAATTTTTGGTGTGCCAAAATTCTCAAAACACCGCATCTACGAGGACATATAACATCGTCCTTCGATCATTTATATTCATTCGGATAGATTGTTCTAGGAAAGCTTGGAAAAGGCAAAAAACATTTGTCTTTTGAGCAGCTATAGCACCTTTCTTGCTACCATCTCCGGGTAGTTATCTTGAAAAAGTGCAAGAATTTGGTTTGATGTCGCTCTCAATTATCTCTTCGTCATATTCTTAAGATCTCGTGGATTTGAATCATGGCATTGACACCACCAGTGCTTGAAATTAAGGAGCTTGATGCCCTTCTCCGTAATTTCGACCCTCCATCTCAAAAAACTTCTTCGCATTCTCATCGTCTCCAAGATCTTTTGGTAGAGCTCCTTGTCTCGAAAAACCCATAAGCATTGTAGCACACATGGTGGCCCACTTTATCATATCAATGCATGAAGGCCACCGAATTCAGATTCTCATCAAATTTAAGATCCTCTTCAACTATACTGGTCAGCTCCAAATGCCTTCCTCCATGCCACACTCATTCCCTGAAACATGATGAATACATCATTCACCTTGAAATCTCTCGGCACGAAGAAATTTCGAAGTATAACATCGCCCTCGGGCCAAATAAGCAAGGGAAACCACTAAGGGTGCATTAATGTAGGTGGAAGGTTCATATTGATCATAATTTTTTCTCACATTAGTAAACCTATCCATGTTGTCCTGGCCTCCCACCATAGCTCCCACCAAGATGTTGGGATTTGGTGCACTACCGTACAGAGATTGGAAGCCTTCTTTGCAGGGGAAATGGGTTGAGGATGATTGGCCTTGGAGGGCAGAGAAGAGGCTCTCTGTGATGAATAAGTTTTGGATAGAGGGAACCATATCCAACCATGTATGACATCCTCAATGCTCATAGGATTATCTCCCAAGATGTAATAAACCTTCATCAACACAAAATTTATTTAGATCCCGCATACATTAGTAAATTTTTGAAATAATAGAAAAATTAAGCATTGGGCTATTATGAATCTATACTCCCGACGTTTTGTAAGTGCTTTTAGCTCCGTGAGGAGTGACCGTCACTGTCCCACCACAAGTTACTACTTTTTTGGAGGAGCTCTAGTATTTTGCATATGTCAAGAGCAAGAAGGAAGAAGATGTAACGTATTTCAAATTTGTATCCTACAATGTGTAAAGAAGAAACTCCCCGTATACACAACAACATATAGTGTTAAATTTAGAAGAAGGGAGAGCAAGTGTACTATATTTCAATGGCAGACAAATCTAAGAGATCACCCTCGGAGTATATTGAGGATGTGAATAGGGTGTTCAGTGTAAGATAAAAAATTAAATTGGCCGCATGCCCTTTGTATTCCCCGAAGAGAGCGCACATTTCGTATCAAGAACTCCTCCGCACAAAAGACATGAATACAATCACTATTTACATAGAACACCCATTAGACAATAAAACCGCCCAAATTTTTTTTACCTATAGTTAATTACAATAATAAAGAGTTATTTGAATATCAAAATATATTAAGGAATACATATGTGAATTTAGGGAAGGGGTATTCAATGCTTTTTGGAATTAAACATGTTACCTCTTAAAACTAAACACATGCTATTGTAATCGATTGCTGAACTTATGAGGATTGTAGATTCCGAGAATGTCTAGAATCTGACCATCACCGAAAGGTCAAACAATTGACCCCTCTTGTAAACATCAGATTTCAAGATATTTCGAAACTCGAAATCAACATAAGAATACCTTGCTACTAAATGTTAGGCAAACACCGCCGCATTCCATGCTTCCCAAAATAACTCTTGGTTTCACCTCCCGAGCAAATCTGGAAAGAATCATAATAAGCCGATGTGGTTCCTTTGGTTCCACCAACATTGGTGGCATGGTCATCCGTTTGTGAAACCATCATTCTAATCTCCTTAGCATTATGATCAACTACCACCGTTCTTCCCATGTCAATGAACTCAACTCCGCCTTGGCATCAAAAGTGTAATTTCATAAAAGGAATGTCTAGCCTCATGCCAATAGGTCTCCTACGATGAATGCACAGAACCTAGTACAAAGACCATTTTTCTCTTCGCTTAGCTACCCAGGGCTTATTTCCCTTTCCAAATACCAATAATTCTTTTCTAAGAAAAAATCTATAACAAGAAAATATTTTACTATATTCTAAAAGGTGAAGATGACGAAATCATGCCACAAAGTGAAAGGAAATAAAATATCTTTCCTCAAACCACCAAATATATAAAGAAAAAAATAATGATTATAATAATAAAACTAGACCTATCGATCTATTCATGATATGAGAACCATAAGCATTCAAGGGACTAAAAATAACTTTGACCAAAACAAAACCAAAAATTTCAAACTCAACAAAAATCCTCTAAACAAGCAACAAACAAACCACTAAAATTTTCTAAGATATCAAAGCTAGACATCAACACAATTTCATGTACTTGAATAAGCCGATTGTTGCTTTAGCGTTAGACTTCTTAAATTAGTTATTTATCATTTAATACTAGGACACTATCTATGTGAAAAGAAATAGGTCCCAACTTCATCAAATCCGACTTCATTTCCAATCAAAGATCAAAACCAACTTCATTTCCAATACCAATATAAAATCACACATTTTTCCAAATATCAATAATTATTTTCCAAGAAAATATAAAAACTTGAAACTCAAGAAAATTTTCCAAACACAAGCAACATATAAACCAATGTACCATTAAAATTTTCCAAGATGTCAGATCTAGACATCAAGGTAGTTTCATGTACTCTGAATGAGCCCATTGATGCTTTGTGTTAGTCTTGTTAAACTAGTTATTTATCATTTAATACTAGTCGAATCTATCTATGTGAAAAGAAATAGGTCCCACATTTCATCAAATCTACATTTCACTGTCACAAATAAGAAACAAACAATGTAAGGATTAAATATGAAACATCAATATTAAAATAACACGCATGAAAGAAATGTAGCTGCAATGTTACAATGAAAAATACAAAATATAGAACCCATTTTACCCGAATTTGACATATAGTAATCTTCGCATGATCAATCTGAACATGTATACCAAAATAAGAGTCCTAGGGTATTTCAATTTTTCCAGCTCTCATCTTGGTCATCATTTTCTACATTGTGAACATGATCTTCTCCAGATGTACTATCATTATGAGCCTCCAAAACATTATGTTCTCGTATCAAGTTCATTAGATAATTTTGTTATATTGTTTTCTCCCTTCTATCACGATTCGACGCTAAAGAGCTAGTGCTCTTTCATATGGAAAATTGTTAATGTCATACTTTGTTACATATAATCTTAAACATGTATCCACATGTTTATCAAGCTTGTTCTTTAACTTTGACTTCAAGAATGATAGTGCACAAACATTCTCTCATCATCCACCGATCCCAAAATCATGGTTTGACACAAATCGCTAATTTGAAATATTTCTGATATGTTTTCTTGCGTGTATTGACTAGCACTTAAAGTAGTCCATAATCTTGTTATAACACCGTTTTCATTAGGATTCTCCAAAAAGAGTATTTCTTCCAAATTGTTTCAACAAAGCTTCCACTTTGTTGATACAATTTTGATGAATCTAAAATACCTTCAATTTGTTCTCCATGTATCGAGACTTTCTTGCAAAATTGGTCTATTAAACATTTTAATCTCTTTTGAAAATCGAATTTTAAATTTCTTGGACATTGACAATTGTTCCAATATTGAGGGTATACCACACACATGGTGTCCAACAATTCATCTCAAGAAATCGTTCTCTTATCTCCTCGATTATAGTGATCTTGCAATTTCTATCAAATTTTGTCTCACCGAGATCACAATATTATCAAATTGGTCTCTCGACACGAGGCAATATTTGGTGATTCATCACGTCTTACTAATATAAAGAAAGGGGACCATATACCCATGCACTGCGATACATAGTATCCCTTTTTCATAAAACGTCAAAACATTTTTCAAAGCATTTTCTATATTGATGATCTTAGTCCAACTTGTAAACTCTAGACCAAGAAAAGAGTCCGACATCATATACAAATTATTCAATGTAAGGCATGCCGAATTTCTCACATTTGTGTATTTGGTAATATGCATTGTACGATTATGAGACATTTTCACGAGGACATTCATTTCATGTAGCATAGGAAGAATTCTAGCTAATGTCAATAATGTTTCTAGTATCGCTTAGTTGAAAAAGAAGATCTTGAGCTTTGTCTACATTGTAGCGACTTTCATACATCAACCCTACCAAAGATTTGAACACACTAAATAGTCTTTGAGTCTGGTCCATTTAATGAGATCCATCTTGTATCAACATCTTTCAAAGTAGTTTTTTTCCATCCGTAACACCATCTCGCAAATTGTTGAAACTCTAAATATTGTTTGGGACTACGAGAAAAGTATGCATGAGTCTCACGTACAAGATCTTCAACTTTTGAAACTGATGGAAACTTGCTTACTATTTTAAATGCAAGATTAATCCTATGAGCCATACAATGAATATTAAGGATATATGGTGAAGCTGATAGTCGTAGTCTAACACAAAGACCATGAATTTGTCCTTGCATTACCGATGCTCCATTTGCTCCAACACATACCAACTTTTTTGCAATCATTAAATGATCCATACCACTTTCCTTCAAACTATTAAGAACAAGATCATAAATATTTCCAAAATTGTAGAAGTCTCTCTCATCTTTTTAATCCCAAGTAGATAGGAATTCCTAATATGGTCATTAACCATATAAATGCTCATGTAGATCCATGAAGTATTATCAATAGTCGTAACCTCATCCAAAGACAACGCCAAAAACCTAGCATTTGAAATTTCCTGTTTCAAATCATCATTTTCTACTTGAGCTAGACATCTTGCCCATTCCCAACCACTAGTTACGAACCAATGAGAAGATGGAAAGTTTGGCACGTGAAGAAAATATAGAAATTTCATGTGATCTGGATAATCTCATAGGACGAACTTTACATAAGATGTGAAATACAGTGGTAAATTGTATCGTCTTGGATAACAAACTTCTTTCCATTGTCTTTTCAAATTGAGATATGATGGTTCCTCCACTTGCCTCAAGTTTCCTCTTACTTATTAAATATTTTTTGTATTCTTCCACACATTGGATATGTCGACATTCCTCCGAAGATTTCCATCTAACAATAGATTTCTCTTTTCCAACTACACACAATACATCTAACTTCTCGTAAATCCTCATTTTTAAGAGGTATTTTTTCAATAAATGGAAAACTTGAGACCCAATCATCTTGGAATTTTCTCCCTACGGTCCACTGGCCTTTTTTCCTTTTCCGTGAATGGTTTGTGTCACCTTCCAAGGAAATATATTTAACATTTTCATCACTAATTTATATTGAAACTGCATTTATCTCACCCTGATCACTTGAGGGACCTATTCTTTCATCCATCATATGGATATCAGATGCATTTTCACAAGAGTTAACATCTCTCTTAGTAACAGATTGTTCAAAGGAGCTTGAAGCATGAAGAGAATGTGTATTCTTGGATTGAGGCTTTTAAAAGTATGATAATACATCCATTTTCCTTGATAGTTTCTTCCGAGGATTAGCTTTTGACATCTCACTGAATATTCCAAAAGTAAAATTTCAAATCGATCTAGAAACCCGCACCAATAGTTTCCAAGAGTTGAGAATTACTAGATTTATAAGTAGCTTTCAAAGTAAAATAAGTGTAATGTTCACAAAAACCATTATGCAATTTTTTATTAAAATGTTGTGCCAAGGCCCAAGCCCAAAAGAAAAAAATAAATCATTATACACAAAACAATAACATCATGATTCATCATCTATAAAACAAAGAACATCATTCACATGTAAAATATATAAAAAAATTCACTAAATTAATTCATATCTCCAAATCACCTAATGAACACTTGAAAGATTTAAAAAAAACAACAAAGTATTACAATAACTTTAATCATCCTTTGCAAAACACCTCTCCCTTAAGTTGTAAAGAATTGGTTATAAGAAGTTATAACATATCTTCCATCATTTTCCATGATAAAAGTGAGGAAGGAGACTAGTCGCTACTAGTGATCCTTTTACTTATCTTTCCCTCGATGAATTGGCTATAAGAAGTTGAAACATATCCTCTATAACTTTCCAAGATAAAAGTGAGAGGAAGGCAACTAGTCAGCTTACTAGTTACATTTACACCCTCCATAGAGAAGATGGAGGACTTGGGCTAATTAATAGCCATGTTCCAAGGACGGTTTTAGCGACTAAATGGCTTGCAAGGACAAATGAAGGAGAAGCTCCTCATGAGGTAGTTGTCAAGAATAGGATAGAAACAACTTCACATATACACAACATCCATGTCCCTAATGATTTATGATTTAATCATAGGTGAAAATTCCTTTAATTTTCCTAGATGAACAATTGTCAAAACAATTTGGAATCATTGCAAGTAATATTTCATGATCTTCGACGAGGAGCTAAGGATTTTTAAGAGTGTTATTACACTAAGAAACCAAGTGGGCAAATGATTTGAGTTTACATGAATGGAACAGCATGGGAAAAAGAAATTGCAAGCGTTAAATCATCTAATGGGTTTGATTAATGTAATGGACCCTTTACAAGGTAAATCAATGGAATGATATCTTTACACTTGTTTAATCAATAGAATGGACCCTTTCTATAGGTTTATTAAGTGAAATGGACAAAAAACCAACAATATGTATAAAAAAAATAGAATAGGCCAAAAGGACCAATGATTACACCAATTGCAAATAAAAACAATAGTTATGAAGAATTGCAAAAATAAAAATTGTAAAAAAAGTGGATATGCAAAAAGGACGAGGGAAACCCGAGAAAAAATATGATGCATGTTGTTAATGGATTGAATATAATAATTGGTTGTATCAACAAGCCTAGAAATTTCTCTAACCACTTGGAGTGGGAAGCTCAAGGTGAATTCCAAGCAAGAAAACTCCCAATGAGTTTGAAATTGCAAAAGCGCTAAAGAGACCTTGATATTGGTATGGGAACACATTGGCAATGTGAATAATTGCATCTAAGAAAGAGAGAAACCCAAGAAACCGAGCATGCAAGTAAAGAGGATATTGTTAGGTGCACCTATGGTGCACTTTCTTCATTGGAATATCTATTTATAGAGGTACACCATTGGTGGAGAGTGATCATCTTTAACCAAGTCTCCTAAGGTTATAATTATAAAATACATATTTAGATGGGTGATCACAAGTGACCAAGCCCCCCCATGAAATATATAGGATGAAATTGGAAAAATAGAGTGAAAACATAATTACAATTATAATACCTAGTCTAACTAAGTCCAATGGGAGCATGGGGGACTACACCTCAATCTCCTTGACTAATGTTTTGTAGTACCCCTAGATATATATACTCAAAGAGAGTTCATTGTTCAATAGACCATACCATCATTCAACAATGGGGGCATCTTCTACCAAAGAAAAACTTACCAAGGCTTCATCTCGCAACCATGGATTGATATCCCCACTCACATGATTAGTTCTATGATTGAACAAGTTAGTTATCACAAAAGCAAATTCTAATGCCAATAGCAACCTGCAATAAAAGATTCACTCCAAAAAATATCATTCCTAAGGTTAGCCACAATTAATGAGTGACAATATCCCAACAACACCTTGATCAAGAATCTCGAATATGAATATAGCTCATATTTCTTGCATACACATATTTAAAACAAACAATTAACTTCACTCTATGGCCACACCGAGGTTTTTTATAGGAATTTAAATTTAGGATTTTCACATTTCAAATGACAAATGTACAAAGATTGAAAAACATGATAATATAAATTCCTAAACAAAAATGCATTCAACATATATTAGCATCATGTAAACACTGCATATCCAAGGTGTCTCTGACTATCTCTAGTAAAACCATGTTGAGAATCTTCAAACTTAGTGCAACTTCATCGCCAACACCTCAAATGAGAACCGTATGGCTTTAAGGGGGATAAGTTTCTTCCAAAGGCATTTTCACACCACTTCGGATGGTCAAAGCATAAGCAATGCACTACATTTGGACACATTAAAATAACAGAGACCTAAATTCACTTATGTGTAAAATTTAAATCTAAGTTTCAAACCATGAAACTCTATGTTGTCTTTATCGCACCTTGCTATCATTGAGTGTTTTCACCCTCTCTTTATGACATAATTCCGGGCTTATTATTTGTTTTGTATGGGTTTTAAGGTCTATCTTGCGTTAAAAAGACCCTGAACCAATTTGTAAAAAAATAGCTTTATATTGTTTATAAAATAATCTTTAATAAAGTCAATAGAAAGCATTCATTTTGAATTGCATCTAGTAAAGATACATAACCATGAGAACTTATAGGAAAAAATTATAATCACCCACTCCATTTTCAGATCACTGCATGAAAAATATTTTCTTTTTGCCGAGGTAAAGTGATTCTCAAAACGTTATAATGAAACTTCTCTTCCCCGACAAACCTCTCCCAGTGATGGAAAGTGTCAACAGCTTGGATTTCTAGCCCTATACAAGTAAATGTATGCCCCGCTTTCATTATGAAAAGTTACTTTGAAATGAATTTTAAGAGAGACAAGAGATGGATCCATTATCATACCCTTTATCCCATGTAAAGGTTATGTTAAAAATCATAAACTCCTGTTCCCAACAAAACTTGCCAGTGATGGAAAGTGTTAAAAGTTTAGTTTTGTAGGCCTATACAAGTAATGCATACCCTATCTCACTATGAGAAGAAACTTTGAAATTTGAATTAAATTTTCAAAGATCCAAAGATGGATCCATTATTATATCCCTAATGCATTTTATAGGTTATGATACAAATCACAAAGATTGATGTACTTGTAATAAACACGTGATCTATGTTTTGGAGTCTCGGACACACAATAATTTTAAGAAATTAGAAAATAATTTTTTTTGTGAGGGGTTAGATTGCTAGACTTATCTATTTTACATATAGATGAGACCTCCATGGGATTTTTTTTGGGATGGGGAAATAACATTATATAGGCTTAAGGCTCAATTATTTTGGGCCCATACACTAGCACAAATGGCAGTAGATGTTTTTTTGTTCTAGAGGACCGAAAGGATAATTTGGTAACCTAAGGCGTAACAATGAAGGTCCTAGTCTAATCTCCATTAGAAGATTCTCGAATAGATGGGAAATAATCTCTCTCTAGACCAAACTTCTTGGGATATATATCAAGTTCTGAGCACACTTGACATGCTCGAATCACTCCAAAATATTTGAATTATGTGTTGTTTCATAAATTTATGTTATGTGTTGTTTCAAGAGGATTGAAACCCATTTTATGCATAAAATAAACTCAAAGCCAATAATTATAAATTGATCCATCACTCTCCTTCATGTCATCATCTTGGAGAAAGTATTTCACTAATATTACATAGTAGTATATCACATCAAATTTGGTGCTAAAGACCCTTTATTCTAGGAATATATATAGAAAATACTATTTTTAAGACTATAAGAAGTGACATCAACCACCATAAGACCACCTCCTAAGCATAAGTATATTAAAAGGATTTAATCATAGGAACCGATATTCCCCAGATTATTTTTAAGCATAAAGGATACCAAGAGCGAAGGCTCACCATGCTTATCATCTAGCTACAATGACCTTAGAAAATACAATTTGTAGTATAAGTTCTATGTAGACTTTCGATGTCAAGATTGGTATATATGTATACACAACTCAAACCGATACAATTCAAAGAGACAAGAAAAGTTACAAGTGTCTCTCTTGAAGTTTTATAAATAAATTTTGATGAAAGTAGTCGATATCTTAAGACATGTACACCACATAACCGCACATGAAGGATGTCTACAGTTTATAATTCTTCACGTGACATTAATAAAAGACACTATACCCCTTGAAGACAGCTTTTTATGATCATGACATGTAGGAGCAGAGCCTAACAACAATATCCATGATCATAAAATAATAATATACAATCTCTAATAAGGAACTATCTCCTTGGTTCAATGATGGGAAACTTCAAGTTCTGTAACAATAAAGATACGATAAAAAATAATACCTCTTACAATACCTTCATGAATTATAATTCTAATTAGTAGTGAAATTGGGGCAAATGTCTCATCGTAGTCAATCCCTTATTTTTGTGAAAATCCCTTAAGCCACAAATCAAGCCTTAAACTTTTACACACTACCATCTCGCAACGTGGTTAATCTTGTAGACCCATCTAAGCCAATGAAAGATTTTTCCCTTTAGTCATGGCAAAACCTCCCAAACATTATTATTCATGATGGAAAAATACTCTTCCACCATAACATCCATCCACACCTAATGCTTGGATGCTTCTTGGAAGCTTGAAAGCTAAATTTACTCAATCATCGCACTCATAAATGCCATATAGCTTGAATATTGTTATGTTTCCTTGCTTTATCTCGACTAAATATCTAGGATTACCCACATACTCCCCGAGCATTTCTCAATGTTTGTTATACCCACTTGGCCTTGTTCCTCCATGTGCTAGAAGTCTAAGCTTGAGAGAGGGGAACACTCTTCATGCCATCCTACCTCCCTCGCTTGGCCTACTCATTCTACCCACAACTATGTGTCACAATACCCTAAGGTTTTTGTATTTTTTTTGTCTTGAGCGTCTCCTACTCTTGAACCTCCATTATAGGGGAATCTATGCTAGAATACCTCCCGATATCCCTTTGCTCCTCTTCCCCTTACATCTATTCCTATCATTGTTTTCTAGAGTGCAAGAATGTAAACTATCTAGGTTTGAGGTCACGTTGTACCCCTACAAGAATCCCCTTCTCCATAGAAAGTTCTAATTTTGTTCTCTTTTATTATGGAACATGGAAATATATCAAACAACCAAAGATGTGGATGTGTGCCATATCCGGTTTCTTTCTTGTGAAAGCTTCCTCAAGTGTTAATCTGCCCAACGCCTTATGTGGACTCTAGTTCCATAAAAACCAACAATGTTGCAAGCTTCTCGCCCATATAAATATAGGAATCTCTTGGTCATGTAAAATAGCCCTAGCCACTTCGATAACGACCCTATTCCTTCACTCGTAGCCCCATTTTGTTGATTGTTTTATGGAATTGTCAACTCTTTCCAATACCCCGACATGCACAAAATTCCTTGAAGGCATTTGAGATGTACTTACTCTCCATTATCAAATTGAGTGTTTTAATGTTTCTCGCAGCTTTGTTCTCTATAAGGTCTTTGTCCTTGAACCGACAAAAAACCTCGCCCTTATTTTTCAAGAGTATATCCATGTCTTCTTGGAGAAGTCATCTTTGAAGGTTGCATATAGTGGTATCCACTTAAGGATACTACTAACATGGGACCACATACATCCGAGTGAATTAGGTCCAAAATTCCCTTGGCCCTAATATCACAACAATAGCGTGGCCTTGATACTTGCCCAATGCATGATCCTTCACACATCATGTTGTGCAACCCCCGAAATATGACACTCCTATCACGATCTCCTTTAGAAAAATTGAGTGCTCCATGATCCAGTATGAGCCATATTCCAGTGCCACAACTCGCCCAACTTTCGCTTCAACTTACCAATGCTTGCACAAGCTCGAACCGAAGTCCGAATAAATTAACCTTCTCGACTCTTATTACCTAGGTCATCTTGGAATATTTAGGCTAAATGTATACCTTGCCATCTTCAAAGGTCACAATGTAACCCTTGTCTTCCAAGGTAGCAACAAAAGTCACATTTTTGGTGATTCCTAGAACATACAACACAAATTCTACCAAGGGTTTACCAAACTCCCTTTGAAAACTCGACAATGCCAACTCCAACGACCTTGTACTTAGCATTGTCTCCAAGTTTTATGTATAAGTCATTTCCTTCTCCTTTAAGCTAGTGAAATACTCCTTCACTCGTGTCATATGGAAAGAAGCCCCACCAGTAAATATACCACATGCCGGGTGGCTACCGAACTCAAGAGACAGCAATGAGCAAAAATCGAACTTTAAATCTAGGGTTGCAAACTCATCCCACTTCAGCTTGTAGTAGCAACCTCCTTCTTCTGCTTGCCCATTTTTCTTATTATGACATTTCCCGGGAAGTGTCATGGTTGATGACAAGAAAAAAATTTATCTCCTTCTCTCCTTGAGAAGTCGACTCCATTACTTGGCCCTTTCTTTTGCCTTCATCTTATCCTTACCAACTAGGGAAATATTTTCTTCCTCCTCAAATTTCTTCATCTAGTCATCATGCTAAGCCCCTTCTTTGATCTCTTCTTGAAAGAAATAATTCCACATCGTTTCCAAAATGGGAAGGTGATCTCGACCTACGATGCATTTGATGAACACATCCCACTATGTTGTAAAGCCATTCAACACTATACACACTAATCCCGGTTAAGGTATTATTTCTCCTACAACCACCATCTCATCCTCAGTAAATCGATTTATTTTGGTCAAATGGGAAGCTATGTCATCACCGTTGGACATCCTTGTGTTGTGTACGTGGTCCCTCATTACCATATTTCAACTCTGGTCGTCACTCTAGTAAAACTTGGTGAGCATATCCCACATTTCTTTCGTTGTCACTCTAGTATAACTTGGTGAGCATATCCCATGTTTCTTTCGTTGTCTTCTTCTCGACATATGTGGGATAAGTTTTATCTTTGAATCCATCCAAAATTATCCTTTGTGCCCTTCCTTCTTTTACCTCATGCAGCTCTAGGGAAATAGGATTTGAGACTAGTGGAATAATGAGGGCATTTATGATGCTCCACAATTTATTTTCCTTAGGGACAATTATAATTTGAATCCTCCATTAAAGATAATTTGAGGACCCCCTTCCAATATGTCTTCATATTGAACATTGGTAACCATGGTGAATTAAACCCTTAAACACTTTCTTGATGAATGATTTTTATTTTGTGAATTGGTACTTGTGTCAAACACCCATGGTTTCATACTCAAAGACTATCGCCCCTAATACCATGTTAGTTTTCTTGAACCCAAATCCGATTTTGAGTTCAATAAAATATAAAATTTCTTAGAACGAAATAAAATAAAATTCCTCAAATATGAAATTCTCAAGGGCTTGGCTAGCCTCCTTTACCCCCTTAATCATGCCTAGTCATAACTATTCATCATCCCCGAGGGTTCATGGCATCCTTCTATTCTCGCTTTACCGTTGAGGCATAAACGGTATCTTTTAAACACCTAATTATCTCACATTAATTATCAATCCGAGAGCGACTTTTTATTTCAAGAGTGTACTCGTCCGAGATTGCAATTAGCTAAGAGTAATGCTATGAAAGATGTAGTACAAGAGTAAACATGATACTTGTAAAGAAATCTAATTACATAGAAATGAATGGAAATATTCTCAAATATTAACTACTCACTATACAAAACATCAATAAGGGATGCGTAGCAATAACTCATTCCCTTAGAAAGCGATGCAACCGAAATCACAACCGAGACAAGGCAATCAACTGGGAACTTGGAAGCAATAACCAATGTCCTCTACAGCTTGATGGTCCTGCTTCTTTAAGAAATCAAAATGAAATCGAACTTGAACTACTTGCCGATGAAAATAACTAAGAAGAACTTCTTCTAATAACAAGAATTGGAAAGGAAGAGAAATTCGTGAATTCCTATGTGTACACAACAACCGTAAACAATCTCTCTCGCTAATATGAATATACGAACTCAGAAATGAACAACAAACAAGTAATGGAACAACAAACATTAATGGAACAATAAATATAAACTTAATGCAATCAAGTAACAAATCTTCTTAAACTCCAACCCCTGTCGACAACCAACACTATGAAGTAGTCAATCGAATAAACCATAAACCAATGGAACAGAAACCGTAAATAAGTATAGAACGACAAAGCTTACAAGAGATAGAAAAATGAATAAGACAAGAATACGCTTTCTTGCTAAGATAGAATAGCAAAAAGGCAATCCATTAACGCACACAAAGAAACTGTAACTATGTTCAACAAGTAATCAAATAACTCGTAATCGTAATGAATCTAAACGCAATTATCACACGACGTAAGCAAAGGATAGAAATACAAACATCAGCAGTAATTCCACCAGGGCCGGCCCTTAGCACGAGTGAAACACTCGCTGGGTTACTTTAGGACTTGAAAGATGAAATGAAACGCGCCTTTATATTAACCGAGCATAAAAGTATTACAGAGATCGCTTCTAAAGCCGAGAGTCAATAAAACGTAATATTACAAAAAGAAATGTTTTGAATCAAAAAGATCTCCCCCAATCACTAAAGGCGTTACCTTATATAACGTACCTCGACTGTACAAGACAAGGAATGAGATGAGGTTTGAACAACGATCCCCTCGGATCAAAGGATCCCGAGGGATTCACTTCCCTTCTTTTAGTCAGTCACATGATTTACTTTGTCCGAGGCCGAGTTGTCCCTTGCCTTTTTTTTAGCGATGCGTTCGGATTTCCTTGTCTTTGGTAGGATTTGGTCTAACGCCGGAGGAACAACAATTGCATTTATCTTAGCCTCGCTCCGATATAGCTGTTCACCTTGCCTAATTCCTCGTTTTTTAGCAATAAAAAGCAATTTCTTTTAGTCATCTTTTTACAATAAACATAAATCTTCACAATTCTACCATAATTCTTGTAATAAATCATCTTTCTAAGGTAAAAAGAATTATGTTTAAAGTAAAAGAATGAGAAAACACATAGTGGATTCATACATTTTCCATCGCTTCAACATACCCCCTCGCTTTACCCTTTTTCATGTCCTCATGAAAAATATAGTTCACATGCAAGCAGCAGCTTAAAGAATAAGCTCGGAGAAGGTTTTTTCATCAAAAGGCCTAAAACCATGTATTGCAGCCTAATGCTTCAAGACATGCTCTGTCTGTCCTTCCGTATTTCATAAATGGCTTTGTAATTTGTAGTGGGATACCATGCAATGGGGCTTCAAAACCTACACCCTAGCCGTAATGGTCCTTCTCTCGTAATGAGGTTGCTATAGGAAACCAAGCGGTCTCATAGCTATTCCAAAGTTTTTATAGTTAAATGGTTCTCTATTTTGAACATTCCAATTGGAAATTCCCCATCGGACCTTAGTCGCTATGTAAGCCTGGTTTTTAATAGATAGGAAATAGTTTATCCCATTCAAGACAATTGATTTATGGACTGTGCCCCAATGCCCGGATAACACCTTCCTTTGTCATAAAATTATTCTCGCTTAGCCCATAATTGTAATGGGTGCTTAGGTTCATTCCTAACCCACAAATCTAATTCATTTTCCCTCGCCTTTGAAAAACATTATAGGCTTTAAGCCATTTTAATTGATTAATTGCAAAGGAAATAAACACTTGGTATTGGATATCACCCACAAAAGGGCTAGGATTTGTCTCACTATCATTTTCCAATATGAGATTATGCAAATAAAACTCACATAAGAGACGTTGTACCATTACCCCATAGAGTTTGCAAGATGTTACAAAATCATCTATAGTTTTTAGCTCTATAGATTTTCCCCGCCTCTAATCGCCTTAATCTTTAGTCAGAATATCTTTCTAATAAAAATAAATCATAATTCTTGTAGGCATCTACAAGCTAAGACATCGTGTACAATGAGCAGTAGAGTGTCCATTCGATTCCGGGGCTAATTTTAATTGATTCATTACCTTTTCAGCCTTCTCCTCCCGCTCTTCGACACTTCTCGTGGGCTTCAACCTCTACTTCATGGATGATCTTCATCTACCGCCGCAACTCCCCGATATATTCTCCTAAGGAAATTGTCTTCTTCCCAGCTTTTTCCCTTTCCAGCTTGAGCTCCGTGCCAACTCCTTGGAGTCCGGCTAATGTAGGGTCACTAAAAGTATTCTCGACTACTAGCTTGCATATTTTCACTTGAAGTGGGTCCCTCTCGGGAACGTATTCTTCTCGGGAACGTACCGCTCGCTATTCCATATCTCCATGATTAGGCTCACCCATAGTTCCCGCAACTTGGGGGTTAATTTTAGTGGCCACTTTCCTCTTTTTCGAGGCTCGCTTGGTGACTATGCTTCTTCTCTTTAGGGTTCGCTTTGGGCATTTGTTTCATTCTAAGAACCCTAATGGTTTGCTTGAGTTGTTCCATGAGTCTCTAAAGCTTCATTCGTTCCCTCCGAATTTTTTCAATCTCAGCTACTTTCTTTCATTTTCATAATGGAGCGACTCGCTTTTTTTTTCTCGACCTACTTGCTCACCAAGGTTTTGGTCCTCATCACCGTGCCTTCAGCTTGGGCTCGCTCTCGTTTTCTTCTTGGAGTTCTTCCTCAATGTTCATATGCCCTTGGCTAAATTCTACAGGAGTTATACCCTCAATTGACTCCGCAATCCCCCTCGAGAATTTTCGAAAGTTGGGACACCGCTTTCGTTGTTCTCCTTTTTCTTGTTCATGCTTCTCGTGGAAAGCAACCCCCACTCGGTTCCATCATTTCGTTAGGGTTTTCTCGCTTCATTTGGCGTTTCTTCAGCTGCTTTCTTTGTTGACAGCAGAGTGCTCTTGCAATTGGTTGATATTAATATTAAGGTCCGTGAGGGCTATGAGGCCGCACATAGTCACTCATATTGGCCGTAATTTGGGCTAATTGGTCTTCTTGCAAAAGGCTTCTGTGGTGAACTTGCGCAGAGTGTTTTTGGGAGGCTCGTTCCTTCTCTTTCACTACCGTGATTATCTTCGTCCTCCTCGTAGGTATGGTAGCTACCTTCTTCCTCATCGAGTAGTGAATTTCTCCCCTCGCTCTCTTTTCTTCATTATTTCCTTCTTCGCACCGTTTGTTTCTCACCACCGGTGTGGTGGCTCATTTCTTCTTCCTCATCGCACGAGGACTCCCTCCTTCCAATTGTGGAGGCCGTTCATCCTCTCGAGCCGGGGCAATTCCAAGGGCCGAGCTACCGCTACCCGAAAGGCCCTCTATCATTCCCCTACTTCTTTTTGAATGGGAGGACTGCTCACGATTTGATGGCTTAGTTGCTAAGCTAGCCATTCTCTTTAGTTTTGGGGCAGGTAAGGCTAATCCTCCATCAATCGAAAATATCAACTCTTCCCAACCGGTCCGTTGTTGGGCGAGACTACGATTCACTATTAACTGACTAAGCAATGGTGGCTTACCACCATGTTTGCGTGCCGAGCTTTTCTTATACTACAGTGCAACATCATGCGCAAGGAATTTAAAAATGCAGCAAATTTACAATACATTTCTTCTTTAATACCGCCAATAACATAAGGTGGCGAGGTCTTACCACGTCTTTTCCTTCCATCGCATGTTATATAGGCCTCGCACTATCTTGGCCAATTTCATCCATGGTTCTCCCAATGATGCTCTGCTGAACTCCTTTTCCTTTGACGACCAATGTCCGTCCGTCATCCTCGGAAAATATTCATGGCTTCTCAAGCTTGACCTTTTTTTGAGTCCATATGGTTCCTTGCGCCGGTAGACCGTACACCTCTCGCAATTATTTCATCTCGCTACGCTATTTGTCTTCCTCTAACCATGGAGTATCCTTCCCGCAAATTCCCGTAAAAAACCCTCAGAGCCACTCGTTTCATCGGGGTTGTTGTAGCCTCGTGAAATATGTAATCCATCCCAATTTTTTCTAGAATCTCTCGTGCAACATCATAAACAACTAGCACTTGTGGCTCACTACGAATTGGTCATCCTCCCATATTCTCTCGCACACTCGTTATTTCTTTCCAAACACACAAAGTGATGTAATGGAACAACACAACATGGTGAATTGGAATAATATCGTTAAGTTTTTGTTATTCCCTAGAATGTAGGGATTTGATTTGCATACAGTGTAAAAAAAATATAGGGATTTGATTTGCATGCAAAGTGATTAAGAGACATCCGCGCTCTCGGAGGATGATAGGCCATCCTCGACCGTCAATTAAGAGAGGAAAGTACCGGACAACGGCTTGTACAACATGAAAAAGCATGCATACTTATGATACAATCAATCAAATTATTGCATTTATTGAAATCGATGCGTGTGATAAATCGTAAATAGATATAGAAACATTTGTAATTATTTAAAGATAAGGAGAAGGGACAACTAAGATGAACATAAGTACAAATGCATTTATTACCCACTCAAACAAATGTGATCGATTTATAATGATTTTCATGTATAGTAGGTTCGAAATCAAGGGTTGAGGATTCATACTTTCATTTGATATTTAGATAGAGATATAGGAAAAAGGGTTTAATATTACTATTGACGTGTAAAAATGTAACTCCAATACCATCGCTAGAGCTTTGTTGTCCACAGTGTCCATAACCTTGAAAAAAGTTGCTTTGTCACCCTTGGAACCATTGTCATTTATTTATGCCTAGGAAGTGTCAGTTAAATGTCATAACGGAGGCCATTGTGTTGGCTTGGGGACCAGATGAATCACAATTCCACTCACCGGGAAGAAGTGAAAAGTGGGCAGTGCCGGCTCGTGATGAGACCTCCTGTTCCAAGGACTTCTTAATTTTTTTTCTTTCAATTGTCCATTGGACCATATCCCCCGGTGTGGTGGCCATGATGGGAATGCCACTTCACTTGCTTCCTTATGGTCATGGTAGGCCGGCCTTGATGAGACCCCCTATCCTCCATCTCGCCATATCACAAAATTATTAGTGAAATATATAAATATTTTTTTCTTTTTTCATATAGTACTTTCCTACTTATATATAAAGTATGGCTCAACACTCCTTAAGAGTAGGGATGGTGGAATAATTCTAAACATCTCAATAGAAAATAATATGCCCTTATTCCTACTCCATGAGTAAAAATCAAAGAAAGTTATAAAAATTGGGGAAGAACCAACATGATAAGGATAATCGATCATATTAATGCTAGTGATAGTAAGACAAAGAAAGTCATGTTATTGATTATGTCCCTTTTTTTGTTTTTCTTATCATTACCAAACAATTTTCTTAAAAATGACGATTTCTTTTGATTTGCCGATTCCAAGTAAGCTTTAATTTGTATGATTTTGTGTAAATAGTATGTTTTCCTTTAGAAGAGTCATCAGAAAATCCTCAAAATGATGGTCTAAAATAAAAAAATAATCCACTCAAAAAAGTGTTGTTCCTTTAGAAAGGAACAACAGAAAACAATCTACGGAAATGTTGTTCCTTTCGAAAGGAACAACAAAAAGAATCTGCAAAAACTCGCTGTTCCTTTTGAAAGGAACAAATTTTTTTTTGTGAAACAACGAAAATAAACAACACAAATGCTATTTCTTTCAAAAGGAACAACGAAAACACTCTCAAAGAAAGCCGTCGCTCCTTTCGAAAGGAACAACAAAAATGTTGTTCCTTTAGAAAGGAACAACAAAAACTCAAAATAAGCGAAATAAATAGAATTTAAAAAAATAGAATTCCATAAAACAAACGAACAAAATAAATGAACAATCTTTATGTACAAATTTTAAAGAAAAGAAATGATTTAATGAATGGGTGCCGAGGAGGAGTTATCCCCTTCAAATTTAATTTTCATGGTAGAATCTTCCCGTAATTGTTGGTAGAAGGATTCTCGAGTAAGCGGTTTATGATACAATCGTATTCGATGACCGTTTACTTTGAAGGAATGTCCAGCATCCATCAATGGTGGTTAATGTAATGGTGCCATTATCATGCACTTTTTTGTATCTCGTAAGGTCCGAGCCATCGTGTCCGGAGTTTCCCCGCAAAATCTTGAAACCTAGAATCATATAGGAGTGCCCAGCCTCCTTCGCGGAAGATCTTTTCTTTGATAAGGGCGCCGTGCCATTTTGATCTCTCGTTGTTGAATTAACGCGTGTGTCAAGAGTAGAGAGCCTAATTTCATATAACTCATTAATTTGCCGCAATATTTTGACCCAAGCTTCATTTATATCTAGACCCAAATTTTGGGTTGTTATTAATGTCTCGACTTTCAAACTCTATTGGAAAGATGGGCTCTTTTCCAAATACCAATTGATATGGTGAATATCCCGTAGTGGCTTTCCATGTTGTTCGGTATGCCCACAATGCTTCTCGCAACTGTAGGCACAGCTCACATCTCGTGCGAGGCAACGGTTTTTGTCAATATGGATTCGATCACTTTATTCGTGCTCTCTACTTGGCCATTTTCCCGTGGGTGGTATGGGGTTGTAATCTTGTGTTGAATGTGGTAATTCTATAATGTTTCAAACCCTAGTTTATTACCTAAAAACCCGTGGTCCTCCATCTCGTGATTATGTCCCTTGTGAGGCCATATCGCACAAAGATTTGGAAAAGAAATTGTATTACAGTAGTCCTCTCGTAGCTTTTGAAAGTGCCTATGCTTCAACCCATTTAGTGACATACTCGCTGCAACTAGGATATATGTTTTTTTGGTTTGATGGGGGGCTAATAGGGCCAACAAAAATCGAGCGCCCGTAATTAAAATGGTTCAATTACTAGTTGATGGTTCAAAGGCATTTCGCCGACCACCCAAGGCGACTCGCCTTTGGCAGCCTATCACAGTGCCCGCACAAATTTTTTGACATCTTTAAAAATGGTAGGCCAATAATAGCCTCGTCCGTAAAACCTTATGGGTGGTTCTACGATCCGCAAAAATGTTTGCCACACGGCCCGTCATGGCATGATTTCAAAATATCAAATACCTCGTCCTCCCGAACGCATCTCCTAATTTTCATATCTCGACCTCGTATGAAATGTAGCCCCCAATCCAAGAGAATCGTGTACTACGCTCGTATTATCTACTTTCGTTCATTAAGGGTTAGATGTTTAGGTAATTTACCTATTGCCAAATAATTTGCTATATCAAAGCATACCATGGGGTTCTAACGGTAACAACGAACAAATGTTCATCTCGGGAAGTGGTCTTCAACTACTTTTGTATCTCGTTGGCTTTGGCATTCTCGACGTAAAATCAGCTACGTGGTTCTCTTTTCCCTGTGTCGATCTTTAATTGTAATGTCAAATTCCCGCAATAAAATCAACCATCTTGTCACTCTTCCATTTGTAATAGTGTTTATTTTCTAAAAGTTTAATGGCAAAGTGATCAAGATATAGTACTACATGATACCCAATTATATAATGTATAAACTTATTTATAGCATGTACTATAACTAAAAATTCCTTCTCACCACAAGATAATTTAGTTTAGCAGAGATATATTTTTGCTAATATAATAGATTGCATATGGTTTTTTTATCTTCCTCCCCGCCCAAGCACTCGCTCCAATCACTCGTGTCCCGAGGCATCGTATGAAATTTGGAATGGAAAATTCCAATTTGGGCCCTCAAAGACTGGGCCGTTGAGACAAGCTTTTTCGTATCGTTGAAGGCATTGTCACATTTATCTCGTCCAAATAAAATCAACATTTCCCGTTAGTGCATATAAAGGTGCAGCTATTCGAGAATAATTTTCTATAAATCTCCCGTAATAACTAGAAAATCCAAGAAAGCTACGTACCTCGTTTGTGTGGTGGTGTGGGTATTAACAAAATTATCTAAATTTTGGTCGGATCCACCTAAATTCCAGCTTGTTGAAATATAGTGTCCTAAGATAACTCCTTTGGTCATCATCATATGACACTTTTCATGGCTTAAACAGAGCCTAGTGTCAATACATCTTTGCAACACCTTTTCTAAATTTTCTAATGCTGGCTCAAAATCATCTCCGTAAGGTGTGAAGTCATCCATATATACTTCGAGCCCTTCATTTATTAAATCCAAAAAGATGCCGAGAATGGCCCTTTGAAATGTAGCAGGGAATTGCATAGGGCCAAAGGGTCCAAAGGGTAAGACTTGGTAGGCAAATGTCCCCCCAAGGACAGGTAAAAGTAGTTTTGTCTTGCTCTTCAGGGGCAATCTGGATTTGATTGTACCCACCGAAGCCATCGAGGAAGGAAACATAATTTCTTTCCTGCCAATGTGTCTAATACTTGGTTAATGAAAGGAAGGGGAAAGTGGTCTTTCTGGGTTTCCTTGTTAAGTTCTCGGTAATCTACACATATTCTCCACTTCCCGTTCTTTTTTGGTACCACTACTAATGGAGAGACCCACTTGCTATCAGATATTGGGTAAATGAAGTTGACATCCAATAGTTTCTGTAATTCAGCTTTCACAATATCTTTAAGTCGCAGGGTTTAGTCTTCTTTGAGGTTGGTGAATGGGTCTCGTGATCTTTTTCAAGATAGATGTGGTGTGTGCATAATTGGGGGTCAATTCCCTTCATGTCTCGGGTAATCCCATGCAAAGGTTGCTTTGTATTTCCGTAATAATTGGACCAACTTCTCTTCTTGTTCAGCAATGTCATTTTTTGTTAATGTTTAGAGTTTTTCCTAGCTCAATTTCTACAATTTTACTATTGTACACATATAGCAAAGGGTACTACTTGATCGTGGATGTCTTTTAGAGGATCTTCTTCTTCTTTATTATCAAATGATGCCTTGATCATGTGATATTGTAGATGGGATCTGATTTGTGGTTTATTAATAAAACTATTAATGATATCATCCTTTGTTTGGTCTTTAAAATCAAGGGCATCTTCTATAGTTAGAGGTGATCTCATATTTTCCATAAGATATGATACAGTGTTGTTTTTTTTGTTTTGATTATTGATAGGCTTGGTTGGGTCAGGGGGATATAAAGCTAAATTCTTGACATAGTTTCCCCTTGTTATTGTCATGTTTCCTTGTCGACATCCAATATAGGCATCGACAGCTTGCCAACCAAGGTCTACCTAGGATTAACTAGGGTGTCCGTTTCTAGCTGCTTCTTTGGGCCGATAACCGTGAAGTCGCAGGGTATTCCCTGAGAATCTAAAGATACCATTACATCTTGTAGTGTACCCTCCGGTTGGACTACCGATCACCACCAATTCCAATAAGGTTGTTGTTGGTTCTAGTGATGTAATGCCAAGTTTTTGACATGTGGTGGTTGTTAATATATTGATTGCAGCTCCCTAAATCAACTAAGGCATTTGGGAACAATTGCCCATTGATTTTCACCGTCACTATAGGATTTCCCCTGGGTCTTCATATTTTACAGGTGTTTCCATTCATGATAATAAGTCGATAGAGTACCAACTATTTGGACATTTGGGTTGGTGGTTGTTCTCCTCTTTGGCTTCTTTATACATAGTTCCTTAATGGTTTTTGCATAAATAGGGATGTCTTGGATAGCTTGGAGGAGAGGGATTTTTATACACAGTATTTTTTAATTCTCCCGTAAGATCAAAATTAGGATGTTCTAATGGGCGTGATATGATTAATCGTTCGCGAATGGTGGAGAAGAGGTTGTTACTTGTTGTTGATTTTGTTGTTGAACCACCTTCTCTTTTTGTAATGTTTTTTTCTACTGTGTAACGTATCTTCAATATGAATATTTTTGTTTCTATCTGCTTTCTACTATACGCCCAAACCTTAATTGAAGGTCATTACACTCTCTCAATTCAGCTTTCTAATTTCGGGGGTTCCATTATTTGGACAGATCGAATCGGCCTATTGTTTGGGTTTGGGTTGGGTTGGGCCGGGAGTTGTGGTCTTAAGTTGGTCCGGGGGGTTGTATAGGGAGTCGGGCAGTAGTAGGTTGAGAGAGGGAAATTGTTCCTACTGGCTGATTTGTAGGTCTTTTCTAGTTTGACTTCCGTGCCCGACTCGCGAAGTAGAGGGGGACCATTGTGTTGGATAAGCATTGTTTTTCCAAAACGGTGGGCGTAAAGGAAAATTTGGCCAATTAGTTTGATTTGTTTTGAATTGGCCATGATGATGTAGGGAATGTCTCGTTGTGACCAATTGGGGAAAGGTGGTTGATTTTTCCACATTCCATTATATTTCGAGCATTGTATTGAGGAGGCCGAAAAGAAGAAAATGGATCGGGCTGGCATACCCGATTGTCGTGGCTGCCATTGTCTGCGCCGATTAAGTAGACATACCACTTCGATTCTTCTTCTACCTCCTTATAGAATGATTTTAGGCCAGAAGTGAGGTACATCCTTATGTGGGGTGGTCTTTCGTGCAAATGGCGCAAACTTTGATTACATCCAATGCGGCACTCTTTGTGGTCGTATTTCATCCCGCATCTAGGACATAATACCGCCAAATTTTGCTCGCTTTCTCGCTTGTTTTTGTTTGGCTTGCATAATGTCGAATTGCGTTATTAGAGTCCCTAGTATATCCGTTTTAAAAATCTTCCACAGTTGCCAATTTCTCGCACAAGTTACACCTTCATTATAGGTCTTTTTTGTCCCTTCTAATCATGTCACGTTCATCGATTTTAACCTTGTGTTGCCCCTCGAAATACCGATGCACAAATCAATGATGTTAGCATAGATTTCCCCGATATATATCACCTTTTCCCATAATATTCAATGTTTCAACCCATTGATCTTTCATTCCCCTAATTAATGTAGTTTTCAACGACATTATCGGGTAAGGGTAAGGATGCATAAGGAGATCTCTCGAAGATTGTATTGAAACCATTCCACATATTCTTCCAGGGTTTCATTTGGTTTTGTCGTCATTTGAAATATTTCGTCTTTTAGTTCCCGAGACCCGCAATAATCTTGATATTTATTTAAAAACGCAGCTTTTCATATGATCCCAATCAGCTATGACACCCCCACCTAACCCCCATAAACCATCGTAAGGTCGCTCCTTTTAATATGAAGGAAATAGTTTTAATTTTTGGGGGATCGGTGGTATAATCATACCCCCCTACATAACACATCGAATTCGAAATCGTAAATGCAACTAGATCTTCCGATGTCAAGCCATGAAATGTGGGAATATGTTGAAGGGGAATGGCTTTCATAGGTGCATTAACTCGTAGTATCTACTATAGGATATTGCAGAGGTAGAAGTTTGATGGGGGGTTTTGCCGGTTCCGGGGCCATTTGGTCAAAGATGTGCCAATATCCTTCTCGGGATCTCAAGGGGAATTCCTAGGCTAACTAGAAGGAGTAGGAATGGCCTTGACAACACTTCCCTAGTCTCTGGGAAAATAAGTATTCCTTGCTGGCCTACTATTTGAGGAGATTCGTGTCCTTGGTTTTGAATGAGTTTAACAACGCTTTCCTTATCTAGATCGCTCACCGTTTGGACTATTTCAAGAGGGGATTTTAGTTCTTCTAATTCTCCCTCGTTTCGCCCTTCTCCTTCACTGAGATTACCGGAGTTCCCTTCCCGTGGAGAAATTAGGCAGGATTCTCAATTTCTTGCGAAATATTGCTCAATTCCCACCGTTTGACTATGTATCTCGTAAAAGGCTTTAGATGGTGATTCTAGGGTCTCGAAGGGAACTAGTAGGCTATCTAGAGATAACTCTCCTAGGTCCTACCGATAGTCGAGATTCAGTATTTTTAAGGATTTCGTCAATAAAAGTTGTTCGCCCAAGGGTCACCGGTTCCTTAGGTTTTTCAGTGTTTAGGAGGAATTTTTTTTTCTTAGTCGGTTTATTCATTCAAGAAAACAAGCCTTCATTCCTACCTAAAGAAAGAAGCTTACCTAATTCTCGCTATGAAGTGGGCTATGAGCAAGTATGTTCCTTGCCCGGTGTGCAAGTTATTACCTTCCGTCTTTAATACCCAATTCTTCGTGAGCGTAAGAAAATCAATTGTGCATCACTCCTTTGAAATGGCATACACTCTCCCTCGCAACGGCGCCAAAATTTTGAGGCATAAAAGGTATCTTTTAAACACCTAATTATCTCACATTAATTATCAATCCGGGAGCGACTTTTTATTTCAAGAGTGTACTGTCTCGAGACCGCAATTAGCTAAGAGTAATGCTATGAAAGATGTAGTACAAGAGTAAACGGATGCTTGTAAAGAAATCTAATTACGAGAGCATGAATGGAAATACTCTGAAATATTAACTACTCACTCTACAAAACATCAATCGTGGATGCAAAGAGCAATAACTCATTCCCTTAGAAATCGATGCAACCGAAATCACAACCGAGACAAGGCAATCAACTGGGAACTTGGAAGCAAAGAACCAATGTCCTCTACAGATTGATGGTCCCGTTCTTTAAGCAATCAAAATTAAATTGAACTTGAAATACTTGTCGATGAAAATAACTAAGAAGAACTTCTTCTAATAACAAGAATTGGAAAGGAAGAGCAATTCGTAATTCCTATGTGTACACAAAGAATCGTAAACAATCTCTCTCGCTAATCCGAACGTACGAATCGAAAATGAACAACAAACAAGCATTGGAACAAAAAAACATTAATGGAAAAATAAATATAAACTTAACGCAATCAAGTAAAAAATCTTCTTAAACTCCAACCCCCGTCGACAACCAACACTATGAAGTAGTCAATTGGAATAAACCATAAACCAATGGAACAACAAACTTAATTAAGTATAGAACGACAAAGCTTACAAGAGATAGCAAGATGAATAAGACAAGAAATACGATTCTTGCTAAGATGGAATAGCAAAGGTAATTCATTAACGCACACAAAGAAACCCGAACTCGTTCAACAAGTAATCAAATAACTCGTAATCGTAATGAATCTAAACGCAATTATCACACGACAAGTAAAGCAAAGGATAGAAATACAAACATCGAGTAATTCCACCAGAGCCGGGTTCCTTAGCACCAGTGAAACACCGCTGGTTACTTCAGACTTGAAAGATGAAATGAAATTCACCTTTATATTAATCGAGCATAAAAGTATTACGGATATCACTCTCTAAAGCCGAGAGTTAATAAAACGTAATATTACAAAAGAAATGTTTTGAATCAAAAGATCTCCCCCCAATCACTAAAGGCGTTGCCTTATATAATGTACTCGATGGACAAGACAAGGAATGAGATGAGGTTTGAACAACGATCCCTTAGGATCGAAGGATCCCGAGGGATTCACTTCCTTCTTTTAGCTATCACATGATTTACTTTGACCAAAGCCGAGTCAGTCTCCGCCTTTTCTTAGCGATGCATTCGGATTTCCTTGTCTTTTGTAGGATTTGGTCTAACGTTGGAGGAACAATAGTTGCATTTATCTTAGCCTCGCCTTTTGATATATCTCGTTCACCTTGCCTAATTCCTTTTTTTTTAGCAATAAAAATCAATTCTTAATCATATTTTTACAATAAACATAAATCTTTCACAATTCTACCATAATTCTTGTAATAAATCATCCTTCTAAGGTAAAAAAGAATTACGTTAAAGTAAAAGAATGAGAAAACACATAGTGAATTCATGCCTTTTCCACCGCTCAACACTTACGACCGTCTCTTTTTACCTAAATCCTCCGCTTTGTTCATAAAACCCGAGGCCTAACAACCCCGTTTCTCTACCTATGACAGATATGAGGCCTCTTGCCTCCTTCTAAGGCTTCAAAAACCCTTTTCTAGAGCAAAAGAAAGACCAAGCCTCCTCCTACGGCACAAGCAAAAAACTCAAACCTCTCTCGAGCAAGATAGAAATATATGGTCCGACCAATATTGCAAAATCGACATCCTCCCTTCTCGTTATACAAGAGGTCATATCCTCCTTGTCCAAAAATAGTTAACTTGACCTACTTCTCTAGGGTATAATCCTTTCTCCCAAAACAAAAAATAGACCATATCATTCATCTTTCTCCTAGTCATGCATTCTTCTTTAGGATCTCAAATCTCTCTTACGCTTGTAGTTCAACACAAGAATGAGATTGCTATGATGTGAGAGCTCTCCATTGGTCTCTTATTTATACTTTTCCCTAAGGGTTTCTTAGGCAAAATCCTAGATCCTTTAAGGGATTTTTCACTTAACCTTTAATCATTAAATTAGAAAAAATAATTAATTGTCTTGGGTCCAAACCCACATCTTTGGGTCAAAACTCCAAATACTTGGGTAACTTGCCCAACCAACTCCTTTTGGTGGGTTTTCACCTCTAAAAAATTCCTTTGAGCTGCCCAAATTCCAACATAGTCCACCAATCAACAAGCAGGTAATGATGTTATCCCTTGGCCATATGGTCTCAAGCTTCCCTAACTTCCTATAGATGGGTGGACCCACTCTAGCATCCTAGTGTCAATCCCCATATCTTGGCTTAGAACCCTACCCTAGAGAATTACCATGACTAGCCTCCTTGTGTAACTAGTGTGGTCAATTCTTAGTATTTATTTACTTAGGTAGTTTTCTGTAGTCTCTTTCATGGACATGACATGTAAACATTACGTGAGTTGGTGATCTATGTTTGACTCCTGGATTTGTTTATGGAAGCTACATTTGCAACCCTTTTTTATTATATTAAAGCCATATGTATATCATTCCTTTAATAGTTAAAGGAATATATATATATATATATATATATATATATATATATATATATATATATATATATATATATATATATATATATATATATATATATATATATATATATATATATATATATATATAAACTCCACTTCATAAACTACTACCCCATTTGAAAACCTTCTTGAAATGTTTTATACAACCATCGGCCTCATAAGATATTGTAGGATATTTATAATATTAAGGATGATGGTGAAATCAATGAAGAATCCGTGATTGATCATCCATTATACAAAATTTTCCCATAGATGGAAAGTTCTTGTAGAGATTACCTTGAGATGATGGAGCTTAGTGAAATGAAGTCGCCTTCGCTAAGTGGGCCCACAGGCTATTTTTGGCGCAAAGTCTATTTTTAGACTATGTCTATTTTTAGACATATGGATCATGGTCTATGAGTTGCAGGATGCTATTTATGGATGATTGGTCGAGTTGGTAAAAATAGATGGACCTCTATTTTTAGACATTGGGCGGAATCTATTTTTAAACTGCCGGGCTAAAAATAGAACAGTCAAATATTATTAACCCTTAATAATATTTAGACTATAAACATTATCTTATCCTCTTGGAGCACTTCAGTTTGATGCTTGGATGTGGCACATGCAGCTGATAGAAGGAAATACGCTTTTCCTAAGGGTTAGTTGAGCTATTGCATGGTTGACTTCAGTTAGAACTCATGTGGCAGAGTTTGGTGGAGTTGATGAGACAGTTGGTGGAGTTGTGTTCAGTTTAACTAATCTAAACATAGTTGAGCTATTTGTATCTAGTCTAACTGATTGATACAATTAGTGAGAGTGGTGTGAATTAATTATTAATTAATTCACTAATTATAAACTCATTTATCAACTAAATAATACATCAGTTAACTTCAATGCATGGAGAGTTTCAGTGGAGACCAGTGAAGAGATAGGTGAAAGAGCAGGTTAACTATCAGTTGTGACTATACTGTTGCATATTTGCAACAACCAGTGATTGGAGAAGCCAATGAGGATTGCGCAGTACAAGCCAGGTGGTTCGAAGTTATTTATGAGCCATTCTTTAGCATTGATTACGCAATAGAGGTTGGCTATCAGGTGGCAGAGATTGGAGCATGTGTTTTGCTAGATCTAGCTTGATTAGTGTGTAGCAATTGGAGGTTGTGCTGAGAGCTTTTGAGGAGCTTTGTACAATGATTGTTACATGATCTCTATGACATATAATATACATATAGTTGGGGTTTTTAGCTTTAAGCTTTCACATGAAATACTGTGTTCATATGTGTGATTGTTTATGGTTTTAATGTGCGCATGCGATTGTTTTTATTTCCGCAATTAATGATCAATGGTAGAAGAGATTCTGTATTGTGCATGAAGATAAAATAGTGTGTGATAAGAAGAATCTTGGTGAATAATATATCAGTTATTAAATTTTCTACATGGTATCGGAGCGATATTGATCATTGGAGAAATTGCAAAACATTGAAGCGGTTGAGTTTTGTGCTGGTGGAATTCGAATTTGGAGCAGTGTTTTCTTGGTGTCAAAGTTGAGATGTCTTTCAACGGATTGCGATTGGAGTATGCCCTTGAGGGAAACTCAAATTATATTGCATGGAAGGATAGGATGGAGGCGGTGCTGGATGACAATGGGTTGAAGGAGTTCATAGATGGAGAAATTCCAAAACCTACTTCTAGTGATGCTGCCGTACTTGACGCATGGCAAAAGAAGACAACAAAGTGTCGAAGAATTCTGTTGGAAGGTGTGAAGGATCACATAGTGTCCAGCCTTCATGGTAAGGCTTCTCCATTCTTGATGTGGAAAGCATTGACAGAATTATTCCAAAGCAAGAGCGACCAGAGGAAGTTGGCGCTCAATGATAGACTCAGAAACATAAAAATGGAGAAAGGCGACAGTATGCCCAAGTACCTCACGAAGTTCATCCAATGCAGGGATGAGATGGGAAGTGTGGGGGTGACTGTTGATGACAAGGACTTGTTGAGCTTGGATCTCCTTGGGCTTCCGAAGAGTTGGCATTCCTATCAGGACTCTGTCAATGGTCAGGAGAAATTGCCAGGATGGGAGCGACTTTGGTCGGATCTTGTGCAAGAGGAGATAAGGCGAAGTAGGGACGGATCTAAATCAAAGAACTCGGATGAAGAAAATTGCACTTTGGCTACCAAGGCAAAGGAAGGGAAGAGCAAGAAGATAGCTTCTCAATCAGTGAGAAAGGCAAGAAGCCGAGGACATGTCCAAGGTGAAGTGCTTTCGGTGACACACGGACCGTATGCCACTAATTGTCCACAAAAGAAAGAAAAATAAGTAGAATTTGGTGGATATGTATTTGGAGAGGCCTTAGCCTCGCCCCGGTTGAAGGCTGGATTTTTCACTGATCACATGCTTGGTCTCAAGTTTGATGGGTTCAGTGTGGTTTCTTGACAGTGGTGCGTCTTTTCACATGACAGGAGATCGAGATTTGTTTACTGATCTGGATGAGAAAGATCTTGGAGTGCACATCGAGATTAGTACCATTTCCTTTGAGAGGGAGTCTGGTAAACCCTTCGTATTGAAGGAAGTGATGCATGTTCCAGGATTGAAGAAGAATCTGATCTCTGTGGCGATGTTAGAAGACAAGGGATATGATGTTGTCTTTAGCGAGGGAAAGGATTTCCTACGCAGTAAGGCAACTGGTGAGACCCGGAGGATAGGGGTTCGAGTTAAGAACCTTTATCAATTGCAGGTAGATGGATGCGCAACAATGGCAGGCAAGGCAGAAGGAGTGGTGAGCCGGGATGATGGCGAGTTGTGGCACCGGAGATTGGGCCACCTTCACCATGGAGCTTTGAAGATGCTGCAACAGATTTCTACTGGGCTTCCTAAGGGTACTCTTGCGCAGCCAGATCAGTGCAAGGGATGTACTTTGAGAAAATTTATGAAAGCCACCTTTCACGAGAATAGTCCGCCACGACGATAATAAAAATTCACACGGACATGTGTGGACCTTTCTCGGTAGCCGACAACCAAGCCGGATCTTCTTCATGCAGAAGAAGAGCGAGACATACTCAAAGTTCTGTGAGTTCAAGGCACTGGTTGAGAAAGAATCAGGGAAGCAGGTGAAGGCTCTTAGGAGCGACAATGGTGGTGAATTCATCTCTGGCGAGTTCAAGGACTTTTGCAGCGCAGAAGGAATTCGAAGAGAGCTCATAGCACCTCATAACCCACAGCAGAATGGGGTTTTTGAGCAGAAGAACAGAATGATCGTGGGTGCTGCACAGGCGATGTTGCATGATCAAGGCCTTCCCATACACTTATGGGCTGAGGCATGCAATACTGCAGTATATGTGTAGAACCGTTGTCCTCACAGGATACTTGGCATGAGTACACCCGAGGAGGCGTTTTCTGGTAAGAGGCCTGATATTTCCCATTTGAAGATTTTTGGTTCACCTATTTACATTCATGTAACGAAGGATGCTAGGAAGAAGCTGGAGCCAACTACAGAGGTTGGGATATTTGTGGGGTACACTGATGCACCCCACAACTATCATTTGTATTTTCCAGATAGTTGCAAGACTATTGTGCGACAGGATATCAAATTTCATGAGGAGAAAGCCATGAAGTGTTCGCTTGAGAGGGAGCCACACTTGCATGCAGATGAGGAGCTATTAGTTCCTAAGGATAAGCTTTAGGATGTGGATCAGCCATAAGAGGAGGTTCATGGAGTGGAAGAGACCACTCATGCAGCGCCAACCATCAGAGGGTGGAAGTGCACTACAGAAGCTGAGCGACTGGCTCAAGATGCAGAGAAGGTTGTAGGAGCACCTACATCACAACGCAGACAGAGACAGTCACCTGACCGGTATACTGGATACATGGCTCTTATGAGCAAGTGTATCGTGATGGAGCCATCCTCTTTCGAGGAAGCTGTGAAGGATCCTGCATGGGTAGATGCCATGGTGGAAGAGTATGATTCGATTGTCAGAAACAGTGCATGGGAGATTGTACCAAGGCCAGAAGGGAAATCAGTGGTGGGTTTGAGATGGATCTACAAAGTGAAGTAAGCAACTGACGGGAGTGTGAAGAAGTACAAGGCAAGATTTGTTGCCCGAGGCTTCTTACAGATTGAGGGGATTGATTATGAGGAAACCTTTGCACCTGTCGCAAGGTATTCTTCCATACGAACGATTCTTGCTCTCTCAGCGCAGATGGGGTGGGACATTCATCAGATGGATGTGAAGACTGCGTTCCTCAACAGGGTGATTGAGGAGGAGGTGTACATAGAGCAGCCTGAAGGTTTCGAGATCTTCAGCAGTGAGTCACATGTGTGCATGCTCAAGAGAGCGCTGTATGGGTTGAAACAAGCACCTCGTGCTTGGTACACATGGATAGACAGTTATTTCACCAGACTTGGATTCTCCAAGAGTGAGGTGGATCTGAACCTATACCAGATTGTGGTGGAGGGTAGGGTTGTTAATCATTTTACTTTATGTAGATGATTTGATTTTGACAGGTGATGAGCTGTTGATACTCTCATGCAAGGATGATCTTGCAAAAGAGTTTGAGATGAAGGACTTGGGCCTCCTTCATTATTTCCTGGGATTGGAAATTTGGCAGCGCAGTGATGGACTATTTTTTTCTCAAGGCAAGTATGCCTGAGAGATACTGGAGAAGTTCAACATGCATGGCTGCAAGCCTGTTGATACTCCTCTTCCTGGTGGATGGAGGAAGGAGGATGCTACTTCCGCGGAGGTAGTGGATGCCGCTGTTTATCGACAGTTGGTGGGGTCGCTTATGTATCTGGTCAATACACGACCCGACATATGCTATGCTGTTAACCAACTTTTACAAGCTATGGTTAAGCCTACCAAGCTCTACTGGAAGGCAGGCAAGCATGTATTGAGATATCTCAGAGGCACATCGGGATATGGGTTATGGTATAGACAGTCGGATGAGGTGAAGCTATGTGGCTTCACGGATGTAGATTGGGCAAGAAGCCCAACGGACAGAAAGAGCACATCTGGAGGGATTTTCAATATCAGGTCGACAATAGTTTCTTGGTATAGTAGGAAGCAGAGATCCGTGGCACTCAGTTTAGCAAAGGCCGAGTATATGGCAGCAAGTTTGGCTACATGCGAGGCTATATGGATGAGGAAGATCCTGGTCGGGTTGTTCACTCAGATCCTACTATGATTTATTGTGATAATTAGAGTTGCATTAAACTCTTGGTTAATCCAGTATTTCATGATAGATCTAAACACATTGACATTCTGTATCATCATATCAGAGATTGTGTGCAGCGGAAGATCATGTTACTTTCATACATTCCTACGGAGGATCAGGATGCTGATATCTTGACGAAGGCGCTCACCAGGAGAAAATTCGAATACCACAGAGGTAGGATAGGGATGGCATATAATCCTTATCTTGTTGAGAGGGAGTGTTGAGATTGCAACAAGATGATGAGCTTAGTGGAAAGAAGTCGCCTTCACTAAGAGGGCCCGCAGGCTATTTTTGGCGCAAAGTCTATTTTTAGACATATGGATCATGTTCTATGAGTTGTAGGATGCTATTTGTGGATGGTTGGCAAGTCGAGAAAATAGATGGACTTCTATTTTTAGACATATTGGGCAGAATCTATTTTTAGATTTCCAGTCAAAAAATAGATATGTCGAATATTATTAGCTCTTAATAATATTTGGACTATAAACATTATCTTATGCTCTTGGAGCACTTCAGTTAAGTGCACAGATGTGGCACAAGAGCTGATAGAAGGAATTACGCGATTCCTGAGGGTTAAGTGGAGCTATTGCATGGATACTTCGGTTAGAACTCATGTGACAGATTTTGGTGGATTTATTGAGCTAGTTGATGGAGTTGTGTTTAGTTTAACTGAGTTAAACATAGTTGAGCTAGTTGTATCTAGTCTAACTGATTGATACACTAGTGAAGAGTAGTGTGAATTAATTATTAATTAATTCACTAATTATAAAATCATTAATCAACTAAATAATACATCAGTTAACTTCAGTGCATGAACAGTTTCAGTGGAGACCAGTGAAGAGATAGGTGAAAGAGCAGGTTAACTATGAGTTGTGACTATATTGTTGCATATTTGCAACAACCAGTGATTGGAGAAGCCAATGAGGATTGCACAGTACAAGCCAGGTGGTTCGAATTTATTTATGAGCCATTCTTCAGCATTGATTACGCAATAGAGGCTGGCTATCAGGTGGCAGAGATTGGAGCAGTGTTTTGCTATATCTAGCTTGATTAGTGTGTAGCAATTGGAGGTTATGTTGAGAGCTTGTGAGGATCTTTGTACAATGATTGTTACATGATCTCTATGACATATAATATACAAATAGTTGGGGGTTTTCAGCTTTAAGCTTTCCCATGAAATACTGTGTTCATATGTGTGATTGTTTATGGTTTTAATGTGCACATGCGATTGTTTTTATTTCCGAAATTAATGATCAATGGTAGAAGAGATTATGTATTGTGCATGAAGATAAAATAGTGTGTGATCAAGAGAATCTTGGTGAATAATATATCCGTTATTCAATTTTCTACATTTACAGATATGGTAAGCTAAGGAATACAATACTTCAGTAGACACATATTTATGACATCTCAATTCCTTCACTAAGGTGAATGCAAATATTTTCAATGATCATATTTAACAAATTAAACATGAGAAATTGGAATAGTTGGTGAAGCTAAAGGAAACCACGCTTTATCTACTCTATAGTTTTCCATGCAAGTTAGTTGTCAGTGGCCACTAGGATAACTTCAACTAATTAATGATCATCACTCACACTTATTCATTGTTTCCAAATTGAAAAACTACACACATTGATTTGGGTAAGTATTTAGACTCCACTCTTTTGAAAAATCAATTGAAAGGAAGGACAAAAGAAGTAATATTCTTACAAGTTATTTGACTTCAAGCTGAACAACTGAACAAAATTGAACAATACATTAGCTCAACAACTAAAAGAAGAGAATGTTTTCAAGTTTCAAGTAGCATCTTTCGTAGACAAATATCACGGGGGTAGAATGTCTCTATTAGGATTTGAATATTGTTGGGCGAATAAAAACACCCCAGTTTACCAACCAAGTCTCCCCTCAGTGACAAAAGAGGGAAATGTTTGAAGAATGGGCTTGAGAGAAAGGAAATGAAATTGTGGATTCAAATTCAAAGCCAAACATTTAGAAGTGGAGGATGATCTCTAGAAAACAGAGAATCAAAGGCCAAAGGATGCTAGGGACTCAGTTTAAATTGACTACACTAAAGATGATGATGATCTATGAAGTCAAATCCCAAGATGAAGAAAGAACATAGAAGCATGACAAAACTAGTACCATGCAGACTAGAGAGAAGAATCAATTCAATCAACCATTGATGATTTGAAGATAAAAGCTAAACATAGGAAAAGATGCATTAACTAGATATTCGCATGGCACTAACTGAAGTCAAGACAATAATAGTTAGATAGACTATATGAATCCATTTCTTAAGCGGTAGGGATTCCAGGTTAAAATTCTTACTTAAGCAGTGGGGCTTCCAGAATAAAATGCTCAATTATGAATATAAGAATATTAGGGATGAGAACATTGGAAAAATCAGTTCTAAATTTTGAAAAACTGAAAAAGAACCTACAATTGATCCAAAGTAGTTCTCATGACGTGATTGATTTTGGACTAGAAACTAGACGAAGTGTAACATCACTTGAAGTACTATTTTATAAGTGGTTGGATTATCAGCTTTTGAGATGGTAGTGAAATATTAGATTACGTTTTCATGGATGGGCATCCCATGCATATATGTAAAGTATAATTTCCTTAGGAAACAAAGTATACGAATGAGCTTTTACTAGTTTCAAGGAAATATATAGTCGAGGCTTCTTGCAGTGGCTTACTACAATTTTTATTATGAAATGAACTAAATATGAAATAACTACATTGAAATTCTTCACTAGAACAGAAATAGATGCAATTACCAAACATATGAGGCTTCAAGTTTCAAGCATCTAACCACTCGTATAAAGGATGTTGTTTCTTGACCGATGTCGGAAATTTCTCAACTTATTTGGCAGCTTACTACAATGTTTATTATGAAATGAACTAAATATGAAATAACTACATTTAAATTTCTTCACTAGAACAAACATAGGTGCAATTACCAAACACGTGAGGCTTCAAGTTTCAAGCATCTAACCTCTTGTATAAAGGATGTTGTTTCTTGACCCATATTGGAGACTTCTCAACTTATTTGGCAACTTGACGAAAGTGGTTACAATTATTAATTTCAACTAAACTTGTCCATAATTTTGAATCCCTGGGAAAGGTCATCAACAAATGGATGAGTAGCATTAATTCCCTATTTTCTTCATGAATTGGTGTAAAGTTATGAAGTGAACCAATTTGTCTTGTCCCATGTCTAAAGAAATTTGCTTCTTAACATCTTTCGGTATTTTGCATTTCAACACTATTTCAGAATAACATTTCTGTCATTCCATAACATACATATGCCTCTAGTATATATGAACGCAAAAATATCTACCAATAGGGTAGACACATTGGAAGAAAATATATAATCAAACACCTCTGCAAACACGTTGCTGAAGAAATTGAAGAAAATGAGACAAATATATTGCAGAATTAAGTAAATACTTATTAGAGATGCATAAAATCTACAAAGCTATTTTTAGCTGACTGAAATTGGATTTCCATGCTACCGACTGTGGGATACTAGTTCAGTTTTGGTGTAGCTATGGCATCCTGCCCCTTTATGCAATTGCTACGCAAATTTTCATCTAAATCTTGGCCCAAACCATTTCAATGCTATATGAACCTATTGTAATTGACAAAGATTAAATTGGAAAACATTTAGTAATAGTATTTCTCTCTTTCATTCTATCTAAAATGACAAAAAGGTCCAATAGCCCGTAGAGAGTTATCAACAACTCATCTAGCTCAAAATTTTAAGGAAGAAGCTACTACTCAACTGTCCAACAAGAGGAAACAATGGGATCTCATGTTTCTATATATTATTTTAGGTCATTAGAATATGTAGAGCTAATAGAACCAGGGGAAGATCGAAGGGTAACAGCTCTGACATATGTTTCCGTATTCAATCAAACTAGTATGAAACCAATGTAATCGATCTCTTATGCTAACTAGTGAAACTAGCACGACTCATACAATATTCACAAAACCTACACAGTTTGTGGCGAGATCCACTCGCAGAATCAGGGAGAATCACTTTCCATCATCGATAAGCATCGAGTAAATCGAAAGTGTAAAAAATTTGGACTTCTAGCGATTGCGAGCTTAAAAGAAGGCTAGAACAAGTGTAAACTTTTGGATTTTGGCTTAACTCTTGCAAATAACCCACAAATCACCCACAGAGCACCTGCATTCACCACTGACCAACACCGTTAGACTCGCCGAAGCAATCACCAGCAAATTTATTAAAAAACAATAATTATAGAGCGCTGTTGTTAGACTCGCCGAAGGCCGAAGCAATCACCAACACACTTGACGCATTCAGACTCAAAAAATTTATAAAAAAAATATAATTACAGTTGCAATGCAACACCACTGTCCAAACTCCTCCTCGCGGGTTTAGCTCCATGGCACCAGGGAAATGGACCATCTTGGTACTCTAAATCCCTTTCAGGGCAGCTACCTATCTGGAACTAGATCTTGATTCATGTTGCCCTAATGCCGTCGTCAATGCGTGAAACATCATTGGAACCAGAACAAGATCTTGTAAGTTGTTTCCCTATTTAATGCATCCTGCATATAATTCGGGCACCGTGCACCTCCAACAATCAACTTCCAAGCCCCAACTAGTTGAAATGGGGGCGAATCACTCCAATCCCTCCCCGACCCAGTAAATTTAGGCGAATGCCATTAAATCATTGTTTCACCTACAAATTCCAAGCCCCAGCCAGTAAAAACGGGAGTGAATCACTCCAATCCCTCCCCCCGACCAGTAAATTTAGGCGAATTCCATTGCAATCAGCTCCAAACCAAAAAATCGGGAGGTGAATTCCATGGTTTAAGTTTTAAGCACTTTTATTTTGTTGGAATAACACTTAATAATTAATTATTTTTAAAATAATTATAGGGCTAACTATATAACACAATAGAAAATGGGTTTTGTATAAAAATTCACCCTACCAAAATTTAAAACCCTTTAAAATTCGCTTTTAGGCTAAAATTCGCCCCTAAAATTTTCCCTGGTCGGGATGAGCTTGGGAGCATCATAATTACTATTGCGGATGATGACTTGGTGAGCCTAGGTCTTCTAGGACTTCCCAAGAGTTGGCATAGTTATCAGGAATCTTTCAATGGGATAATTAGGGGAATTTTGAGGTCTAAAATGGACCTCCTAAGGAAATTATAAAATAATAGTGGAAATAATAAAATAAGATTTGATTACATCATCAAATTTTAGAGGGAAAGAAAAACTACTTTTTCAACTCGTATTTTAACTTATCTCCCAAATGTTTTACTCAAATTTCAAGTGGGAGTACTCGTTGGATGCAAAATTAGTTCCTCATCCAAGGAATACCCATATTGCATACTTTTGATGGATTCTACTACACGCAAAATGAGAAATACATGAAAAACATGATTGCAATCACGTTTTTTCATGGATTTATCATTTTTCATGTAGTAGGGCCCATAAAAAGTATGAAACATGGGTACTCCTTGGATGAGGAATTAAATTTTTCATCCATTGAGTTTTCCTGCTAGAAATTTGAGTAAAAAAATTGGGAGATATGTTGAAAATACGAGTTGAAAAAATAGTTTTATTATTATTTTTTTTATTTTTATCTTTTTACCTTTTAACTTAAAAAATGGTGAATCATCCCCCATGGTTGACATCATCATCTTGAATCCTATTGGTTCTTATAAAGTTTATTTTGGTTGTACATTTTTCTTATCAGGCCCATTTTAGACCTCAAATTCCCCTAATGGGAGAGGCTACCAGATTGGAAATGACTTTGGTCGGATTTGGTGCAAGAAGAATTAATGCGGAATACTAGGGATCGATATTCATCTAAGACATATGATGAAGAAAATTACGCTTTGTATGCCAAGGCGAAGAAGGGGAAAGGAAATAAATCCTACTCCAAATCGGAGTCTGGCAAAGATGGAAAGAAGTGTGACATGTTCAAAGTGAAGCATTTTCACCATCACGAGCATGGTCATTATGCCACTAATTGTCCAGAAAAGAAGAAGAACAAGAAGGCTTCAGGATCTGTAGTTGGTGAGGCTTTGGCCTCGCAATTTGAGTTGAGCTTCTCGCTCATTGCATGCATGGTGTCAAATGGGATCAGTGTGGTACTTGGATAGTGGTGAATATTTCCACATGAAGGGATACAAAGAACTTTTCAGTAGCTTGGAGGATCAAGGCCTCTAGATGCGTATTGAAATGGGTGATGATAGACGGTACAGTGCTACAGGGATTGGTACGGTTACCTTCCAAAGATAGTCAGATAAACCCTTCTTATTAAAATATGCAATGCATGTACCAGGCTTGAAGAAAAATTTAGTTTCAGTCGCGATGTTGGAGGATAGAGGCTATGATGTGGTTTTCAGTGAAGGGAAAGCTTTCATTTGACACAAAGCCACAGGACAAGCCAAGAAGATTGGGATTTGTGTGAAGAATCTCTATTAACTTGATGTAGATGGCTGCGCACCATTTATGGGTAAGGCAGACAAAGTGGTGAGCTGGGATGAGGGTGAGTTATGGCATAGGAGATTGGGCCACCTACACCATGAAGCCTGAAGGTCATGCATCAGATTTATACGAGTCTTCCCAAGGGTACTCTTGTGAAAATAAACACATTCAAGGGATGTACTATGGGGAAGTATGCAAAGGCCACTTTTCACGAGAAGGAGAACCGAGCTTCAGAAATCCTTGAGAGAGTTCACTTAGACGTGTGTGGAGCATTCTCTACTGCTTCGACAGCAAAGCATAAGTACTATGTGATATTTTTTGATGTTTTTTCTAGAAAGTGTTGGATCTACTTCATGTAGAATAAAGATCAGACGTTCTCAAAATTTCTTGAGTTCAAAGCAATGGTGGAGAAAGACACATGGACGAATGTGAAGAATTTTAGTAACGAAAATGGTGGTGAGTACAACTCCAATGAATTCAAGAACTTCTGTAGCAAAGATGGAATTCAGAGAGAGATGATTGCACCTCATAACCGACAAAAAAATGGGGCCGCAGAAAGAAATAATAGAACAATTGTGGGTGCAACACGAGTGATGTTGCATGATCAGGGCCAACCGTTGCATCTATGGGTGGAGGCATGCAACACAACGATATTTGTGCAAAACCGTAGTCCTCATCAGAAAATTTGCATGAGTACACTAGACGAGTCTTTATTTGGTAAGAAAACTGATGTTTCATATTTTAAAATTTTTGGCTCATCTATTTATGCGCATGTGACCAAAGACGCTAGAAAGAAGCACAAACCAACATCTGAGATTGAGATATTTTTGGGGTACACTGATACTCCCCACAACTATCGGGTGTATTTTCCAAACAACAGGATGACTGTTCTGAGATGGGATATAAAATTTGATGACGAGAAAGCCATGCGATTGTCCCTTGAGAGGGAGCTGGATTTGCATGCAGATGAGGAACTCTTAGTTCCAAAGAATGAACCTCAAGATGTGGAGCAGCCACATGCGGAGGATCATGGAGTGGAAGAAAACACTCACGCAGAGCCATCCACTAGACTTGGTAGAAGGTGCACCACGGAAGCTGATAGATCAAGACTTGATGCGGTAGAGCATGTAGGAGCACCGACTTCACTGTGCGGACAAAGACAATCTCCAGATAGGTTTACTGGATACATGGATCTTATGAGCAAGTGTATTGTGACAGAAACATCCTCCTTTAAGGAATCAGTCCAGCAACCAATTTGGGTTGATGCTATGGTTGAGGAGTATGACTCCATCGTCAAGAACAGTGCATGGGAAGTTGTCCCAAGACTGGTCAGAAAATCAATGGTTGGATCTAGATGGATCTATAAGGTGAAGCAAGCGATAGATGGGAGTGTGGAGAGGTACACGACCAAAATTTTGGCCTGGGGATTATCACAAGTTGAGGGGATTGACTATGAGGATACTTTCGGTCCAGTTGCAAAATAATCTTCCATTATATCTATCCTTGCACTCTCAACGCAGAGGGGGTGGCACATTCGTGAGATGGATGTGAAAACTACGTTTCTCAATAGAGTTATTGAGGAAGAAGTGTACATAGAGCAACCAGAAGGTTTCGAGATATTTTAAAATGAGTCGTATGTGTGCCGACTCAAGAGAGCATTGTATGGGATGAAGAAAGGACATCATGCTTGGTACACTCAGATTGACAACTATTTCACCAGGTTAGGCTTCACCAAAAGTGAAGCAGATGCGAACCTGTAACATATTTTTGTTGATGGTAAGCTCTTGATTATCATATTTTATGTTGATGATCTAATTTTGATAGGTGATGAGCAGCTGATAAATTCTTGCAAGGGAGTTCGAAATGAAGGACATGGGACTTCTCCACTATTTCCTTGGTTTGGAAATATGGTAGCAGGATGGTGAGCTATTTGTTTCTCAAGGCAAGTATGCCAAAGAGATTCTGGGTAAGTTTCACATGGAGATCTGCAAACCCATGGATACTCCTCTTCCAAGAAATTGGAGGAAAGAGGATGCTATTTTAGGAGAAGTAGTGGACGTTACTATCTACAAGTAGCTAGTGGGTTCACTGAGATACTTGGTGAACACCAAACCAGACATTTGCTACGCAGTTAACCAGCTGAGTTAAGCTATGGTTAAGCCGACAAATATCTTTTGGAAGGCAGGGAAGAATGTCTTGAGATATCTCATGGGCACTACAGAGTAGGGATTATGGTACAAAAGGACAGAGGGAGTGAAGCTTCAAGGATTCATGGATGCAGATTGGGCAGGAAATCCATCAGACATGAAGAGCACATCATGAGGGATCTTCAGCATAGGATCGAAAACAGTTTCTTGGTACAACAAGAAGAAGCAATATGTGGCACTCAGTTCAACTGAGGCAGAGTACATGGTAGCAAGTCAGGCTGCATGTGAGGCCATCTGGATGAAAAAGATCCTGGTTGGCTTGTTTGGTTCTCAGATGGATCCGACGGTGATACATTGTGATAACCAGAGTTGCATTAAACTATCGGTTAATCCGATATTCCATGATAGATCCAAGCATATAGACATTCGGTACCACCATCTTAGATATTTTGTTCAGAGGCACATTATGTTACTTCAATACATTCCCATGGAAGATCATGATGCAAATATTCCGATGAAGGCGCTCGCCAAGAGCAAATTTGAATACCATAGAGGCAGGATTGGAGTGGCATATAATCCCTTTCTTGTTTAGAGGAAGTGTTGAAGGTCAACAAGAAATTGAAGCACACACACTAGTGTGGGACCACAGGTCCTAGCGATACATTAGTGTGAAGGCCAATTTAATTTAATAAATTGGTGCAATGTCTAATTTAATTTTCCCTTAATTAAATTGGATAATAAAATGTAATCTTCTCTCATAATCACTTGTAATATTTAACTGAGTGTGATAAACTCAGTTGGCTCATGAATTTCGAGTTCAGGGTGGTTGGTGAGGCATGAAAAGTGATTCTATTAGTTATGGAGTTTGAATTGCAGTTGGTGCATTAGTTTAATGCATGAGTAATCAGTTGACTCAGTTAAGTGAGTTAAAGTCAGTTGAACTAGTTGTAACTGTTTGTTGCACTAGTGAGAGACCAAGTGAATTAAATCATATTTAATTCAGAATCAGTGATCTACCATGAAACTGATGATTTACTATTAATAGCTGCATGCATGTCAGTTCCAGTGGAGACCTGGTTGAGACAAAGGTTAAAGGGATGTTAACTATCAGTTGTATCATTAGTAGGTTTCCCGCATGCAATCATAAATCCATTGGATTGCCCATGATCCTTGAGCAGTTGAGAAAGGCTGAAATTCTGAAGGAATAGGGATTGCATTCCACATGAGTTGCGCAAGGCAGGCAGGCTGATTAGACGCTGATAATTGGCTAAGTGTTGGTCGATTTTGTTCGGATCAGTGTGAGATAGTTGTGAGAGTGCAGGAGAATCTTGTGAGAAGAGTGCATTGCAATTGTTTCATAATTCCATGGTGAATATACAATAGAAGATAGAGGGATTTTGAGTAGTAGGATTTCCCCAAGAAAATATCTGTGTTGTGGTTTGATTTGTTTCTTTTTGCACCTGTTGTGACTGGCGATCGTGGTTATTTTTCACAATTGATTTGTAGAAGGATTCAATATCTATCTTTAGTACATTGCTTGATGGGATTGAATCCATTGATATACATATGTTTGTATAATTTCTACATGGTACAAGAGCACATGAAATCACTATACTGGAAGAGATGCTGACTTTGTGACTGAATAGAATTCAAATTTGCAAAATTATTATTGGTGGTATAGGAAGATCACGATCGAAATGGCTTTCAATGGCTTGAGATTGGGGTATGGACTCGAGGGAATTTCCAATTATATTGCGTGGAAACATAGGATGGAGGCAGTACTGGAGGAAAATGGGTTGAAAGAATTAATTGATAATGACATTCCCAAACCCGCTGTAGGAGATTTCACAAATATTAATGCTTGGAAAAATATGGTTGCAAAGGTGAGGAGGATCTTACTTGAGGAAGTACGAGACCACATTGTCTCAAGTATCCATGTAAAAGCGACACCATATGAAATGTGGAAAGCTTTGACAAAATTGTTTCAGAGCAACAGTGATTATATAAAATTGGCATTGAAGGACAAGCTTAGGAAAATAAAAATGGAGAAAGGTGGCACCATTTCAAAATATTTAACAAAGTTTTTCCAATGTCAGGATGAGCTTGGGAGCATCATAATTATTGTCGCGGATGATGACTTGGTGAGCCTAGATCTTTTAGGACTTCCCAAGTGTTGGCATAGTTATCAGGACTCTTTCAATGGGAGCATTAGGGAAATTTTGAGGTCTAAAATGGGCCTCCTAAGGAAATTATAAAATAATAGTGGAAATAATAAAATAAGATTTGATTACATCAACAAATTTTAGAGGGAAAAAAACTATTTTTTCAACTTGTATTTTAAACTTATCTCCCAAATGTTTTACTCAAATTTCGAGTGGGAGTACTCGTTGGACGCAAAATTTAATTCCTCATCCAAGGAATACCCGTATTGCATACTTTTGATGGATCCTACTACACAAAAAATGAGAAATACATGAAAAACGTGATTGCAATCACGTTTTTTCATGGATTTATCATTTTTCGTGTAGTAGGGCCCATAAAAAGTATGCAATATGGGTACTCCTTGTATGAGGAATTAAAATTTTCATCCAACGAGTTCTCCCGCTCGTAATTTGAGTAAAATATTTGGGAGATAAGTTGAAAATACGAGTTAAAAAAGTAGTTTTATTATTTTATTATTTTTTAATATTTTTACCCTTTAACTTAAAAAATGGTGAATCATGCCCCATGGTTGACATCATCATCTTGAATCCTATTGGTTCTTATAAATTTTGTTTTGGTTGTGCATTTTTCCTAGCAGGCCCATTTTGGACATCAAAATTCCCCTAATGGGAGAGGCTGCCAAATTGGAAATGACTTTGGTCGGATTTGGTGCAAGAAGAATTCAGGAGAGATATCAAGGGTGGATCTTCGTCTAAGACAGATGATGAAGAAAATTACGCTTTGTATGCCAAGGTGAAGAAGGGGAAATGAAATAAATCCTATTCCAAATCGGAGTCCAGCAAATATGGCATGAAGTGCGACATGTCCAAAGTGAAGCGTTCACTGTCACGAGCATGGACATTATGCCACTAATTTTCCACAAAAGAATAAGAACAAGAAGGCTTCAGGATCCGCAACAGGTGAGGCTTTGGCCTAGCAATTTAAGTTGGACTTCTCGCTCATTGCATGCATGGTATCAAGTGCAATGGGATCAATGTGGTACTTGGATAGTGGTGCATATTTACACATGACGGGAGACAAAGAACTTTTTAGTAGCTTGGAGGAGAAGGACCACCAGATGCATATCAAAATGGGTGATGAAAGATGGTACAATGCTACTAGGATTGGTACAGTTACCTTCTGGAGATAGACAAGTAAACCCTTCTTATTAAAAGATGTAATGCATGTACTAGGCTTGAAGAAAAATTTAGTTTCAGTCGCAATGTTGGAGGATAAAGGCTATGATGTGGTTTTCAGTGAAGGAAAAAATTTCCTTCGACACAACCACATGAAAAGCCAAGAAGATTGGGATTCGTGTGAAGAATATCTATAAACTTGATGTAGGTGGCTGCTCAACATTGATGGGTAAGGCAGACAAAGTGGTGAGCCAGGATGAGGGTGAGTTATGGCATAGGATATTGGGCCATTTACACTACAGAGCCTTGAAGGTCATGAAGCAGATTTCTATGGGTCTTCCCAAGGGTACTCTTGCGTAGATAGACACATGCAAAGGATGTACTATGGGGAAGTATGCAAAGGCCACTTTTCACGAGAAGGAGAACCAAGCTTGGGAAATCCTTGAGAGAGTTCACTGGGACATACATGAACCATTATCTACTGCTTTGACAGCAAAGAATAAAAACTATGTGATCTTTGTTGATGATTTTTCTAGAAAGTGTTGGATCTAATTCATGTAGAAGAAAGATCAGACATTCTCAAAATTTCTTGAGTTCAAAGCACTGGTGGAGAAAGACACAGGGAAGCATGTGAAGGCTCTTAGGAGCGACAATGGTGGTGAGAACATCTCCAATAAATTAAAAAACTTTTGTAGCAAATAAGGAATCTAGAGAGAGCTGATTGCGCCTCATAACCCACAATAGAATGGGGTCACAGAAAGAAATAATAGAAACAATTGTGGGTCCAACACGAGCGATGTTGCATGATTAGGGCCTACCATTGCATTTTTGGGCAGAGTCATGCAACACAATAGTATTTGTGCAAAACTGTAGTCCTCATCGAATACTTGGTGTTGGGCCTTGAAATTGTCATTCACTTCCATTACATTTTCACTTATATTTCCATATTACCACCTTCACTCCACCTCCATTTCATTACATTTACCTTACCATTACCACTATTGGGTTACATTTATTTCCAAACTTTATTAATTCTTAGCATTTTTAAGTGAATATGTGGTTAAAAATTAGAAAATAATGTGCATATTCTTATACCTAACAAGCGGGATGAGATTGTTGCCATGTGTAGGTCAAAAGGAAGCTTCTACAAGACCTTTATGTGGCCTACCAAAACCAAATTCGAATTTGAGTAGAGAAGATCATGGGATCATGAGGATATGTGTCTCATTTCCTTTTTGTATTGAAGCTCTAAGAAGATATGTGTCTCATTTCCTATTTTGTATTGAAACTCTAAAAATACATGTGTCTTATCATTTCCTGTTTTGATTGTAACTCTAGAGATAGAGGGAGAGATTCATGGACTCTCATTAATGAGATAACTTCTCATATTTTTGTATAAATAGGAGAATCTTTCTCCTATCATATATGTGAAAATATAGGAGAAGAAGAAAAGGATTATAGAGTGTTTTGTAACAAGGCTTGAGATGGAATGGGATATAGATTTGTGAGTTTATCAATAAAGAAGTTTTTTGCTGCTGTTTTGATCACAGCCTTAAGGAGCTAAGGAATTCACTGAATTGGTAGCATAAGGCCCCTGCTGCTAAGGAGGTTTCATGTGTTTTCTAGCTAAGTTTATTTCAGTTTCTGTTTAGTACTTCTCTTTTCTTTTTTCCCAATTATTTCTTTCATAATTTGCAATTGCTGGTTCAAACTAAGTAAAAGATATTAAATAATAGATAAGTGACTTATAAGAACAATGATTTCCTAGGTTTCATTTCTTGTCTTTCATAGTCAACAGTTACTACGCGCGACCAAGTAAAGACCATTTAAATCTTAAATTAAAATGGTTAGTGACTTATAGATATAGTAATTGTCCAGCATTTCATTTCATATCATAGGAGATCCTCATTACACTAAAATTAATCTTTTTCAAAAGCTCTTCCAATAAATCTTAATTGAATGAATTGGATTCAGTTGTAATGTTTGAGTTATTAGTTGTCATAGGAGATCCTCATTACACTACAATTAATCTTTTTCAAAATCTCTTCCAATAAATCTTAATTGAATGAATTGGATTCAGTTGTAATGTTTGAGTTATTAGTTGTCATAGGAGATCCTCATTACACTACAATTAATCTTTTTCAAAAGCTCTTCCAATAAATCTTAATTGAATGAATTGGATTCAGTTTGAGTTATTAGTTGTCATAGGAGATCCTCATTACACTACAATTAATATTTTTCAAAAGCTCTTCCAATAAATCTTAATTGAATGAATTGGATTCAGTTGTAATGTTTGAGTTATTAGTGTTTTCATTTCTTGAATTCTCAATTAAGCTGCAATATCCATGGAATAGGATTTCTAGTTTTCATCATTTCTTAATTATAAAATAGACAAATAAAACTCTGCTTTAATTCATTTGACAACATTTCCTTTTCCTTCCTTTTTAAATAGATTTAATCTCATCTTTCTAGTCTAGAATAGAATGCTAAGGATCAAAATATAAAAACTCCCAAAACATCAACGAAACATTACAACAACGAAGTAAGAAAAATGGACACTTAAGCACATACAGTGCATTACACTTCATCAGTTTACTAGCCCTGGTCGATAATTTATGTTAACAATTTAGGACACTAAATTGACTAAACGTTTTGGCGCCGTTGCCGGGGAAGTGTAAATAGGTAGCCTTATTTCTTTCATCTAAAAAAATTAATAATTTCTCAAGTATGCTTTCCTCCTGCACTTTATGTGATCTAGAGGATCAGAAAAAGAGAATTTTTATGTTAAAATAATAATAATAATAATAATAAATTATGTTTTCATCATTTTATTTAAATTGTACAATAAACTTAAAAAAAAAATTGATGAAAAAATTTAATTTCAATAAATTGTTTTGTTTAATGAAATATATATATATAATTTTATTAACAAATCAATTAAAAAAATTAAAAATTAAAAAATTAAAAAAAAAAATTGGCTCATGGAAATAAGACCCACGCATATGCCTGAGGCCAGTGTTTGGTTTGGCCTTACGCATATATGCAAGCCTTTAATCCACACAAATACCCATGCACCGCAATAAGAAAAAGGGAACTTTCTATTTTCCATATTTGTTTTTCCTCAAACAACAGTGATTAGCAATCATTTTTTAAATTTGCAGACAATGAAGGTATATCACATGAAGAAACTGTTGATGAGGAGAAGATTGCAAATTGTTGATGAGGAGAAGATTGCAAATTGCTGATAAAAACAAGATTACAAATTCAATTGCACGGACAGACAATGGAAGTGTATCACATGAAGAAATTGCTGATGAAGAAAAGATTTCAGGCTGCTGATGAAGAGAAGATTGCAGATTCCATTGCAGGTAATTGAAATGAGGGAGATCGATCTGAACTTCTCTGTGAGAAACAAGCCATTACACTTTAAAACCTTCAAATACAAACAAATCAAACCACAACAATTTTATTGCAGAAGTAATTGCCAGAAAACGAAATGCGTAAGTGTTAGAGATACCCGATTTTAAAACGCACTTTCTGAGCAAACCGAGGTGAATTAGAAAAAACTAAAACATGGGTTTTCTCGGGAACATGGTGAATTAGGTAATCATATGAGAAATTTCTGAAATTCGCAGCCATTTGAGAGAAATTCAGGGTTCTTCAGAGCACTAATTTGCAGTGTGCGTGAGATAATTTTTTTTTTTTTTTTTTTTGTAAACAGTCACAGTTTTATAAAATTCGATTTTGAAAAATAATCAAGGATATGATTTCCTTATTTGAAGGAAAATGTGGCAAAATTCATCTGTGGTGGCACATGATGAGTTACAAATGGATTATTTGAGGCAAAGGCATTATCACATGTGCATCAAATGCAAGTAGTATAAATTGAGAAGGATTCTGCCTCCATCTCCTTCATAGTTAGGAACTTGAATTTAGAAATTTCAAACTTCTTATTTTTATCTTGCATGAAGGAGGCATTGGCATGAGTTTTTTTCAAAAAGATTCATAAAGACTATTTCATTAAAAAAAAATAAATTATATATATATATAATTTTATTAATAATTTCTTTTTAATAAAGAAAAAAAAATCTTCTTAATAATGGTTTGGGGATACCCAGAAGACATTATTTAAATGATTTCTGAACATTTGGCATTAATATTGTTGATGTGTATTTTTCTATGAAGTTTTAACTTGCAGAACACATCAAATCTTTGTGATGCCAATTGTTTTACTGAGCATAGTGCATGAAGTCATCTGACAACAGGGAGTTGATTTATTTTTCATGGTTATTCTTTAAAAATGGATTGTTATCGATATCATGAATTGGACCGAATATAGAACTTTTTGGTTTACCTTAATCTGTTTCATTTGACATTTAATTTTTGCGTAAGAATCAAAAAGGAATTGGCAATTTCTTTTTTAACACACTTATGTTCTTTATGTCAAGTTTTTTTGCAGGTTTGAGATGATCGAATGATCATTGAAGGAAACTAATTGAGCGCACAATTGGTTTTCAAAGGACCAATTTCATGAGAAACATAAAAACAAGTCCATGTTCATATCCATCAAGACCATTACTTTTCCTCCTTTTTTGAATTGTAAATCCAACCAAGTACTTCAAAGCAAACCACCATTATTTTTCCCAGCAAGAGTTAGTTGTTCATTTTCCTTCATTCACATACACTTTCCATTACTTTTTTGTCTACTCCACAAATAAAAGCAAGTTCACCTACGTGCTTATTTCCCATTGTCATTTTCTATTTTTCATCGTCCATTTCCATTTTTTTTTCCTATCCTTTTCATTTTGCAAATAAACCTTGCTTCAATGCAAATTATTGCATCCATATTCTTTCATGCTCGCGTTAGATGATGGAGGATTCCTTAAGGCCTTCCTTCTAACAAGTCTTGGCCTATCGACATCAGCACATTATCTAGGTCCAAGGCTAGAGTCCTTAATAGTACTTTGAGGCTTGTATGCATTAATGACAAGTTCTCTCACTAACAATCATGGGAATACATCAATGTCCCTTGATCGTCAGATATTGCAAGTAGCTCGACATCAACCCATCTATTCGCACTTCGCAAGATGTACTTAGGTACCTTGGCACTCATTGACATTAATGGTGAGTTTGTCTCGCATTGGTTAACGACATTCATCAATGGTCAGTAATCCAATGACTTCTCTTCATGCTCGACATCAACACATTTATTCACATGACTAGAATTGTACCATCAGATTTTATAACGATTGAAGACTACATCATTTCAACAGTTTGCAGCAGGAATCAATTTGTATCAGCAGCAATAAAAATCCCAATCTTGTCATCAGCACAAAGAGAACAAAGAAGCAGATCAAATTCATTTGGTTACATAGTCCAACAACATCAACAGCCACACTCTTCAGTACACACATGAAACTCATCCATTTCCAAAGAGTAAGTTAAGGTACGTCATTTTATAACTTTTTACCATAGAATTCCTTGAAAAACTAGAATGATAATTTTTGGAAAAAAACATCTCTTCCTCATTTCATAAAATTGCCAATACCATTAGTTTTGGGGGAGGGGGGGCAATACATTCATATTCATACTTTGCCACATTCATATCACATTCAGAAACCCACATACTTCCAAAAGATATTAACTATTACATTATTATTATGAGCATACAATGGCTTTTCAAAAGTACTCAAAAGATGATTGGATACAAACACAATCATGGTTGTCACACAAGAACCAACCATGATGCAATCCAATAAAAATCAAATTATCATTATGCAAAGATCAAAGGTAAAAATTGAATGCAACAACAAAATATGGTTGTAACACAAGAACCAACCATGTTGCAATTCAAGTAAATCACTTTGCAAAAGTATGAAGTTATCAAATGATATCACGCAAAGTTAAGCCAAAGCTCAAGGATCAAAAATAAGTAATGTAATAGATTGCATGAGGACACACAATAGCTTCAGTTGGGGGGTATGTTGGGCCTTGAAATTGTCATTCAATTCCATTACATTTTCACTTATATGTCCATATTACCACCTTCACTCGACCTCTATTTCATTACATTTACCTTACCATTACCACAATTGAGTTATATTTATGTTTTCCAAAATTTATTAATTCTTAGCATTTTTAACTGAATTTGTGGTTAAAAATTAGAAAATAATGTGCATATGCTTATACCTAACAAGTGAGCTGAGATTGTTGCCATGTATAGGTCAAAATGAAGCTTCTAAAAGACCTTTATGTGGCCTACCAAAACCAAATTCGAATTTGAGTAGAGAAGATCATGGGATCATGAGGATATGTGTTTCATTTCCTTTTTGTATTAAAACTCTAAGAAGATATGTGTCTCATTTCTTATTTTGTATTGAAACTCTAAAAATACATGTGTCTTATCATTTCCTATTTTGATTGTAACTTTAGAGATAGAGGGAGAGATTCATGGACTCTCATTAATGAGATAACTTTTCATATTTTTGTATAAATAGGGGAAGCTTTCTCCTATCATGGTGTGTGAAAAATAGGAGAAGAATAGAGGATTATAGAGTGTTTTGTAACAAAGCTTAATATGGAATGGGATGTAGATTTGTGAGTTTATCAATAAAGAAGTTCTTTGATGCTGTTTTTATCACATCTTCAAGGAGCTAAGGATTACACCGAATTGGTAGCAGAGGGCCTCTGCTACTAAGGAGGTTTCATGTGCTTTCTAGCTAAGTTTATTTCAGTTTCTGTTTAGTATTTCTCTTTACTTTTTGCTCAATTATTGCTTTCATAATTTTCAATTGCTGGTTCAAACTAAGTAAAATCTATTGAATAATAGATAAGTGACTTATAAGAATAGTGATTGCCTAGGTTTAATTTCTTGTCTTTCATAGTCAATAGTTACTGTTCTCGACCAAGTAATGACCATTTAAATCTTAAATTAAAATGGTTAGTGACTTATAGATATAGTAATTTTCCAGCATTTCATTTCATATCATAGGAGATCTTCATTACACTACAATTAATCTTTTTCAAAATCTCTTCCAATAAATCTTAATTGAATAAATTGGATTCAGTTGTAATGTTTGGGTTATTAGTTTTCATAGGAGATCCTCATTACACTACAATTAATATTTTTCAAAAGTTCTTCCAATAAATATTAATTGAATGAATTGGATTCAGTTGTAATGTTTGAGTTATTAGTTGTCATAGGAGATCCTCATTACACTACAATTAATCTTTTTCAAAAGCTCTTCCAATAAATCTTAATTGAATGAATTGGATTCAGTTGTAATGTTTGAGCTATTAGTTGTTTCAACATTTTATTTCATATCATAAGAGATCCTCATTACACTATAATTAGTCTTTTTCAAAATCTCTTCCAATAAATCTTAATTGAATGAATTGGATTCAGTTGTAATGTTTGAGTTATTAGTTGTTATAGGAGATCCTCATTACACTACAATTAATCTTTTTCAAAAGCTCTTCCAATAAATCTTAATTGAATGAATTGGATTCAGTTGTAATGTTTGAGTTATTAGTTGTTTTCATTTCTTGAATTCTCAATTAAGCTACAATATCCATGGATTAGGATTTCTAGTTTTCATTAATTTTTAATTAAAAAATAGACAAATAAAACTCTGCATTAATTCATTTGACAACATTTCCTTTTCCTTCATTTTTAAATAGATTTAATCTCATCTTTCTAGTCTAGAATAGAATGCTAAGGATCAAAATATAAAAAACTCCCAAAACATCAACAAAACGTTAAAACAACGAAGTAAGAAAAATGGACACTAGGCACATACAGTGCATTACACTTCATCAGTTTACTAGCCTTGGTCGATAATTTATGTTAACAATTTAGGACACTAAATTGACTAAACATTTTGGCGCTGCTGCCGGGGAAGTGTAACTAGGTAGCCTTATTTCTTACATCTAAAAAAATTAATAATTTCTCGGGTACGCTCTCCTCCTGTACTTTATGTGATCTAGAGAATCATAAAAAGAGATTTTTTATGTTAAAAAAATATATTTATAAAATAATAATAAATTATGTTTTTATCATTTCATTTAAATTGTACAATAAACTTTAAAAAAAAATGATGAAAAATTTTAATTTCAATAAATTGTTTTGTTTATATATATATATATATATATATATATATATATATATATATATATATGTATTAAATTTTTGAAAATATAATATATATAATTTTATTAACAAATCAATTAAAAAAAAAAATTGGCTCATGGAAATAAGACCCACGCATATGCGTGACGCCAACCTTTGGCTTGGCTTTACGCATATATTCAGGCCTTCAATCCACAGAAAAGACCCATGCATTGCAATAAAAAAAAGGAACTTTCTCTTTTCCATATTTGTTTTTCCTCAAACAATAGTTATTAGAAGTCATTTTTAAAATTTGCAGAAAATGAAGGTATATCACATGAAGTAACTGTTGATGAGGAGAAGATTGCAAATTATTGATAAGGAGAAGATTGCAAATTGCCGATGAAGAGAAGATTACAAATTCAATTGCAAGGATAGACAATGGAAGTGTATCGTATGAAGAAATTGCTGATGAAGAGAAGATTTCAGACTGCTGATGAAGAGAAGATTGCAGATTCCATTGCAGGTAATTGAAATGAGGGAGATTGATTTGAACTTCTCTGTGAGAGACAAGCCATTACACATCAAAACCTGCAAATAAAAAATCAAACCACATCAATTTTATTGCAGAAGTAATTGCTAGAAAACAAAATGCGTGATTGATAAAAACACCTGATTTTAAAACACATTTTTCGAGCAAACCAAGGCGAATTAGAAAAAACTAAAACATGGGTTTTTCAGGAACGGGGTGAATTAGGTAATCCTACAAAATCTTTCTGAAATTCGCAGCCATTTGGGAGAAATTCAGGGTTCTTCGGAGCACTAGTTTGCAGTGTGCGTGAGAGAAAAACATTTTTTTTTATGTAAACAATCACGGTTTTATAAAATTCAATTTTGAGAAATAATCAAGGATCTAATTTCCTAATCTGAAGGAAAATGTGGCAGAATTCATCTGTGGTGGCACATGATGAGTGAAAAATGGATTATTTGAGGCAAAGACATTATCACATGTTCATCAAATGCAAGTTGTATAAATTGAGAAGGATTCTGCCTCCATCTCCTTCATAGTTAGGAACTTGACTTTAGAAATTTTAAGCTTTTTATTTTTTGCATGAAAGAGGCATTGACATGACTTTATTTCAAAAAGATTCATAAAGACTATTATTTCATCTATGCTTTATTTCATTCAAAAATTATATATATATATATATATATATATATATATATATATATATATATATATATATATATATATTTATTAATAATTTCTTTTTAATAAAGAAAAAAAATTAAAAAATAAAAATAAAAAAAAATCTTCTTAATAATGGTTTGCAGGACAATTAGAAGATTATTTAGATGATTTCTGAACATTTGACATTAATATTGTTAATGTGTATTTTTCTATGAAGTTTTAACTTGTAGGACACAACGAATTTTTGTGATGCCAATCGTTTTACTGAGCTCAGTGCATGAAGTCATCCAACAACACGGAGTTGATTTATTTTTCATGGTTATTCTTTAAAAATGGATTGTTATCGATATCATGAATTGGACCGAATATAGAACTTTTTGGTTTACCTTAATCTGTTTCATTTGACATTTAATTTTTGCGTAAGAATAAAAAAGGAACTGGCCATTTCTTTTTTAACACACTTATGTTCTTTATGTCAAGTTTTTTTGCAGGTTTGGGATGATCGAATGATCATTGAAGGAAACTAATTAAGCACACAATTGGTTTTCAAAGGACCGATTTCATGAGAAACATAAGAACAAGTCCATGTTCATATCCATTAAGACCATTACTTTTCCTCCCTTTTTGAATTGTAAATCCAAACAAGAACTTCAAAGCAAACCACAGTTATTTTTCCTAGCAAAAGTTAGTTGTTCATTACCTTTTGTCTACTCCACAAATAAAAGCAATAAGCTCATTAACATGTTTATTTCTCATTGTCATTTTCCATTTTCATCTTCCATTCTAATTTCCCTTTACATTCAATATTGCATTTCTACTTAGTCATTCAATAAAATCCTCGTCTCATTTTCCCTCACTGCTCATTTTTTCCCCCAGTCATTATATTTTCCTGCCCTGCTTTCACTAGCCTAGCAATAAAACCATTCAGCTCCTCTACAAAGCTGATTCATTTCATTTCCATTTTCATTATGTCAAATAAACCTTGATCCACTACAAAAATTTTCATCCATAGTCATTTAAAAAAAAAATTATTCTTTCATGCTTGCATTAGATGATGGGGGATTCCTTAAGGCCTTCCTTCTAACAAGTCTTGGCCTATCAACATCATCACGTTATCTAGGTCCAAGACTAGAATCCTTAATAGTACCTTGACGCTTGTATGCATTAATGACAAGTTCTCTCGCCGAAAATCATGGGAATACATCAATGTCCCTTGATCGTCAGATCTTGCAAGTATCTCGACATCAACCCATCTATTCGCACTTCGCAAGATGTACTTAGGTACCTTGGCACTCATTGACATTAATGGCGAGTTTGCCTCGCATTGGTTAATGACATTCATCAATGGTTGGTAATCTAATGACTTCTCTTTTTGCTCGACATCAACACATTTATTCGCATGCCTAGAATTGTACCATCATATTTTGTAACAATTGAAGACCACATCATTTCAGTAGTTTGCAGCAGGAATCAATTTGCAGCAATAGTAATAAAGATCCCAATCTTGTCATCAACACAAAGAGAACAAAGAAGCAGATCAAATTCATTTGTTTACATAGTCCAACAACATCAACATCCACACTCATGCAACTTATCCATTTCCAAAGGGTAAGTTAAGGTACGTCATTTTCTAACTTTTTACCATAGAATTCCCTGAAAAGCTAGAATGATAATTTTTGGAAAAAAAAATCTCTTCCTCATTTCATAAAATTGCCAATACCATCAGTTTGGGGGGGGGGGGGGGGTAGTCGATACATTCATATTCATATTTTTCCACGTTCATATCACATTTAGAAACCCACATATTTCCAAAAGATATTAACTATTACATTATTATTATGAGCATACAATGGCTTTTCAAAAGTACTCAAAAGATGATTGGATACAAACATAATCATGGTTGTCACATAAGAACCAACCATGATACAATCCAATAAAGATATATTTTGCAATAAAAATCAAATTCTCATTATGCAAAGATCAAAGGTCAAAATTGAATGCAACAACAAAATATGGTTGTAACACAAGAACCAACCATGTTGCAATTCAAGTAAAACACTTTGCAGAAGTATGAAGTTATCAAATGATATCACACAAAGTTAAGTCGAAGCTCAAGGATAAAAAAGAATTAATGTAATAGATTGCATGAGGACATGCAATAGCTTTAGTTGGGGGGTATGTTGGGCTTTTAAATTGTCATTCACTTCCATTACATTTTCACTTATATTTCCATATTACCAGCTTCACTTCACCTCCATTTCATTACATTTACCTTACCATTACCACTATTGGGTTACATTTATGTTTTTCCAAACTTTATTAATTTTTAGCATTTTTAAGTGAATTTGTGGTTAAAAATTAGAAAATAATGTGCATATGCTTATACCTAACAAGTGGGATGATATTGTTGCCATGTGTACGTCAAAATGAAGCTTCTAAAATACCTTTATGTGGCCTACCAAAACCAAATTCGAATTTGAGTGGAGAAGATCATGGGATCATGAGGATATGTGTCTCATTTTCTTTTTGTATTGAAACTCTAAGAAGATATGTGTCTCATTTCCTATTTTGTATTGAAACTCTAAAAAGACATGTGTCTTATCATTTACTATTTTGATTGTAACTCTAGAGATAGAGGGAGAGATTCATGGACTCTTGTTAATGAGATAACTTCTCATATTTTTGTATAAATAGGGGAAGCTTTCTCCTATCATATATGTGAAAAAATATGAGAATAAGAGAAGGATTATAGAGTGTTTTGTAACAAGGCTGGAGATGGAATGGGATGTAGATTTATGAGTTTATCAATAAAGAAGTTCTTTGATGCTGTTTTGATCACATCTTCAAGGAGCTAAGGAATTCACTGAATTGGTAGCAGAGAGCCCCTGCTGCTAAGGAGGTTTCATGTGTTTTCTAGCTAAGTTTATTTCAGTTTCAGTTTAGTATTTCTCTTTACTTTTTGCTCAATTATTGCTTTCATAATTTGCAATTGCTGGTTCAAACTAAGTAAAAGCTATTGAATAATAGATAAGTGACTTATAAGAACAATGATTGCCTAGGTTTCATTTCTTGTCTTTCATAGTCAACAGTTTCTGTGCTCGACCAAGTAAAGACCATTTAAATCTTAAATTAAAGTGGTTAGTGACTTATAGATACAATAATTGTCCAGCATTTCATTTCATATGATAGGAGATCCTCATTACACTACAATTAATATTTTTCAAAACCTCTTTCAATAAATCTTAATTGAATGAATTGGATTCAGTTATAATGTTTGAGTTATTAGTTGTCATAGGAGATCTTCATTACACTACTATTAATATTTTTCAAAAGCTCTTCCAATAAATCTTAATTGAATGAATTGGATTCAGTTGTAATGTTTGAGTTATTAGTTGTCATAGGAGATCCTCATTACACTACAATTAATATTTTTCAAAAGCTCTTCCAATAAATCTTAAATGAATGAATTGGATTCAGTTGTAATGTTTGAGTTATTAGTTGTTTCAACATTTTATTTCATATCATAGGAGATCCTCATTACACTACAATTAATATTTTTCAAAAGCTCTTCCAATAAATCTTAATTGAATGAATTGGATTCAGTTGTAATGTTTGAGTTATTAGTTGTCATAGGAGATCCTCATTACACTACAATTAATCTTTTTCAAAAGCTCTTCCAATAAATCTTAATTGAATGAATTTGATTAAGTTGTAATGTTTGAGTTATTAGTTGTTTTCATTTCTTGAATTCTCAATTAAGCTGCAATATCCATGGATTATGACTTCTAGTTTTCATTATTTCTTAATTAGAAAATAGACAAATAAAACTCTACTTTAATTCATTTGACATCATTTCCTTTTCCTTCCTTTTTAAATAGATTTAATCTCATCTTTATAGTCTAGAATAGAATACTAAGTATCAAAATATAAAAGCTCCCAAAACATCAACAGAACATTAAAACAACGAAGTAAGAAAAAGGGAGACTTAGGCACATAGAATGCATTACACTTCATCAGTTTACTAGCCCTGGTCGATAATTTATGTTAACAATTTAGGACACTAAATTGACTAAACACTTGGAATGAGTACACCATAGGAGGATTTTTTTGTTAAGAAACCTGATGTTTCATATTAAATTTTTTTAGCTCATCTGTTTATGTGCATGTGACCAAAAATGCCAGAAATAAGGTCAAACCAACATCTGAGGTTGGGATATTTGTGGGGTACACTGATACTCCCCAAAACTATCGTTTGTAATTTCCAAACAACAGGATGAATGTTGTGAGAAGGGATATAAAATTTGATGAGGAGAAAGCCATGTGATTATCCCTTGAGAGGGAGCTTGATTTGCATGCAGATGAAGAACCCTTGGTTCCAAATAATGAACGTTAAGATGTGGAGTAGCCACATGCATAGGGTCATCATAGTGGCATAAAACACTCATGTAGAGTCATCCACTAGACTTTGGTAGAAGGCGCACCACAAAAGTTGATAGATTGAGACTTGATGTGGCAGAGCATGTAGGAGCACCTACTTCATTGCACAGACAGAGACAGTCTCCGGATAGGTTTACTAGATACATGGCTCTTATGAGCAAGTGTATTGTGAAAGAACCATCCTCCTTTGAGGAAGAAGTGCATCAACCAATTTTGGTTGACGCTATGGTTAAGGAGTATGACTCCATCGTCAAGAATAGTGCATGGGAAGTTTTCCCAAGACTAGTCGGAAAATCAGTGGTTGGATCTAGATGGATCTATAAGGTGAAGTAGGCGGTAGATGGGAGTGTCGAGGAGTACAAGGCCATATTTGTGGCCCAGGGATTATCACAAGTTGAGGGGATTGGCTATGAGGATAATTTCGCACCAGTTGCAGGATACTCTTCCATTAGATTTATTCTTGCACTCTCAGCGCAAATGGGGTGGCACATTCATCAGATGGATGTGAAAATTGCATTTCTTAATGGAGTTATTGAGGAAGAAGTGTACATAGAGTAGCCAGAAGGTTTAGAGATCTTTGATAGTGAGTCGCATGTGTGTCGACTCAAGAGAGCATTGTATGGGCTGAAGCAAGCACCTCGTGCTTGGTACACTCAAATTGACAATGATTTCACTGGGTTAGGCTTCACCAAAAGTGAAGCGGATGCAAACCTGTACCAGATTGGGGTTGATGGTAAGCTCTTGATTATTGCACTTTATGTTGATGATCTAATTTTGACAGGTGATGAGCAACTGATAACTTCTTGCAAGGAGGATATTGCAAGGGAGTTAGAAATGACGGACATGGGACTCCTTCAATATTTCCTTGGTTTGGAAATATGGCAGAGGATGGTGAGCTATTTTTTTCTCAAGGCAAGTATGCCAAAGAGATTCTGGGTAAGTTTCCAATGAAGAGATACAAACCCACGGATACTCCTCTTCCAGAAAATTTGAGGAAAGAGAATGTTACTTCAGGAGAAGTAGTGGATGCTACTGTCGACAGGCAGCTAGTGGATTCACTGATGTACTTGGTGAACACCCGACTAGAAATTTTCTACGTAGTTAAACAGCTGAGTCAAGATATTGTTAATCCGACCAAGCTCTTTTGGAAGGTGGGGAAGCATGTCTTGAGATATCTTAGGGGCACTACAAAGTATGGATTATGGTACAAACAAACAAAGGGACTGAAGCTTCAAGGATTCACGGATGCAGGTTGGGCAGGAAGTCCATCAGACATGAAGTGTACATCAGGAGGGATCTTCAACATAGGATCAACAACAGTTTCTTGGTACAACAGGAAGCAACGATCTGTGGCACTCAGTTCATCCGAGGCAAAGTACATGGCAGCAAGTTAGGCTGCATGTGAGGCCATCTGGATGAGAAAGATCCTGGTTGGTTTGTTTGGTTCTCATATGGATTCGATGGTGATACATTGTGATAACCAGAGTTGCATTAAACTCTTGGTTAATCCGATATTCCATTATAGGTCCAAGAACATAGACATCTGGTACCACCTTCCCAGAGATTGTGTTCAGAGGCGCATTATGTTACTTTAGTACATTTCCCATGGAAGATCAAGATGCAGATATTCTGACGAAGGCGCTCGCCAGGAGAAAATTCGAATACCATAGACGCAGGATCGGGGTGGAAGATATTCCCTTTCTTGTTGAGAGGGAGTGTTTAAGGTCAACAAGAAAATTGCAACACACACACTAGTGTGGGACCATAGGTCCTAGTGATACATTAGTGTGAAGGCCAATTTAATTTAATAAATTGGTGCAATGTCTAATTTAATTTTCCCTTAATTAAATTGGACAATAAAATGTATTCTTATCTCATAATCACTTGTAATAGTTAACTGAGTGTGATAAACTTAGTTATCTCATGAATTTCGAGTTGATGGTGGTTGGTGAGACATGCAGAGTTTTTCTATTAGCTATGGAGTTCGAATTACAGTTGGTGCATTAGTTTAATGCATGAGTAATCAGTTAACTCAGTTAGGTGAGTTAAAGTTAGTTGAACTAGTTGTAACTGTTTGTTGCACTAGTGAGATATCAAGTGAATTAAATCATATTTAATTCACAATCAGTGATCTGCCATGCAACTAATGATTTACTATTAATAGCTGCATGCATGTTAGTTCCAGTGGAGACCCAGTTGAGACAAAGGTTAAAGGAATGTTAATTATCAGTTGTATCATTAGTTGGTTACCCGCATGAAACCAAACATCCATTGGATTTCCCATTATCCTTGCGCAGTTGAGAAAGGCTGAAATTTTCTAAGGAATAGGAATTTGATCTGGATTTATGCAGGAACGCGACAGAATACACATATAACCATAAACACAGAGATGCAGCGAAAATAATGCTTCATTTTATTAAAAAAAAATGACTGAAATATGCTTACAAACATAATGGAAATAAATATCTAGGGCACTGGTAGGCTAGTATCTAAGAAGAGATGTGGCGGTTACATGCCTTTGAACTATGTTACAATGACACATAATGGAAATGAATGAGCGAGGGCACTGGTAGCGTATCTCTGAGAAGATATGTGACAACTACATGCCCCTCCACTATGTTACAATGAGGCTCGAAGGAATATTTATTGTTTAGAAACAATAGAAAACCCTAAACATCCAAAAACTTAACCCTAGGAGATGAAGCGCCAAAACTATGGGTCCCGTTTGGGTAAATTGGTGTTTCAACTTCCCGGGGATGTAACTTTGGCATACGATCTCCGTTTGATGTGCTCAATACCTTGTTAGAAATATCTATCCGAGGAATACAACTTTTTAGTGAGAAAAATTGGTCAATAGACCCATGTTGCTCCTGTTTTCCCCAAAAAATGTCGTTTAGGGCCTCAAAACGGCTCTGGAAGTTCAGGACCCAAAAAACTGCTAAAAATAGTAAGTTGTGCTGAAACTTAAAAACTGAAAGAAATGATGGTGGGGGTTCAAATGGAATAGGTGGGTGGCCACCAATATCCACCTGGATCATTAGGGCCCCAAAAAAATCTCTGGGAGTGCAGGACCCAAAAACCTGCTAAAAATAGTAAGCTGTGTTGAAAGTGAAAAACAAAAGAATTGATGGTGTGGGTCCAAATAGAATCGGTGCGTGGCCACCGATATACACCTAGATCAGGATTGCATTCCACATGAATTTCGAAAGAAAGGCAGGCTAATTAGATGCTGAGAATTGGCTAAGTGTTTATCGATTCTGTCCGGATCAGTGTGAGACAATTGTGAGAGTGCAGGAGACTCTTGTGAGAAGAGTGTGTTGTAATTGTTTCATGATTCCATGGTGAATATAAAATAGAAGATAAAGGGGTTTTGAGCAGTAAGCTTTCCCGGGGAAAATATTTGTGTTTTGGTTTGATTTGTTTCTTTCTACACTTGTTGTGATTGGTGATCATGTTTATTTTCCGCAATTGATTTGTAGAAGGATTCAATATCTAGCTTTAGTACATTGCTTGATCGGATTGAATCCATTAATATACATATGTTTGTATAATTTATACACTGTCTGAGGCAAAGGAAGATAAGAGGAAGGTCCTGCAGAATCAGGCAACGATGGTTGAGGTTCCTTAGGTTCAATGAGCTCAGGAAACAAAGTGTCTAACTTAGGAAGGTCAGGTTCGACGACCTTCAGGTAACAAAGTTTCAGGGACAAATGATTCTGGAAATTTAGTATCCGAAGGAGGGCCAGAAGTAGTGCCTGAAGTTCTTGATTCGGTAGTTTTCATTTTCTTATGTTTTTGACGTCGGTTAGGAGTAGCATTTGGAGGTAGAGGAGGCTTATTTTTCATTCTATGCAAATGATGAGGAAAGGGAATTTTTTCTTCAACGTTGGATAATAAATTTTATTAACACAAAAATAAATAAATCAAAAAGAGGGTAATCTAGGCATAAAGGTTTACCAAGCAACCATGAACTACAATATACAACTTGGGGAGCTAAGGACATAACATATGACAACCAATCTCCCAGAATGATGTGTTCAGTTTATCATGGTATACAAGGTGGCAGACTTGATTATCTATGGATGGATAAAAACCTATTGGGGACTCCCAAAATATACTCAACGGTACGTGGGAGTGCAGTCCATAGTAGTGATGTCTAATGCGTAACTGTTCGTTGAGGGCGTTTCTATATAATTTTCATGCATGGAGAACCATCTTATATACCTGAAGGTACGTGGAGAATGATCCTATACACTTACATACATGGAAGTAGATTTCACCCTCGGAATGCAACATTGGAAAACAATGAAAACTCCTACATTTAACGATGCCGAAATATGTCTCTAGCCCAGACCTCTAAGTGTTTGCATTAATGTTATAAATGCTCCTTAGGCTGATTCAATAAATTTTACTATTTATCTATGATTAAGTCACAGTTTTAGGGCTCACCACGAATGTCACCTAAATATCCTAAGATGAAAATCTAGCATGAGAAAACGATAATATTTTCTATTTCAATGAAAATCTAGCTAAGGAAGGGAAGAAAATATCAAGATGCAACAAAAAATATGCAACAAACAAGATGCAAGATACAATTTCCCTTTCAATGCAACGGTTCCTAATCTAATGTATATGCAATAACTCTAAATTCTAGATGAAATTTTTTTCTTTTCACCACACTTTATTTTCAAAATGAAGAAAAATAATATGCAAATGTTCAATTACTAATTCAATTACACTTTTCAGAATGGGGACTCAAACAACAATTCATCCAAGAGATAAAAAAATAAAATAAAACAAGTAGCGACCAAACAATAAGAATGAAGAAAAATTGAAACCAATTCTTATCAAAGGAAAACAAACACAAATGAAAACTGAGTGGATGTTTTAGAGAGACCATAAGACGCTGAAGACTCAAGGAAACTCATCTGGAAGTAGGCTGATGAAGGAGAGGCTAAAAAACAAAGGAAAAACTTATGCAAAAACAAGGACCAACACTGGTGCAGAGAGGGCACCAGTGCTTTGCAACGCTCACACAGAGTGGGCCAGGGTGAGGTGAAATGCTTGTTAGAGGCACTAGGGGAGCATTGGGCCTGGGAAAGAGGTTTCCGACACAAAAATTTCAAAAAGGGTTAAGTGAAGCCACTTCCTAGGTTTGTTCTTGGTTGGATGATGCAAAAAATGTCTACCAAGGAGGTAATCAAACAAAAGGATAAGGAAAAACACGAAGGGAATACTCTGTTCCCCAGTATGGTCACAAGTTTGTTATACATAATTTACGATTGCAGACAAAGGTATCTCCCCTAGGTCTGGTGGTAAACCTAGAACAACAATGAGATAAGGAAATTAATTCTTTTCCTTAAATTAAATAGATGACGAAGCGAGGCCTACCTGGAATACGTTGCACACTTCTCTCCTTTAGCTTGGAAGCTCCAATTCCAGCTCAAATCACCAAAATTAGATCTTGCATAGTCAGATAACACAAGCCAAGAAACTATGAGATGTATGCAATATCATCTAAATACTTTATTCAATAGATAAACATGGTATTGAAATAAGTGAAATAATGACATCACATGTAGGTAAATAGAGAATTAATTACATTAATATAAATGGAAGGATATTACAACCATAAGTGGCATTTGATCTTGTAGACAATCTCCTCCAAGTTGTTAACTTGTCCTTTCCTTGTCCCAATATTCACCTCCAATCACCCTATGCATGAGATGAAAACTACTTACTGTAGTAGCATAAGCGAAAAATTACTCTCCAAAGCCAACCATTACCTCTTTCATATGAGAGGGTAATTATATATGAGATAGGGTTAAGTTGGGAGTTCCTATCCAATTACTATTTTAATATTTTAGATCCACCTTTGATGGAGGGATAAGATCAAAGGATAAGTGGTGAAAACTCCAAAGTAGGATAGGATAGGATCCGAATGTCAATCCAAGGTAAGTAGTTGAAATACATTCTGGAAACTCCTAGAAGGTGAAGCTTCCGGAATCTCGATCATTCTCCTTGAATTCTAGAACCAACAAATGTGCAAAGGAGAGAAACCTGTTGGGGACCAACACTAGCTACAATGAAGCAACTTATAGGTGAATGCACCCTAGTAGGCTTGCATGGAGTATTGGTACTCAAACTAGCTCAGATAGGGCAATTTAGGGTTGAAATTATGAGGGATGAAAGGTACATGCTTAGGGATTTGTGCAAGATGATGAAAAGGGGAATAGGATGTTGATTGATCCCATTAGGACGATGATTTCATCAGATGTGAAAAAATGACCTATAACACCAACATAATCATGATCACATCATAATTAGTAGATAACATAAGGTCAAGGTTAAGAAAACTTCCTTTATCCATGCACAATATTCACAACGTTAAGAAAAACATTTCCCAACATAGCCAAGGCATATAACATCTTAGATATATTCAATTTACCTGCCATTGTCCATTTACCCAATGGACTCAACCAATCCAACTGAATATCATATTATTACCTTCTGATGTGCTTACTCATGCACCGAGCTTCATTCGTGTCTTACATTACCTGTTGGGTAAGAAACAAGTCTCCCCAAGCTCCATTACTTTCCTCTTTCCTAACCAATTCCCAAGACTCTCAAAACATAAAAGGGAAGAACAAGAAAAAATAAGAAGAATACCATGAAATACCAATAACAATATGACACTGCAACAAAATGGCAAGGCCTTGCACCAAACATCAATACAGACAAAAATAAAACGCAACAAATCACAAAGAAAAAAAGCACAAGACTAGAAACAACCACCATGAATCAACCCCATGGTTCCCATGGAAACTCAACTTGATCCTTCTCCAAGATTTCAGTGTAGTCTCTTGCCATGAAATCCCCTGCATCATACTTCCATAACCACATAACTGTTAGTGTATAATATAAACATACAATATACTAGTTGCCTTACCTTATTATGGCAAATACACTGCCTTGTATATGAACACATACATATATCCTCTCTCAAGGGACTCCAATCCCTTGACGAATCCAACCATAACTAAAACCAACTGTTATACCTATCAAATACATGTTTATGAATCTAGCACATATCCACATAATTCCAGACAAAACAGAGGTTAACAAGACTCCTATATGCAAAGCACTCATTCATTTTGAATTAGGGTTTCGAAACATAGCCAAAGGGATTCTTACCCAATTATTTTATTTTACCATTTACATTGCTGCAATTGAGTCCTACTATGTACTGGCACATCACCCATCTGTTGGTTATATAAACACATAAAATTATTACGTTTTCATACTAATACCAAGCATGTTTCCCTGCAACTATTCACACATGTCAATCACATATTCCAAATATCAAGACATCATATAAATTAGCTAAAATCAACCTCTACGAAGACTAAGAACCATTTCATAATCTACTAATAATCAAGATCATAATACAACTATCACCTACTTGCACTCAAGTACATATCAACTATCTTGACACATGTGTGTTAGTACGACCATCTCAAAACATGATCATTTCTTCATGCAATATTATAGGCACGTACTCATATCATGCAAGTATTCAAACATTTAGAAAATAGATAAATGACATAATAGACACCAAACACTTGAACATCGAGTAGACGACATAATAAAACATTAAAACACCAAGTAAACAACCTAAGAAAACTCATACCTTGATGTATCTTAGAGGAGGCTATCTTGTTTGCGCAGTCAATCTAGATTAGCATGATATAACTTCATATCACATCAAATTAGACATAAATAAGGTCATGATATCCATAAAAATAACTATCTAACATGTTCACATCATAAACTTATAAACAATTTTCATTCATGCATAACACTCACATATGCACAGTTAGTCTAGATTAGTATGACATAATATCACCAGTTATTAACTCATACCTGAATTTCATAGCCATAATAATATACATAGACTAATTTAGACCAACACGATACATATAGCATCAATATCTCAATTCCATAACCCTAATCCTTAAGTTAAATAACATGTAAAAACAACAAGTAAACATATAACATAATAATCCACAACATATAACATAATAATCAAGTTAACTAACATATAGCAACAACAATAATGCATATAACAACACATTACTATCAGTCATGACTATTAGACACACGTACATATGACCACACTGATGCACTAACATCTACCATGCATGTAACCACAAAAATAATAAAATGACAAACCCTATTGCATATAACAATCCATTAACTAACATACCTGCATGTGAAACATACTATACCTGTATTAAGATCTTATCTTACCCCAAAGTCTAGTGCTGCAACTTCACTTCGATGATCTACATCTCCTACTCTATCTTAGCCAACACATTAGCATCATAACATACCAAAAAAATAATGATGACCTAAAATGCATACAATGATCTCATGGACAACAACCTTAACCATGAAAATGTATGCATAACAATATATAGACACTGATATGCATAACCAACACATAACCAACATGTACTCATGACGATCATATCCAAAAACAACACCATCAACTTCCATATGGAGACACCACTGCAGCAATGACCACCACCATGTATACACAACAAACACATAGTCCACAAACATACAAACCACATATGAAACTGAGATGTATCCATGACAAACACATAACAATGCATAACCAATCATACACTCATGATGACACACTTCAAAATAACAACATCCTCGCCCACATGGAGACATCACTACAACCATGAACGACACCATGCAGATGCAACAAGCATATGTACTATAAGTATAAGGAACACATATGCAATTGAATTCAATGCATGAACAACACACCACCAAAGGAGAGAAAACCAGCTTCCGATAATTTCACTGCAACATTCCTGCTCTACGCATCATCAAGCAATCAAACAGGTAAATATGCACCTTATTAGTGGAATCGACAGAAACATATAATACAAACATTGTACATCAACAATAACACCCCCAGGAGCCAACCCAACCATTAAGGTATCATGCCCCTTGGTCCCACTAAGATTTTTAGCTCCTGGACCTATAGACGCATGCAAAGTCCTGCATTCCTACGTCTGGGAGGCTATGGACACATGCATAAGCCTGCATGCCAACGTCCAAAGACTAAATTCCCTAGTGCTGTGCCAATGTCCCCGGGATTTTAGCCACTTTTTCAGGCCCATAACTGAGTTCATTGCCTAGAACTTCATGACATGTTCAGAGATTATTTGTAATGACAGTATAATGATGCTAAAGAAATTACATCCACAAGGACTCATATGGACCCCTACTATCCATGACAATAATTTCTTCAAACATATAAAAAATATGAAAACTACAGGTGTTTACAACAGATCTTAATGAAGTCAAAGAAGAGGATTCAAAGAAAGTCAAAAGGGAGAGAAGGATGAAGTCAAAATAAAGAAGAATATTCCAAGTTTGAACAAATATTTGACCTAGTGACAACATGCACATGTGGATTGTAATTTTTTTGGAGAAGGCTGAATTTTTTGTGACTACTACAGGCCCAATATTTTAGGGCCAAAATTTTAGGAAGATGATAGATTTGGACAGTTTGACCATCGTTGAATTTTACTTGAGTTTACCAGATTTGGAGGTGACTTGGAGGAGGGTTTGAAGTGAAGTTTTGGTCACGGTTTTGGGTCTTGGTCTTGGATATCTCATTTTGATATAATTCTATAAGAGAGGGATTGTTGGGTTTTCCCCCTTGTGGGGTTTTGCCCTGGCTTGGAGCTTAATTTTTGGTGTCTCTTGTCTCTTTTTGATCCTTTTGTTTTGAACATTTTTATAATTTCTTGTTGAAGTGAACATAATAAGTAATAAGAAACCAAATAATATTTACAAGTAATTATCAAGAAGAGAAATCAAGCCTAATCTATTCTACACTTGGTTTCTCAACATGGTATCAGAGCTATGTTAAATATAGGAGCACAATCAAAGAAATAGCTCCCTATGGAAAAATGAAGGGCCAAGGCTTCTCAAATATCCCTGTGAATCAAGGAAACAATTTTGAAGTTGTATCACTGTGGAAAATTTGAGTAACAAGTTTATCTCTGTGGAATCCTATCGAGTGGTCTCAAAACTTTGTGAAGAATGAATTGAAGAAGACCATATATATCCTTTTCACATCCCTCATTTAGAGAAAGAAACACATATGATCTTAAGTTATATATACAAATTATGAAGGAGGTCGAAGGATAGAAAAGGAAATATTTGAATACCCTTTCTCATGCAAAAGGAACAATTCAAGTCTTTGCAATAAGTTTCTTTGGAAAGCATATTTTCCGAGGCACTGTAATTCTAAAAAGTTCAAGCCAGAAGAAGTATATTATATTAATGATGATGTGAGATATAGGAAGTATATTATTTGTATGAAATGCAAGCTACATGAGGACAATTTTTCTGTGGTATTTAATATTACCGTGGAAATATTTCTCTATGATATCTGATCTCACTATGGAAACATAATTTTCAGGTATCCAAGTTCACTATAAGAAATACTACTACTATGGATTATAAGCTATATAAGTCATCCTATTTAAGTGAACATGACTTTCAAGTATAGATAGTAGGGTATCCATATAATGCAGAGTCCAAAACTATATAAATGTATCCATTTGATTATGGAGAAATACCTTCTAAAATACACTCACATCTCTCAATTGAAGCTCATCAACACACATAAAAAAATAAGACAAGAAAATTTAAAAGGCTAATAAAAAATTTCTGAAATATATGAAGTTAGTAGTTGAAGAAAGAAGGTGAAATATAAAGCTATATGGAATCCCCGAGGCATAACAAAAGTGAGAAGTAATAAGTAATTCTGATGCAAGTCAAGAAACAAGTTTTATCTATGATCTACCTGTCAAGAGGCCAAGCTTCTCTATAGTATACCACTGTGCAAAAGGAACCAAAAATTATGAGACCAATTCTATGCTACAAGACAAAAATTCTGTAAATGGAGGCTGAAATTATGTGGTAAAGGATTGAGTCACATATGATCTTAAGAATCAAATTATAAATATAATACCAATCCTAAAGGTTAGGCTGTAGTAAGGACTGTGATAAGAAATCTGAAGGTCCATGAAGTTCATCTTCGTGACACAAGAATGTGAAGTAGCCATGCTTTCAGAAATTCCTCCCATACATAAAGAGATGACCAATTACACCATTAAGCTGACCTATCTAATACAAGTAAGTTTGACAAGATATCTGAAGATTATGGAGGGATTTAAAGGCTTCCTATATAGACCGTGTATGTGTAAAATATGTGAACCAACACAAAGGACATTGCTACTAACTTAAAATAATCTCTATAGTTCGATGGCTAAAATTCAAAGGAATCTCTATTGGAGAAATATGACACATTTCAATTGAAGAAAAGGTTAAATGATCAGATATCTGCAATGATGGATAGGTAAGGTTGAAAAATGTATGTATAAATTTTTTTTAATAACCAATGTCAAATTTAGTGCATATAATGCTAAGATAATGATATAATGATATCTTAGAAGCTAGTAATGAATCATAAAAGGGGCTTGTGTAAATATATTTTAGAGATCATTGATATGTTGACATTTGAATCCTTTCCTTGCATACAAAGACTAGGTTTCTGAAAGGAATGAAATAAATTTCATCTCATTTATGGAGAACTCTCTAATGACATTCCTAGTGTTTGCAGCTAACCCATTAGTATGTTTATATAATTTTCAATTCTTAAATGAAATTTTTTGAAGAATTTGGAGAATCTAGGGTTTGTAAACCCTAGTAAAGGTTTATATTATAAAACCCTAGGAACAAAACCATAACTAATAATTTATGCCGCAAGAAGAAGTTCTAGCTCTTGAGGATGACAAAAATGATATCATGATAATGTGAGAACAAGGTTGGTGAATATGTACAAGATTAAGAGGGAGCTTACCTTCCTAAAAAATATAAGTACCCTACATCTACTTTCTTTAACTACTACTATTGGTATTCTTCTATGCACTTTAATTTTTTGTTCTTTCATAGTTTTCTAATAAATCTCCTAGGTCAAGACAATAACTATCTAAACTTGACTAGTAGATGAAGAATTGGAAGAATGTGGGAAAACAATATTATTAAGAAGGAGGAAGTATTTTGACGTATGAATCAATGTAGTCGATTAGATGGTAGCATTAAATTAAGAAGTTCACTTACCTCAACTGGAAAGAGGGAGCTACAAGATATTGGATGTATACAATATTACTTGAAGTTTTGGCAGAAAACCTAGAGAATCTTGTGATCAAAAGAGAAGATGACATATATGTGGAAATACCCTTTAGTAAGAAGTTGGAGAGTTTAAATATTTTTGTACTGAAATCTGATTGGTTCGATTCAGGAACACATTGATTGGGTTGAATGATGTTGATAAAGATACTACTGATGGTTGGGAACTATTGCACAAAGAGTGTCAGAGAACCAAGAAGGTCGAAGTGATTTATGATTGGAAAGTATGATGTAGACAAGAGCCGAGAAGATACTACAGATCTCCATGGAAGAACTTGTAGCTGAAGAATTGATGAAGTTCCTTTTCATGGAATTTTTGAGACAAGCTTAAGCTTGTGGATATCTCCTCCTTGGTTGAGAGGGGGTGAGGGTGGACACCTTTTTCTCCATGCGTCACGTACTATGGAAAAAACTAATAGCCATAATCCCAGTGCATGAACACTGGTAAGGAGAACGGTGGATTGGATAAGCATTAAGGACGTACATTCTTGAGTCATGTATTGTAGTTGAATAGGATTAACTTCCTAAGTTGGATACATGGAATTGGTAAATAATGGTCCAGAGGATGTAATTTTCCTTGGGTTTAAGAAATGGTCCTATGATATCATACCTTCAAAACACCTAGGTGGGGTATGTGCCTTGAGAGGCTATGGCATTCAAATTTATGTCTCCCAACATTGTGCTCTAATCTAGTGGAGGGATAGGGAATATTAGTCAAGGCCTTGATATTTTAACAATTTTGGATATGATTGATCCATAATGGATCATTATATTGTTTTTATCCATATCTATGCAGTTGGAGTGGAAAAAGTGGAGGAATCAACTCACGAGACTGTTTTACCGGCGGAACCTAGTTTGGCGAAATGAGGTATGAAACCTTCTGGGAGAATTTCGAGGCATCAAACGATGTTTTTTGGGGGTCAAAATGTATCCCTTTATTGTGACACCATTTAATGCTATTCTACACACAAATATATTCCCAATGGCTCAAGAAGCATGCCAATCCGAGTCTGTATGCAAAGTTATGCCACTCAGAAGTTGACCTTCCAATTCCTTCCAATTTTCACACCTATATCTTGGGAGGATGCTGCGTAAACCACCATTATTCATGGAAAAGGGGCTAGCCACATGTTTGTGATGTAAAATACTATAGAATAGTCTATATTGTAGCTCTAGTTAAGAGTTTGTGTAGTCAAAATTAACCATTAGTAGGCTACCGGGTTGTGTTATAACTAAGCCACTAAGAGGAATAGGGATTCCATATATACTTTCGAGAGAATTTTTGTTCCATAGCTGAGAAAAGATAGAAATGAGATATAAGAGGTAGAGCACATAGAGAGGATTTGTGCATTGTATCAGCCCATGAGCCACATGAATTACTTCTTTGTACTTGCATCCATATTTCTAGACAAAGAAAGAGAGTGAAGCGACCTCACCTTCCAGTTGGATTTTCTCCCGAAATGGTTTCCCAAAGAGAATATCTTGTGTCTTATGTGTGTGTGAGCTTATTTTCTTGTTCTGTAATTTTATACATAATTTCCATTCGCATGCATGCACTAATTACAGTTAAATCTATAAATGTAGAATTTTAATAAAACTATACTAATGTAAAATTTCAGTATTTTAAATATCATTATCAGATCTGCTGTGACAAACTATCCAGTGGAATATCCATGGAAATTTTAAAATAATTTGGTATCATAGCAATTTTATTTGGGTATTTTATGGAGATTGTAGGTATTTAGATTGGCGGGGATGAAAATCGTAAAACCCTAATCATGGGCGATGAATATGTAAATGGACATCGTGATCCTGTAGAGGTGAGGTTTATGTGGTTGGAACAAAAACTCGCAGATATCAATAAAAATTTAAGCGTCCTCATGGTGGTCTTGAATATTAAGCTAGGGATATTTGGAGAAGATGGGGATTCGAATGCAGAGGACAAATCAGAACATGGATCAAAATATCATGGAGAAAGGAAGAACCAATCGAAGAAATAATTCAAAAAATATCAAACCAGTTTGAGTGCCATGAACCAATCACAGTCCTTGTTTAAAATGGAAGCAACGATCGATATCAAGTCATACCATGGTGAGATTGACGCTCTGAAGTTGAACCACTAGTTGCAACAACCTATATCCATTGGGATGGGTAAATAAGGATGCGAAGTTGAAGGTAACAAAACAATGTAAAATTAGATTTCCTATCAGTGTTGATTTTATTGATGAAGTATATCTAGATGTGGTTCCTCTTGAGGTATGTGGAGTCATGTTTGGGAGTCCATACATGTACATGTGTGATGAAATATTCATGAGGAGAGGCAACCAGTACCGAATCATCAAGGATGGAAAATCACTCATCATCAACATGCACAAAGGCAAGTCAAAAATTTCACTCGTAAGTGCCAACCAAGAAAATAAATTTATTAGTTCCAACAAGAAGAATGTTTTATTTTTTTAAGAGAAATTCAGTCTATAAAGGAGTCAATAAGAGGCAAGGCATCGCTAGAGGGGTGTACTAAGAAACAAAAATAGCAACTGGAGGAGTTTCTACAGGCATACATGGATGTGTTCCGAGAGCCTAAAGGACTACCACCTAAGAGGGAAGTGGAACATGAGATCCAACTATTTCCGGAATCACCCTTGCCAAATATTGGGATGTATAGTCATTCTGTTATATAAGCAAGTGAGGTGAAGAAACAATTACATAAACTACCTGAACAATGTTGAACCCTTAGTTAAAATGAGAGGGGGGGTGAATCAGTTTAATGCATTCATGGACTTTTCAACTTTCTTTTATACTTATTTAAACCTTCATTTCATTATCATCTTAATGTACAATGGAACAACAAACTTAATAAGGGAGTAGCAAGTATAAAGCAGATTAAATACAGAATATCAACACATAATTATCATGCACATATACAACAGATATAAGTGGAAACCCACAAGGGAGAACCACATCTTATTATTTTTGTGATGTAAAGGCAAGATCCAAATCCCTCTCACCACTAATTTTCTATAGGCTCCAACCTACAGGAGGCTACTACCTCAATTCTGCAAGCTACAACTTGCAAGGAAGCTCCAACTCCCATCTGTTCTCTGCAGGCTACAAACCACAAGAGGCTCCTACCTCACTGGCTACAACTGGACATCTATAAAGCTACAACTAGATATGGAAGCACCAAATTCCTCACACTATAATGAAAACACATGCTAATTTACCTGGATATCAACTCTGTTCTATTCCTTCTTCACTGCTATCCTCCAACCTTCATATTTGCCTTATATCATCTCTGGATCTACACAGCTTCTATTTCTGCTCTTTCTTCTTCTTATTCTTCCGCTCTCTAACCTCTCTATGCATATGACAGTAACAAAAGTTATAGAGATCACCTCATAACTGTTTACATTCCATATGGGAATATGAAATGAATAGGTATGATTCTTTGCCTTCCACCTTCTCATTTTCTTGCCCAACACATTCAGAATAATATAACAGTATGTACACATTTCAATTTTACATTGGAGTTTTTATTTTCCTATGAAGACTTGCCATTGCATCAAAAACAATATAAAATAAATAAAACATTTATAGTTACAATCAATTATTTCACTTAGTCCTTTCAGTTTTTAAGCTTTGCTGAGCATTTGTCCTCTTTCGCTTGCTGTCCTCTTGTCTTTTCAGTTTCTGTTGTTATATTTTAACTGGGCTGCATAACCGCCTTTTTTACCAACTTGACCCATGTTGTTGCATTTCAAATAGTGCTACTATGTCTCCTTCTATTTCCTGACTCTTCCTATTATATTTAACCACAATGTTCAACTTCTCTACACGCACTGTCTAGTCTCTCTACCCGAGTCCATTCTCTTGCGTTCAACTTTTCATTTGACTTACTTCTGCAACATTGTTATGCAGTTAGAGTCGGGTCTTACCCGAGTCTACTCCCGTTTAGAATTTCCTTTATATATCCTAGTATTTTGCTAGCATTCAGTATTTTCTTCGTAAACCAAGTCGTCCTATGCTTCCAATGTTTTCTTCATAAAACCACATTGTCTCAGACTTGAAATGCATCAGATCTTAACTTCAAAATTTATCGCGTTCGATCTCATATCACATTTTGGTGTATCAAAGGTCTTACGTTATAATTCCCTTTTCCACCTCCGATGCGATTTAACAAAGAGAGGGATCTACATACACACTTAAATTTGGTTGTAGGGTCCCACAATGCGGTTACCAATCACAACACATCGCATTTCTCTTGCCAACAAGTTTTAAGGTTTTGTAATAAACGTATGTCCTATTTTCTGTGATATGTGATCGCATCACATCACGTCCAGCTTATCGTGCGAACTCTTAAGTACAAACCATAAATTCTGAGGTGTGCGCTCATGCACAATGTCGACACGTGGTCTTCCCTCGTCACATCGCATATTCCAATCTTTACTACATCATAAAAAATTTAACTTATCACGCGATTCTTTATCTCTATCCGCTATAATTTGTGAAGTGCACTTTTGCGATTTTCCATCCATCGTTGATTTGCGCCTAGATCTAATGGTCCTCATCTGATCGCACTTCGTAATTTATAAGATTTACTTTGTAGTTACCCTCTATTTCTTGCGATCTACGATATTGCATACTGCTGACATGTGCCCTTCTCCACTTTGCATCACATACAGTTTAAATTACCTTGCAACGACCTTAATACTATCTGCTAATATTTGCGATGTGCAAACTCACGATTCAATCTCATCTGTCCATATATCGCCTTTACATTTATGATCTAATCATGACCGTCCATTCGCTTCCCTTGGAATTCTTAAAATAATTCTCTGCCTTAGTTGATTTTTCGTTTGTTTACATTGTCTTGCTCTGTAACTCAGGCTCTCATTGCTCTCGCCTCTTCCTATCGGCTCTCTCCACTCTCACCTTTTCCTCTCGGCTCTCGTCTCTTCCTACTTCTGATATGTGTAGGATCTCTGGTCTTTGTTGTGCCTAGAAAATCCGATTGCCTTCAGCTATCTCTGCCTCTTTGTTGTCTCTGCTCCATTCACTGCCTTTGCTACATTCACTGCTTTGCTTCCTCTACTCCTCTCGCTGTTTTTCTGCCTCTGTTGCCTTCGTTGTTTTGTTTCCTTTGCATCTTTGCTGCCTATGCTGCCTCTGATTCTTTTATGTTTCTATGAATCTTTCCTTTTCTGCCTTAACTTCTTCTCTGCTGCCTTTTCTCCTTTGATTCTAAAGTTTCTCCTCTCTGCTCCTCTTCCTTAATGATAGTTCTGCTGGTGCTCCTTTGCCTCTCTGCTGCACAATGCCCGATCTGCTCCTTTACATTATAGCCGATGATTCTGGTGTTTCTCCTATCTGTATATTTTCCATCAATGACAATATTTCCAACAAACAGGGTGTACCGTGTCATTCAATCGAGTACATCACCATGTGGGTCACCCATCATCATTGTGCTGAAGAAGGATGGGACTTGGTGGATGTGAATATATTAAAGGGTGGTGAAAAATCACGCTCAAGAACAAATACCCCCTACCCAGGATAGATGATTTTCTGGATCGGTAGTAGCAAGAAAAATACTTCACCAAGCTAGAGTTGAAGTCTGGATATCACCAAGCTTGAGTCAAAGAAGAAGATACCTGGAAGACTGCCTTCAAAACCAGGAAAGGTTTCTATGAGTGGTTATTCATTCCATTTGTCATATGTAATGCACCATCTACGTTTACGAGATTAATGAATGATATAATGCGCCCTTTTATAGATTCATTTGTTATTGTTTATATGGATGATATACTGGTATATAGTGCTACCTAGGAGGAGCATATTTCACATTTGACGTAGGTGCTGGAAAATTTGAAGAAGCACCAAATTCTATAAAATATAAAGAAGTACGAGTTTACATAGCAGTATTTGGTGTATCTGGGGTATGTGACTGGTGGAGGAGAGATGAAGATATATCCTTCCAAGATTGAGGCTGTCATGAAATGGCCAATTCCTACTAATGTTTCTTAGGTCAGGAGTTTCATTGGGGCAACAATGTACCCGAGAAAATTCATAGCCTCGTTTTTAGCGGTAGAAGCAACAATCCATGCCATAACAGCAAGTGGAAATAATTTCTAGTGGGGAAAAGGTTAACAGACGGATTTCTAGGATTTAAATAAGAAGATCAATCAAGCACCAATTCTGGCATTACCAAAATTGTAGTGACCTTTTGAAGTGGAGATAGATGAAAGTGGGTATTCTGTGGGAGTTATCTTGATGCAGGGAGGAAGGCCTGTATGCTACCAGTCTGAATTATTTAATGGGGGCATCCTTAACTACCCTACCTATGACAAGGAGCTTTATGCCATGGGGAAAGATATGAAGAAGTGGAAGAATTATTTGATGGGAAAGGAGACATTAATCCACATATATCACCAACCATTACAGTACTTGCAAGCCTAGAGTAAGCTACAACAAACTAGGAATTACAAGTGGATGGGGTTTTTTACAACAATTTCATTTGGTGATCAAGTATAAGAAGGGAAACACAAACAAGTTGGAAAATATGATTTCAAGGCAACCCATGTCAAATATTATAGCTTTGGGGACTCTTATGCACATGGAGCCATTCACCCATGATGTATACAAAGAGGCATATTGTAAGGATGAGGACTTCAAGGAGGTGTATCGACAATTGTAGAGTCAGAGTCATCTGCACAATGCAAACAACACCATTGACTACCATCTCTAGGATGAGTTACTCTATAGGTTGGATAAGATATGTGTTCCTAAAGGTGAGCGATTGCAGCTGATTAGAGAGGCTCACACCTCTAATGTTTCAAGGAACTTTGGTGTAGGTAAGACCATGGATAACTTTGCAGATGTATGTGTATTGGCCCAAGATGTACGAGAAGGTTGCTAGGTTCATAAGAGAATGCTTTGTTGTACCAGCAAGCCTAGCAACATGAAGCAAGGTCTATATCATCCCTTACCTATACCTACTCATCCTTGGGAAAGCATTTCCATGTACTTTGTGGGAGTTTTATCGACAACCAGGAAGGGACATGACTACCTGTTCATGGTGGTTGACAGGTTCAACAAGATGTGTGTTCTAAGGCACTGTAAAAATACCATCAACTACAAGAAGTAGCAAAATTGTTCTTTGGACAAGTCTGAGTGCACTTTGGGATACCAAGTAGCATCATTTCAGATAGTGATACAAGATTTCTCAATGCATTCTAGACTACAATGTGGAAGAATATGGACACAAATTTGAAGAGATCTACAGTATTCCATCCACAGAGAGATGGGCAGACAAAAGTAGTCAACATGAATTTGGTGCAACTTCTGAGAGGACACAACCAGAAGCATCCGAAGACCTAGGATGAAAATATGGTATATATACAACATTATTACAATAGAGCAATCCACACTTCTATAGGAAAGTCCCCATTTGAAACTTGTTTTCGATATTTTTTGCCTTCACCTTTGAATATTGTATATGGGAAAGAAGGAGGAGTGAGGGAATACCTTATAGGAGATGGTTTGAGGGCTAAAAAATATATAGAGAATATCGGGCATATCCATATATAGGTACAAGAAACACTGAAGATGTCGCAGGAGGAGTATAAGGTCAATCATGATCAACACAAAACCGAGAAATCATTCAAGGTGGGAGACATAGTATGGTTATAGTTTAAAAAGGAGAGGTTGTAGGGGCTTAGTAAGAAAATAAAGGCTATGAGGTATGGTTCCTTTGAGATACTAGAAAAGGTGGTTGATAATTCTTATTGACTCAGTTTACCACTATATATGCACATTTACTTAGTTGTGAATGTTGAGAATTTGAAACTTTATGAGCCTTCCATGCTAGATCAGGAAGAGGAACATGTCCTACCTTATTTTGAGGATTTGGCGCTAGATGCTCTAGCATAGTTGACATAAGATACAATTTTTCAGATTAGGTCTAGAACTACAAGACATGGGAAGCATGACCTTTGGTAGATTGGATTGAAGGGGAAAATTCCAGGCAAAGCTAAATGCTACACTAGAGAAAAGATGGAGGAAAAATTTCCTCACCTCATTCAGTAAAATATTTTGGGGACCAAAATAATCCCAAAATGGGGAGGTGTGATCCATATTGGATCATTATATTTTTTTTCATCCATCTCGATGCATTTGGAGTGGAAAAAGTGGAGGAATAAACTCACAATATTGTTTTTACTAGCGGGACCCAGTTTGGAAAAACATGGTGTGAAACCTTCCGGGGGAATTTTGAGGCATCAAATGATGTTTTATGGGGGTAAAAATTCTCCGCTTTTGCATGGCGCCATTTTTTTCTATTCTACACACAAATATCTTTCCAGCAATGCAAGAAGCACGTCAATCAAAGTCCATATGCAAAATTTATGCCACCTAGAAGTTGACCTTCCCGTTTTCACACCTATAGTTCGAGACGATGTTGCATCAACCCCCATTATTCATGGAAAATGTGCTAGCCACATGTTTTTGAGTAAAAGACTCTAGAAGAGTCTATATTGTAACTCTAGTTAAGAGTTCATATGGTCAAACTTAACCACTGGTAGGCTATCAAGTTGTGTTATAACCAGGCCGTTGATTTGTGGTAGCATCAAATGTGATCTAAGTCTCAAAATTTGTAGAGAGGCTTAGGCACATGTATTCCAAAGAACCCAGAAAGGATTTTGGAAAAGTACACTTAGATTATATTTTATGGAAATTATTAATTATTTTTAATGGGACCCTAAGTCTAAACTTAGGAAAATAAAATAATTAATGGATATTAATTAAAACAGAGTGTGAATCTTCTAGAAAAGTCAGAGATCAAGTCAAGTTAATATTAGCCGGTGATTAACGATTTAATATCCACCATTGAAGTCTCAATGAGAGGATTATAAGAAGGAATTGATGGACCATTTGAAAAATACGTTGAGAGAGAAAATATAGAGATCAGAATTATTTAGTGAGCAGTGCTCACCAAGAAAATCGATAGATAAGATTTTTGCAGAGAGGGGCAAAGATAATTAATGGTTGGAGATTTTCCTGATCCAAGAATATACTACAGAGAACAGAGAGAGTAGTACACAGAGAGGCAACCTAGCAACCATGCAGAGCCTGCACAGAGCCAAAAAAGGCAGTGCATTAGACTTGAATAAGTTTGTGATTCAATTGAGGATGAGTCAGATCCAGTGCTAGAGAGTCGGGGTGTGAGACCAGGAGAGGCCAAGTGGTAAGATCCAGCCAAAAAAAGATCCAACAAGCAACACCTTCATAGTCCCCATGCAGAGTGACGTAAAGACTACACAGAGGTAGTGGAGGGCTTGTCATTTCAGGGTTTGGCCAGTTTGGGCTTCCAATGTCAGTGTGAAGTAATCTCAATAGCTCTTTGTTAGTAGGGCACCCCAGATTGTATTCAAAATTACTGCATAATAAATAAACCCTTAACTGCTGCACCCATTTTCCTGGATTGGGTTTTTTTGGGGACATTGATCCAAAAATAAAGTTGTCACGTGTCTATGATTTATGCTTGCTCAGATCTTGTTTCCGCACATTTATTTTCCGAAGTTTAATTTTGTGAAGGGTGTAGTGTATGGGTTTCAATATTTACCCTAGAAAGTAGTAAATAAATTGTTCAAGTAATTAATTAGTAGAATATTTCTCATCAGTTGCTGCAGTAGATTCAAGATCTAAGAATTTTCTCATGGAATCAGAGCATGTTTAGCAGTGCAGGAGGAGCAAGAGAACAAATCCAGTAGATCCAGCATGGAAGAAGAAGCCGGGGTTCAAAGAGCTGCGTAAGAAGCAAATCGATCTCCCTAGTGACTATAGAGTCCAAGCTAGGAGGGATAGATATGCTAGGAAATATCTCTTTGAGAAAGACGACAGAGAGGAAGGATTTTACAGTTTGCAGTTTGTCAAAGGAAGAGGGAGAATCGCAACAGATCAATGTAGATCAACAAGCTGGTGGGATGCAGTTTATGTGTAGCAGTGATTGTTGGTGTAGAAAGCGTCAGAAGGAAGTAGTGGAAGAAACATTTGGGGATTTCTAACCACAGAGAGTTTCTTGCCCAAGAAACTTCGATTTCCCATAAAAAATCAATGATATTGTAAATTTTTTGGCTTGCTCCAGCAGGGAGTGCATAGAGCCAGATGAGTAGAGGGTTAGAGGCAAAAAATCGACAGTGGTTGGGTGAGATGGCAAACAATGGGTTGCATGACCAGGACCAGTTGGAGGGTGCCTCACTCTATGTAATCTGGAAGTCAAGGATATTCTTCCTTCTAGATGAACATGCCCTTAAGGCCTTTATTGACAGTGCACAGGCTGAACCGGTAGATATCGCACCATTGAGAGCCTTCGAGAAAAATATGGCTAAAGAAAACCGATTGATCCTCTACGAAGTGAAGGATTATATTGTTTCTCACAACCAAGGAAATGTGGGATGCATTGGCCACACTTTTTCAGGTGTCTTTCGAGCAGAGGAAGATGTTTTCAGAGGAGAAGATGCAGACTACCAGGATTTATAAGGGAGAGCGCATTGATCTGTTCCTCTCTAGACTTCAGGAGAATTGATATTAGTTGGAAGTTGTGGGATCAACATCTCAGGCCACAAAGATGGTCAGACTGACCCTCAATCCATTATGTGAAGACTATCAGGTCTTTTTCTAGGGCATCCTTGGCAGAGATAAATTACCAGACTGGGAAGCAATGTGGGCATCTCTTCAGCAAGAAGAGATGAGGAGATATATACTAAAGTGAAAAATTGATGGCAAAAAACAGCAGTGGGTCGAAGCCCAAGGAGGAGGAGGAAAATGCAACCCTTGCATCAAAGGGGAAACAAGAGCAATGAAGATGAAAGAAGGACATCTAAAAGATCAAGTGTGTCCAGTGTGGCGATATGGGACATTACACCACACAATGTCCTCTCAAGAATAAGGACAAAGATGAGAAGCATGATCCACAGGGCACATCTCCAAAGATAGGCGAGGAGGAATTAACCATGATTGCGCATATATCACTAAGGGATCGTTTGTTATGAAACCAATTCCAAAAATAGAAGAAAAGAGAGATCAACGCCTTAGAAATAGCCACTTCAAGAGGGAAACCTACAATACATTACATAAATGAACAATTCTTGGATGATACAAATGACCAAAACCTCCTTCTATATATAGGAGTCCATGGGGTCACAATATAATCCTAGTCAACCTAACAATAATAATGTAAGGGCACAATAATAACAATATTGGGGTTACAGGGGTACAACAATAACAATAAGGGGGTTACACTAACAACAATAAGGGACTATACTAGTAATATAGGGACCTAACATGCCCCTCCCCTTCAAAAAAGTGTTGTCCTCAACGCTTGAGTAGCTCTGGGTGCTTTTGTATAAAATTCTCATCCTCCCATGTAGAATCTTCAGTGGGTAAGTTCTTCCACTTGATGAGATACTCTGAAATTGATCGATTCCGTAGCTGTCGAGTTATTGTTTCCGTGACCGCTTCAGGTTCCAATATGATTTTTCCTTCCTCATCAAGTTCTGGCAATATTGTTTGAACTGGAATATTTTCACCTATAACCTTCTTTAAGCATGAAACATGGAAAACTGGATGCACTCGTGAAGAAGCAGGAAGCTCCAATTTGTATGCCATAGTACGAATCTTTTGCAACACCTTGTAAGGACCATAGTACTTTGGCGATAATTTATTATCCTTCTTTGCTTGCTTGAGGGACATTTGTTTGTATGGTTGTAGCCGTAAAAATACCCAATCTCCTACATCAAAACTTCTCTCGCTACGATGTTGATCTGCCTTTTGTTTCATTCGATTTTGTGCCAAATTCAGGTTATCCTTTAAGAGTTGGAGAACTTCTTGCTGATGCTCGATGTGATCTTCCACTGCTTGAACCTTCAAATTTTCCCTTAAAGATGATGTGATGGATGGTGGATGATATCCATAAAGTGCCATAAATGGGGTCATTTTTGCTGCAGTATGGAAGGAAGTGTTATACCACCATTCGGTGAGAGGTAACCACTTGACCCATTGTGTTTGTTTATCAGATACAAAACAACGAAGATATCCTTCCAAACATTTATTTACTATCTCAGTTTGACCATCAGATTGAGGATGATAAGATGAGCTATGAGCTAATTGAGTACCCAAACAAGAAAATAACTCTGTCCAAAAATTTCGAGTAAAAATGGGATCTCTGTCGCTCACAATAACCCTTGGGCTTCCATGTAGCTTTTGAATTCTGTCCATAAATGTAGTAGCAACCGTACTTGCTTTAAATGGACGAGATAATGCACAAAAGTGTGCATACTTGGTAAGTCTATCAACTACCACCATGATGACACTCTTTCCTTCGGACTTAGGTAAACCTGTGATAAAATCCATTGAAATCTCCTCCCAACGTTGACTTGGAATGGATAAAGGTTGTAGAAGACCCGAGGTATTAATTGTCTCAACTTTATTTTGCTGGCGAACCAAAAATTTTGCCACAAAATTTTGAATATCAGATTTAAGGCCATCCCAAAAAAATTCTTTCTTCACCCTGTGGTAAATTTTTAAAAATCCTGAGTGTCCTCCTAAAGGAGAAGTGTGCAATTCCAGAAGAATCTTTTGTTTTAGTTGGGAATTCTTACAAAGATATAAGCAATATTTCTACCATAAGGAACCATTTTTCCAACTAAATGTATCAGATGTACTAGGATCTTGCTGCAACTTTTGAATGAGTGTCCATACATCATTGTCCTTCTTCCATTCATCTCTTTCTTTAGTTATCCAATCTGGTTGGATAATAGAAATGGCACAAAGCAATGCTTCCACCTCTTCATTCTTTCTTGAGAGTGCATCTGCAACAACATTAAGCTTTCCTTTTTTGTAGATTATTTCAAAGTCATAACCCAACCTCTTTGTGACCCATTTTTGTTGCTCTTCTGAAGATAGTCTTTTTCCAAAAAGTGTTTAAGACTATCATGATCAATTTTTACCTTGAAGTGTCTTCCTATTAGGTAAGTTCGCCATTTCTTTAGTGCATGCAGTATTGCTAACATTTCCTTCTCATAAATAGGTTTCTGTAAATACTTTCCTTTGATTGGATGACTTTCAAAAGCAATGGGTCTTCCTTCTTGCATTAAAACAATACCAATTCCATTTCCTGAGGCATCACATTCCACAATAAAGGTTTTTGTGAAGTCTGGCGTAGCTAAGACCGGTGCTAGGCACATTGCCTCTTTAAGATGTTCAAAGGCCTTAGTTGCTTCAGGAGTCCATGAAAATGCATATTTATTCAATAATGTTGTTAGAGGTGCTGCTATTCTCCCATAATTCTTAACAAACTTGCGATAATACCCTGTTAACCCGAGAAATCCTCGCAACTTCTTTATGGTTGTGGGGACATTCCATTCCTTAATGGCTTTAATTTTGTTAGGGTCTACTTTAACACCCTCGTGAGATACAATATGACCCAGATATTCCACCTCTTGTACTCCAAAGAAACATTTGGATGTTTTGCATATAATTGTTTCTCCTGCAATAGTTTGAGCACCCTGTCAACATGTTCAACATGATCCTTCCAAGACCTGCTGTAGATTAGTATATCATCAAAAAATACTAGCACAAATTTTCTAAGGAAGGGTTTGAAAATGGAATTCATCAACCCTTGAAATGTAGAAGGTGCATTGGTAAGGCCAAAGGCATGACCAAAAATTCATAATGACCCTCATGAGTTCGAAATGTTGTTTTCAGAATATCTTCAGTCTTCATTCTAATTTGATGATATCCTGAATGAATATCCAACTTAGTAAAATAAATTGCTCCATGTAATTCATCCAATAATTCATCAATCACAGGAATGGGAAATTTATCTTTAATAGTGAGATTATTGAGCTCCCTATAATCCAGACACATGCGCCATGATCCATCCTTCTTGTGCACCAATACTACTGGAGCAGAGAAAGAACTTTGACTAGGTTGAATTATACCGGCCTCTAACATTTCTGCAATCATACGTTCAATTTCGCTCTTTTGGACATAAGGATATCTATAAGGCCTGATGTTTGGAGGAACACTTCCTGGAATCAAATGAATAGCATGATCATGATCACGAATAGGTAGGAGTCCTTTGGGAGTTTCAAACACCTTGGAATGATTGTCCAAGACTTGTTGGAGATCTGCAGAAATAGATGATTTTGATGTTGGAACTTCTAGTGAGCATAATTGTGCAATTACGCCTCTTTGTTCTTTCTTTAGAAGCTTTGTCATGCCATTAGAGCTTATTATCCTTCCTGGCTTCCCTTCAATACCCCGTAATTCGACTTCCTTTTCTTCTGAAAAGAATTTCAAGAAAAGTTCTTGAAAATTAAAAGCTACCGTCCCCAAAGATTGTAACCATTGTACTCCTAGTACAACATCAGCACCTCCCATAGGAATGGAAAGCATTGGACTATTCAATACATATTCCCCCATGGTTAGCTTGATATTATGTCATTTTCTAGAGCAATTTATAGTTCCTCCATTTGCAACCATCACTTGACATTCTGGTGCTGGGTATAGGAAACAATTCAATTCCTTGGCTACCTTACAATGAATAAAATTATGGGTACTACCCGAATCAATCAACACTATTACCTTTTTCTTCTTGATATGTCCTTCTACCTTGAGAGTTTGAGGAGTGGTAATTCCTGCCAATGCATTACACGATATGGTCGGACTCATTTCTTCCTCTTCTTGGGTTGGTTCCTGGTGTATATCCTCTTCTTTTTCATTTTCTTCTTCCTCTTCACAATCTATGTAAAATAATTTCTTCTCAGCACACTTATTACCTTTAGTGTATTTTCTATCACAACTGTAGCAAAGCCCTTTTGCTCTTTTTTCTTCCAATTGTTGTGGTGTCAGCCTTGTAGGTTGTGGAAATCTAGGCGTAGCAACACTTCCTTCTTTATAGAATTGAGTGGTAGGCTTCCTTGTCGCCATAATTTTACATTCAACTTTTCTTGCCAACCTAAATGCCTTCTCTAATGAATCAGGTTCCAACACACGAACTTCATGTTGGATGTTATCCTTTAGAGTACCTATGAAGAGATCAATCCTGTGTTCCTCTGGAATATCAGTTACCCTTATATTCAATTTTTGGAAGTCCTCAATGTGCTGCCCCACTAAACCCTTTTGTTTGAGATTTATCAATTGGCTAAAGAAGGTGTTGCTCTTTGTATCCTTATAATGTGCTATCATTTCCTCCGTAAAAATTGACCAAGTGACAATTTTTTTTCGGGAGCAAAGCCATCGATACCATACAAATGTATTTTGTTCTAAATGTAAAGTTGCAATGCATACCTTTTGTGTGTTTTGTACATTATTGAGATCAAAATATTTCTTCCATCTATAGTATCCATGTTACAGGATCCTTGCCATCAAACTTACTCATATCTATCTTTGGAATATGGTGGTTCTTCAATCCAACATTAGAGTTTATGAAATCACAATTAACAGTTATTTTGTTCTCATCATGAGTTTCCTCTAATATCTTTCTGTCATTAGGAATCATTTCTTGTATTAAACTTGTCATCAAACCTTCCATGTCTGCTTTTAGATCATTCTTCATGTCTTCCATGTTGTCTTTCATTTTTTCATCGATCTTAGCTTCCCTATCATCCATCTTAGCTTCCATGCCATCCATATTAGCTTCCATGCCATTCTTCAAACCATCCATGAATTTCTTCAAAACTTCCACTTCATTTTTTTCTCTTTGCGAGAGCGAAATTTGGCGCACTTGCTCTTGTAATTTTGATATGTCATGTTGCGATTCTTCCTGTTCATGAGTCATAGAAGAGCCTTCTGAAGGCTTAGTTGGTGTTGAATTCTTTTTAGGTGGAATTTTAGAACCCATTACTGATATCTATGCTTCAATATTCCCTTGGAATCACTTCAAACTGATTTTTCACACAATACTTATGCAATTCGAAAAACAAAATACACCTATTTTTCTTGCTTTTTAGGGGCTCGATATTGAAACTGAATTATCTCTGTGATTTCAGATCTTCAATATCTGAAATTTGGCCTTGTATTATCCCTCTGAATCTTCTTTCAAATGCCATGGGTTTGACCTGATTTGGATTCTTCAAGTTAAAGTTATTCCCAATCTCCCACAATGACCTAATTATGGATTGGTTCAGTAGAGCGAACTTGTACGACGTGCCACTTGTCACTGTTTCCTCCTTCAAATCTGAAATTGATACAAAGGAAACTACATTCCGTGTACTTGCGGCCACATTTTACAAAATTCCAATCTAATGCCTAGAGAGAGAGTTATGACAATTTTCCCACAGTCACCTCTTTGAGATGAAATTTGAGAGCCTGAAAAAACATAACTTCCATAGATAATATCTCCGACAATATTACGAACCAAGCTTTGAAATTTTTACATGAAGTTTCTTCAGATTTAAGCTTCGCTCTGTAAGAATTTGAGCTTCTTAACCTTCGTATAAAAAAATTTATATCGTAAATTCCACAATGACCTGTTTTAGGTGAAATTCGGGAGCCTGAAAAAAACCTAACTTCCACAGATCATATCTCTGCAAATATTGCGAACCAAGATCTGAATTTTTACAAGAAATTCCTCAGGCTTTCTGCTTCGCTCTGTAAACATTTTAGCTTCTGAACCTTCATAGAAAAAAATTATAGCGAAATTTCCACGATGACCTGTTTGTAGCAGCGAAACCCTAGAATCTAAAGCTATGATACCAAATGTTATGAAACAAACTCCAAAAATAGAAGAAAAGAGAGATCAACACCTTAGAAATAGCCACTTTGAGGGGAAAACCTCCAATACATTACATAAATGAAAAATTCTTGGATGATACAAATGACCAAACCTCCTTCTATATATAGGAGTCCATGGGGTCACAATATAATCCTAACCAACCTAACAATAAGAATGTAAGGGCACAATAATAACAATATTGGGGTTACAGGGGTGCAACAATAACAATAAGAGGGTTAAAATAACAACAATAAGGGACTATAATAGTAATATAGGGACCTAACAACATTGGGGTAATATGGAGTTGTAGTTCAACATAATTGTATATTGGGAAGGATCCTTGAGGAGTCCATCTCTCATATCATCACCTTGCTATGGGAGCCCATGAAAAAAGTAGCAGGATGGACCAGTGTCAATTGGTGCAGAGGAGTGCAAAGGTGAAAAAAAAGTTGTTAGTGAGTGCCAGAGACTGAGTAACACAGAGTAGGGTTGGAAGCAGTGGAGGAAGGAACAGTGCAGAGTCAACACCAACAAAGAGGCTTCAGAGGGACAAAAAATATACTAAAAACAATCATATCTTCAGCATGAGATGTATCCTACTGAAAACTTATTTCAGTTTTTGATATTTTTCTGTTGCAGTAAGAAACAAATTTGCAGTGCAACAACAAGCAGGGTCAACAACAACACAGATGTAGCAGCACAGTGTTGGTGGGTAGCAGTGTCAGGCATCAGTATCATATAGGGAGATGTTGCAGAATCATTGCAATACTTCAGTTGGATGTATTGCTAGAGCACATTCCTTGTGTAGAGGGAGTGTTGATTTATGGTAGCATTGAATGTGCTCTAAGTCTCAAAACTTGCAGGATGGCTTAGGCACTTCTATTCCAAAGAACCCAAAAATACTTTGGAAAATTAAACTCAGATTATGTTTTATGGAAATAATTAATTATTTTTAATGGGACCCTAAGCCTAAACTTAGGAAATTAAAATAATTAATGGATATTAATTAAAATAGAGTGTGAATATTATAGAAAATTCAGATATCAATTCAAGTTAATATTAGCCGTTGCTTAATGATTTAATCTCGAACATTGAAGTCTCAATGAGACTTGATGGATCATTTGGAATAGACATCGAGAGAGAAATATAGAGATCAAAATTCTTTAGTGAGCAGTGCTCAGGGAGAAAATCGATCAAGAATACTTTTTCAGAGAGGGGTAGAGATAATTGCCAGTCGGAGATTTTCCTAAGACAGGAATACACTACAGAGAAAACATAGAGTAGTACACAGAGAGGCAGCATAGCATCCACACAGAGCCTACGCAGAGCTAGCATAAGAAGTGCAGTAGCCTTGAAGAAGTCCGTGATTCAGACGAGGATCAGTTAGATCTAGTGTCAGAGAGCTAGGGTGTGAGACTGGGAGAGGCCAAAGGGCCAAATCCATCCCACAAAAGAGCCACCAAGCGAAAATGACGCAGTCCCCAAGCAGAGTGGTGAAAATACTACACAGTGACTGCATAGAGGCAGTGGAGGGCTTGCCAGTTTGGGGTTTGGCCAGTTTGGGATTCCAATGTCAGTGTGAGGTAATCTCCCTAGCTCTTTGTTAGTCAGATTCTTTGCGAGGATGGCCAACAAGGCATCCCATATTGTATTTAGAATTATTGCATAATAAATAAACCCTTAGCTGATGCACCAATTTTCTTGCATTGGGTTTATCTGGGGACATTGGTCCAAAAATAACGGTCTCATGTGTCTATGATTTATGCTTGCTCAGATCTTGTTTCCACATAATTATTTTCTATAGTTTAATTTTGTGAAGGATGTAGTGTATGCGTTTCAGTATTTACAGTAGAAAATAGTAAATAAATTGTTCAAGCAATTAAGAAGTAGAATATATCTCATCAGCTACTGCAGTAGGATTCTAAATCTATGAATTTTCACACATGCCTCTAGGAGGAAGATGCATTCCATTATTTCAAGAGAATTTGTTCCATAGCTGAGAAAAGATATCCAGGAAAGATAGGAGGCAGAGCACACCGAGAGGATTTGTGCACTGTAGCAGCCCATGGGCCACAAGCATTACTTATTTGTACCTGCAGCCATATTTCCAGACAAAGAAAGAGAGAAAATGATCCAGATTTATGCAAGAACACAACAGAATACACATATAACCATACAAACATAGATGCAACAGAAATAATATTTAATTTTATTAAAATCAAATGACTGAAATATGCTTACAGACATAATGGAAATAAACTAGCTAGGGCTCTCGTAGCGTATCTTTGAGAAGAGATGTGGTGGCTACATGCCTTTGAACTGTGTTACAATGAGGCTTGAAGGCATATTTATTGTTGAGAAATAATAAAAAACCCTAAATATCCAAAAACCTAACCATAGGAGATGAAGCGCTCAAACTATGGGCCCCGTTTGGGTAAATTGGTGTTTCAACTTCCCAGGGACGTAACTTTAGCATACGATCTCTGTTTGACGCGCACCGTACATCGTTATAAATATATATCTAAGGAATTCAACTTTTATGTGAGGAACATTGGTCCATGGACCATGTTGCTCCCCATTTTTCCCAAAAAATGTCGTTTAGGGCCCCAAAACGGCTCTAGAAGTTCAGGACCCGAAAAACAGCTAAAAATAGTAAGTTGTGCCGAAATTGAACAACTGAAAGAACCGATTTTTGAGTTTCAAATGGAATAGGTGGGTCGCCACCAATATCCACCTGGATCATTAGGGCCTCCAAACGGCTCTCGAAGTTCAGGACCCGAAAACCTACTAAAAATAGTAAGCTGTGCTGAAAGTGAAAAACTGAAAGAACTGATGGTGTGGGTCCAAATAGAATAGGTGGGTGGTCACCAATATCCACCTGGATCATTCCTCCCTCCTTAGGAAGCAATGGTCCCCATTGCGTTAATTTCCTCCATGATAGGCAAATTCTGCTGAACTTGGTATCGGGTTTGTCGAGGATGTCATGGACCTGTTGGTGGACGTGATGGATGCGTTCAGTAAATTTGGTTGCCTCAGATAGTACATGTGTGGATTATTTCTGTGTAATCGCATGAGTTATGGCAATATCAGGTGGCAGTGCACCGGGGGTCAGATCAATGGAGTGCTTGTCCTGACAGTGTAGAGGAACCTCAATGTGTGAGGAGAAAATGCCCTCGTATTCCTCCACGACTTTTTCCATCTACTGTAGCTGTGCAGGGGTGCCCCGTTTCAAGGCTGTGGCCATAATCTGCTTCTTTTCCTGTGAGTGAGTTGTAAGGAAAATAATTTTCCTGGTTTGGGAAACAATCTTACTGCATTGTTTTGAAATAGTTAAGGAGATGGCAGGAGGTGGTACTACCTCTGGTATCCTATACAATATATTTCCCAAAGTAATAACAACAGAACGAGGCCTAGACTCATATACATCATGTCTCCTCCACAAGTATGGTTGGCCCAATAATACATCAGCTACATCAAGAGGAGAAACATCACACAATACCTCATCTGTGAATTGCTTGATGTTGTACGGAAGGCGGCACTACTGGCGGAAGCGAAGATCTCTCCCTGGGTGAAGCCACCCGATGGTATATGATTATGGGTGTGCTATGGTTGGTAGGCTGAGCTGCTTCATGACCTTTGCTGAAATGAGGTTCTTTTGGCTTCCACTATCGATAAGAAATTGTAGTGAAGAACCCTTCAGCCACATCTGCGAATGGAAGAGGAGCTCCCCGTCCTCTCGATCCTCGGGATCCTTCCTTTGGAGATTCATGGTGGTAACAATAGCACTGGGGTCTGCTTCAATTATCTGCTTCCCTTTCTCATCTCCCTTGTCTGGTTCTAGCTCAGGATCAGAACATGCATCTGATTCGGGTGCCTTCAGTTTCTCAACCAATGACTGTTTGGCCCGACACTCGTTTGTTTTGTGAATGGGGCTGTTATGGAATTCACACCACTTCCTGGTGTCCTTATTTGGATTTTTGGTGGTGTTATAAGTCACCCCGCTTTGGATCTGCCCCATGTTCTGTGGTTCTGGGGCACCTTTCCCTGGCTTCAGATTCGCGGATCCAAAGACTTGCTTCTTCTGCTTAAATTTCTGCTCGATCTTGGCGGCATAGCGATATGCCATGCCAAGCGAGGTAATGTCTAGGAACTCCATTTCCTCCTGAATGTGCCTATGCAGAAAATTGCGGTACTTGAGCACCAAATGTCTCTCTGAATATTTAATACCCAACTTTGTGCACAGGGTATGGAACAAATTCGCTAGTTCGTGCACATATTGATCCCTTTGCTGCCGCAACGTGGTCTATTGGATGTACTTGTCCTCATAGCTCCCCACGCGGTAATATTGTTCTTTGATGCCATCTCGAAAAGAATTCCAAGTGGGTGCAGCTGAGAACAGAGAGGGTTCCCCCTCGTCCTTATGCTCACAGTAGGTTTCCCACCAGTCTTTGACATGGGGGGCGACTTTGAGGAGTGAAAAAATAATCTTTTCTTGGTCGGAGAAATCATGGACCGAGAAATACCCTTCTAGAAAATCCAACCATCTATCTATGTCATCCACATATATCTGGCCTTCAAATATAGGAATGTCAAAGTTTACCTGTACCTTGAAGGGAGTGGTGCCTCCAGAGTGGTTGTTGGATGCAGAAGGTGGGCAACCATTGAAGGATCTGAGAAAAGTTATCCATCATTGCATTCCTTTGTTTCTCGAGGGCCTCCTTGAGCAATATTTTGATAGGATTTCCTACTCCCTCTTATTTCTTTTCTTCTGCCATGGGAGGTCGTCAGGGTTTGCGAGTCTGATGTTACAGGGGTTCAACTAGATCGAGCCCTATCTCCTTATACCCTGACCGTGTTGGGGACATGCAAAGAAAAATAGAGAAAGAGAAGACCACTCTGATACCACTGATCCAGATTTATGCAGGAACACAACATAATACACATATAACGATAAACATGGAGATGCAGCAGAAATAATATTTCATTTTATTAAAATCAAATGACTGAAATATGCTTACAGACATAATGGAAATAAACTAGCGAGGGCGCTAGTAGCGTATCTCTTAGAAGAGATGTGGCGGATACATACCTATGAACTGTGTTACAATGAGGCTTGAAGGTCTATTTATTGTTGAGAAACAATATAAAACCCTAAACATCCAAAAACATAACCGTAGGAGATGAAGCGCCAAAACTATGGGCCCCGTTTGGGTAAATTGGCGTTTCAACTTCCCGAGGACATAAATTTAGCATACGATCTCTGTTTGATGTGCACCATACCTCGTTAGAAAGATATATCTTAGGGATTCAACTTTTGATGTGACCAACATCAATCTATAGACCCATGTTGCTCCCGTTTTTCCCAAAAAAGGTCGTTTAGGGCCCCAAAATGGCTCTGGAAGTCCAGGACCCGAAAAACTACTAAAAATAGTAAGTTGTGCCAAAACTGAAAAACTGAAAGAACCGATGGTGGAGGTTCAAATGGAATAGGTGGGTGGCCACCAATATCCACTTGGATCATTAGGGCCTCCAAACGACTCTCAAAGTTCAGGACCCGAAAACCTGCTAAAAATAGTAAGCTGTACTGAAAGTGAAAAACTAAAAGAACTGATGGTGCTATTCCAAATGGAATAGGTGGGTGGCCACTAATATCCACCTGGATCAACAAAGCAACCTTACCTTCCATCCGTGTTTTCTCCCTGAAGGATTTCCTAGAGAGAATATTTGTGTCTTATCTGTGTGTGAGATTATTTTGTCATTATTTACTTTTCTGCATAATTTACATTTACATGTATGCACTAATTACAATTAAATCTACAAATCTATAATTTTAATAAAACTCTAATAGTGTAAAATTTCAGTATTTTAAATATTGTTATCAGAATTGTTGTGATGAACTGTCTAGTGGAATATCAATGACAATTTACGGATTAATGATGACGAAAATAATCATTGATTCTTATCAATCTGGATCCTTCCTTATATGAATATTTCAACTTGAGAGTATCCTGTTGTGTCATTATTTATGCTTCCCTAGTTAAGAGGGAGTGTTGAAAATTTAAGTAGTAACGATCTTCATAATGTAATAAAATATTATTTTAATCATTCACATATTTATTATATTCATTATTCTTATTTTAGTTTTTGGTCAAAGCATGTTCTTCATTCTCATAATGTCATTTTTTTTTTATTATGAGTCAAAAATAAAAATGTATTTGAGTCAGGTTCCATTTGGACTTTTTGTAAGAAAAGAAAAATAATTTTATATTGAGTTAAAGTCCACCAAAATGGTCAAGTCGACCCTCTTAGGGAACAAGTCATCATGGGCCTCCAAGAGCCACCTATTTGACCTCCTGGACAAATATATATTAGAGGAAAGTTAGACCCTATTAACCATCAAGATACATATGCAACCAACAAAGAAGAGTATTCAGAAGGACAAAGTCAAAATCAAGAAGTATATTCCAAGTTTGACTGTATCTTTGACCTAGTCACAACTCACACATGTGGAGTCTAATTTCTATAGAGAAGGAAAAATTTCTATGGCTACTATAGGCCCGAAATTTTAGGGACAAAATTTCAAGATAGGATTAAAATCACAGGAAGATGACAGATTTGGACAATTTGAATATTGTTTACTTTGACTAGGGTTGATAATATTTTGAGGTAACATGTAGGAGGGTTGGATTTGAAATTTGGTGGCAGTTTTGGGTCATGGTCTTGGTGTTGGATTTATCATTTTGATCTCATTCTATAAGAGAAGGATTGTTGGGTTTTCCCCCTTGTGGGGTTTTTCCCTGGTTGGAGCCTAATTTTTGGTGTCTCTTGTCTCTTTGTGATCCTTTTGTTTTGAACATTTGTATAATTTCTTGATGAGGATAAAATAATAAGTAATAAGAAAGTAGATAACATTCACAAGAAACTATCAAGAAGAGAAATCAAGCCTAATCTACTCTACACTTTGTTTCTCAACACCATGGTATAGCGACATGGTATTCTAATGATAAAAAGAGAATTAGAGATCATTTTTGATTATGCATTGATTATTTTTCTAAATTAAGTTTGGTGAGCTCTTGGAGCTTTTGAGTAAAGGGTGAAAACTCCAATGAGGATTAGTTTCGGTGGTGAAACATATCCACCCTAGCTGATCAAGAATAGTTTTAGTGGTGAGACACATCTACCCTAGCTACTCAAGAAGGAGGAATCATCTAGGTGTTTCACATGTGCTTATATTGAAGGAGAAGCTACATTTTAACTAAGATTGTGGGAGCTGAAATAAGAATTGATCCATTTTTTTTGTAGAAGCTCTAGTTCCTTTGGAGGCCAAATTTTAGTGAGGAGATCGAGTTCAACTTGGAATGCTAGATTTTATTGTGAAATTGAGATTTAAATAATGAGGCCAAATTCTTGGTTAAGGTCGAATTTCATTGAAGAAATCATATTGCTTTTTTGAAGGAATAATTTCTTGGAGAGGCCACATTTATTTTGTGAACATTAAATTTATTGTGGAGGTTGAGTTTTATCTTGAGGGTCCAAATTTATTCATAACATCTCACATTTTCGTGGAGGAAAAATTTAATTGCAGTAATCGAGTTAATAATTTGGAGGCTTAGTTTATTATCAAGGAGTCCACATTTGTGACTACAGATACCACATTTAACCTTGTGAAGGCCACAACTATGTCGTGGAGGTTGCATTTATCTTTTGGAGGCCAAGCTCATCCTTGTGTAGGTTTCATCTATTATTATAAAGGCCACATATAATTGTGGAGGTTGCATTTGTCCCTGAGGAGATTAAATTTAATTAAAGAGGTCGTATTAATTTTGTTGAGGTCGAAGTTCCTGAGAGGGATGTTTTCATTCTATGGAAGCCATGTTCTTTTCTGAAGGCCGAATTAACTGTGGAGGTTGACTCATTGAGAGGATGCTGTGCCATTTTTCCGGATCTATTAACATGTTCCAGAAATTTATCTTTAAATTTAATTTAATTATCATATTTAATAAAAAATGGTATTATTGATGGTAATTCAAGAACTTTATTCAGTAAAGGTTTCACATTTAATTGCATGCAAAATGTTTCAAGAAATTTCTCTTTTGTAAATGCTTAATTTTATTCACATACAAAGTGTTTGAGGAAATTGTTTGCATGTAAAGTTTTTGTTGAAATGCATGACATAGAATTTTTTTTTTTTCCAAGTTGATCTGGAATATTTGAGGAAGAGACATGACTTAGAGTTACTGAACACTGTCATAATCTCTGCTGCTGACAATAGAATCATAATTAGCAAATCCACTTTCATTGATATTCAAATATGCTTATGACATGCACAAGAGAAGATTAACTCTCTCTAACTTGAGTCACAACTCCAACGAAATGAATTACATCAAAAGAGTCAACATTCTTAACTAGTTATTGTTAATAGAAATTATTTGTTTGAGTTTGAGACATACTCTTATCATAATCCAATACATGATCACACTTCATGAGCAGTTTCATATGAACATGCATAGGTTCTCCTTGCACTTCCCAAGCCCATTGTCTGAACTTGGGAATAAGTCATTAACAACAAGAAAATAACTGGTCTCAGATATGAAAAGGAAGTGTCCTTTCACATTCCATACTAGTTTAAACCCTTCAAATTTCAGAGTGTTGTATTTATTCAAACGAAATCATCTTCTCTTGCTCCTCTACTTCCACTTTAGATTGTCAAATGCAAACATGAAATATATATATATATATATATATATATATATATATATATATATATATATATATATATATATATATATTTACCCTTGTTAGCATTCTGGAAGCATACTTATCATTAAGATAGATGTTATAGACACAAGGCTTATGCAAGAGAAAAGATTCACCTTAAGTGGATTGATTCTTGGTAATGGTCTTCAACAACCAAGAAGATATATTGGTGATACCAAGTAGAGTTCATTCTCGAGTATTGAAATTTCTTGTATTGGATATATTTTCATATTCTCACTTTGTATCTGATAGGGGGAATTGATATATAGCTACTAAATTCAAAGTTATATCAAGTGAGCCTGAGCCACAACCATACCAGAGTTTGTTTCCAGAGCATATATCCATAGTCAACCATTGCTAGAGTTAGAGTCATATCTAGAGACATATTCATGTTCCATGTGCATGATTTGGTTGGTGGTAAACCTTAAACCACCATATGCAGAAGATTTTGGCTTCTGCTACCCATTTCATCAGTTTGTGGTCATATTTAAATCATCATCATGGAACATTTTCACATATCAGAACGCTTCAACTTCTATCCAAATTCATATTTGTTCTAGGAACTACTTCAAGCCAAGTTCCAGATTTGGTGGTAAGCCTTAAACCACCACTAGTAAAAGACTTTAACTTTTGCTACCTTTTGTGGTTTGTGGTCTTAAACCACCATTTCAAAGAGCACATCCATACGTTAACTACCATACACTTTTGTATTTTATATCTCTTCTTGTACTCATATACACCCCTTCGAACTAAGGGGGAAGGGGTGGGATTTTGAAAACATAATCCTTGGGGTTATGGAAATTTGGCACATTCACTTGAGTGGAAGGTGAATAGCCTTAAGTGAAGGCCAACAGTCATGAGAAGTCCAAGGGACCTATTCAAATATGAAACCAAGGGCTAGGAAAACATGTATTAATATGTATATTATGTTAATAATATGTATAATACAATTATCTAATTCTACTATATTATTTTTGTTTGTGTTCAACACAACCAAAAAATAAGTATCACTCGTGTACTTTATTTCCACAATGTTTTCAACCTTGTGAAATAATTTTCCATGCATATAATGGATGTGAAATATATTTTAAAATATATCACTTACCCAATTCAACTATGTGTTTTTCTAATCAACATGCACAACCAATGTTAGAGTCTACCCAATCAATAAGATAACATTAGATGAAAACAAAATTTGTAAGTATACAAAATTTGGAGAACTTGAATGGATGTGTGTGTGTTGTTAGAAAACCAGAAAGGAAAAAATATTTTCTTGTTTTTGATAATTACTTGTGATGTTGCTGTATTTTTATTAGTTTTTCTTATTATCTTCTTTTCTCTTAATTCATCAAGAAATTACGAAAGAAATAACACATAGATCAAGGACACCAGATATATGCAGGTAACCAGGGAAAAACCCGACTCTAGGGGAAAACCCAGTCCTTAATTCTTCCTTCAATAGTTTTCCTGAGATGATCCAAGACTTTAGACCTTGACACAAACTTCCTCCACACAAAGTCAACCTTCTTCTTCCTTTGCAGATGATCCTATTTAGATGTATTGGCAGCATCAAGAACAACAACAACGCTATGCATCACTTTCTAGGACCCAATACTTCGATCTTGCTTTAGAGACTTTGACCTTGGATGAAATACTTCGATATTGACTTAGAAACTTTGATTTTGACCCAACACACCTTCTTGAGGCAACAACACCCAACAATAGCAACTTCGACCTATATTTTTCGGCAGTGGCATCATGCAACAACTGGCAGCGACATCACAACAAGAAATTCGATCTTCCAATCTAGGGAATGAGAGAGAGATATATATTTGCACCAAAATTTCAATTTTCTCTTCCTCTTTCACCTTGACCACACTCACACTTCTTTAGCCCTCTTCCTTCACTTCACACTTTTTCTGGCTTCCAAATAGATATCAAAATTTCTTGATATGTTCTCCACCAAATGAATTCGAACTACTTATTTTATAGCCTTTAGGTGAGGTCAAATAGCCCACATTGAGGCCAACTTGATAATTTTGAAGCCAACTTGATGTGGAGGTGACATAAATCCTATTTGAATCAATACTAAACCTTTTTACATGATTCAAAAGCCCAAGAAAGGTATTTTTAAATGTACAATGACTCTATAGACTCATAATAAATCTTAGAAATCCTCAATGGGGAATTTGAACTAAAAAATAATGACCCAAGCATGAAACCCATGCTTTGATAAGTCATTGTAATAATAATAAAAATTATTTTATTTATTCTTTGACAAGTACATTACGTACTGACTCAAATACATTAATGAATATTGAACCTAGTTACATTCTTCAACACTCCCTCTTAAATAGGGAGTTATCCATAATATACAAGTACAAGGAATATCTCAAACTATGTGAACTATGAAGAATTTTTAGGCACCTCAATGCCATTGGCTAGATTCATGACCAAGGAAATCTATCCAAGGTCTCCCAACAATTTAGGCATCGCAATGACACATACTAGATTCCTGACCAGGGAAATATATCTAAGTGGGACTAATATGGACTAAAGCTTCCGACCTCTCTAGGTACCATCATACTTACTTACTAAACATGAACCCAAGGATTCATGTGTGTGTCAGAGCTCAGTGACCAACGCCACCTTTCCTACTTTGGGAACTAGACATCAACAGAAAGTGCCAACCAAATGTCCTCCCAGGCAACACTTCACTCACAAAGCCCCAACAAAAAATATCTCCTGATCAAACTGATCGGTAACCAACATGCTATCAAAACTTAGATAGATTTACCTTTACAAACACAACCCCAATAGTAATACACTTTCAAATTAAAACCTTCGGTGTCTTCTAGACAACTAGATGTTGCTTCTCAACTTATCACAGTAGGAATATCAAATGAATATTTTATAATAGATTTATTAATTATATACTTTCCATTCCTACTCCATATACAACAACACATCCTTCAAAATGCATTCTCCAATCAAAAATATGTTATGCCCTCCCTCTCAACCAGATATTTCTTCTAATTAGGTTCACTCTTAACTTCAGAAGATCTACTTATTCTTATGACATTGGAGAATATTTCAAGGCTTCCATTCTTTTCATCATGCTTATCATATCGAATTCTCTTATGGACATCTTCACCATCTTGAAGATGATGCACTTGCACAACTTATATAGCAAGTACAACTAGATCTATAGAAGCATGAAGTTAGCCATAATTTTTTTTTTTTATAATAATGAAAGCATTAGAGTTTACAAACATAATCAACAAGAGACTATGTTTCTATAGAAATTTAAACAATACTGTGATGTATTACTGGACTCTCTTGATCTAAAAATTAAATCCACTTTTAAATACATAATCCCTCTACTTAATTATTTGCGGAAATTTAATCGCCAATTGCAAACACATGAAAAAAATCAATCATATGTTTTTACCGGGAAAGCTTAAAGCTAAAAACCCCAACTATCATAAATTATGTATATCATGGATCATGAAACAATCTCATACAAAGCTCTAGCTCCAAGAGCTCTTAGTACAATATACAATCGTCTCACATTGTCATACAAAAATTGGTTCACACATGCACCAATTTACTGCCTCCTGACAGCCTGCCTCCACTGCACAATCCCTGCTAATGAAGACCCCTGAATGAATTCGATCTTGCCTTGCCTTGATTGCACAATCATCATTGGCATATCCAATTTGTGTGTATATGGATTGAATGTACCACTATAGTCACAACTAATAGTCAAACAGAGCCTTTCACCTATCTCTCCACTGGGTCTCCATTGGATCTGACATGCAAGTAGTTAACAGTTGTATTTCTTCAGTTGCATGTGAGACACTGCTTGTGAATTAATTAAATAATCAATTCACTGATCTCTCACTAGTGTATCATGAGCTACAACTAGCGCAACTGAGTTTAACTCACTTAACTGAGTTAAACTAAATAACAACTCACATAACTACTCTTCCAACTGTGTTACAACTTTGTCACACACAGTTACAATGAAGCCCACTGTGCATGTCCCACCGACCAACCTTGGAACTCACAATTCCTTCAATAAACTGGTTTTCCACATCAGTTAAATGAAATCAAGTGCTTCAAGAGAATAGATTATTATTTATTGTCTGATTATTATTAAGGGCTAATAATAATCGACATGAATTATATTTTTAGACATGCAATCTATAAATATATTTCTCCCACACATATAAATATAGAAACTGATATAAAAATAGAATTTTCTCAACCATCTAGAATTATTCTCCTGTTAATTTTAGAATATGGTCACCATTCTAAAAAAATACATACACATAAAAATAGCCTGCGGGCCCCACCTTGTGAAGGTGATTAATTTTCACTAGGATCATCATCTTGTTGAATCTCAAAACACCCCCTCAACAAGAAAGGGATTATCCTTCACCCCGATCCTATCTCTATCGTATTCAAATTTGCTCCTGGTGAGCACCTTCGTCAGAATATCTGCATCCTGATCTTCCGTAGGAATGTACTAAAGCAACATGATCTTCCGCTGCACACAATATCTGATATGATGATACCGAATATCTATATGCTTAGATCTATAATTAAAAACATGATTAATTGAGAGTTTAATGCAACTCTGATTATCACAATGAATCACTGTAGGATCTAAATGAGAACCAAACAAACCAACTAGGATCTTCCTCATCCAGATAGTCTCACATGCAACTTGACTTGCTGTCATGTATTCCGCTTCCGTTGAACTGAGTGCCATGGATCTCTGTTTCCTGCTATACCAAGAAACAACTGTAGATCCGATACTGAAAACCCCTCCTGATGTGCTCTTTCTATCAGTTGGGCTGCTTGCCCAATCTACATCCGTGAAGCCATGAAACTTCACCTCATCCGTCTGTCTGTACCATAAGCCATACTCAGATGTGCCCCTAAGATATCTTAGGACATGCTTTCCTGCCTTCCAAAAGAGCTTGGTAGGCTTAACCATCGCTTGACTAAGCTGGTTCACTGCATAACGTATGTTCGGTCTTTTACTAACTAAATACAAGAGCGAACCCACCAACTGTCGATAGATAGTAGCATCCACTACCTCTACCGATGTAGCATCCTCATTCCTCCAGTTTCCTGGAAGAGGAGTATCCATGGGTTTGCAACCCTCCATGTGAAACTTACCGAGTATATCCCTTGAATACTTTCCTTGAGACACAAACAATTCACCTTCTCACTGACATATTTCCAATCCAAGGAAATAGTGAAGGAGGCCCATATCCTTCATCTCAAACTCCTTTACAATATCCTCCTTGCATGAGTGTATCAATTGCTCATCACCAATCAGTATTAAATCATCAACATAAAGAAGAATGATTAAAATATTACCCTCCACCAAAATCTGATATAGGTTTGCATTTGCCTCACTCTTGGTGAAGCCAAGTCCAGTGAAATAGCTGTCGATCCGAGTGTACCAAGCACGAGGTGCTTGCTTCAGCCCATACATCTCTCTTTTGAGTCTGCACACATGCAACTCGTTGTTGAAGATCTAAAATCATTCAGGCTTCTCAATGTACACTTCTTCCTCAATGATCCCATTAAGGAACATAGCCTTCACATCCATCTGATGAATGTGCCAACCCATCTGCATTGAGAGAGCAAGGAAGGTCCTTATGGAAGAATACCGTGTGACAGGTGCAAAGTTTTCTTCATAATAAATCCCATCGATATGTGAGAAGCCCCATGCCACAAATCTCGCCTTATACTTCTCAAAACTCCCATCAACAACTTTCTTTACCTTGTAGATCCATCTTGAACCTACCACTGATTTATCAACCGGCCTTGGAACAATTTCCCAAGAACTGTTTCTGACAATGGAGTCATACTCCTCCACCATTGTATCTACCCATGTGGGCTCCTGCACCACTTCCTGAAAGGAGGATGGCTCTATCACAGTACATTTGCTCATGAGAGCCATGTATCCAGTGAATCCGTCAGGAGACTGTCTCTGTCTGCACTGTGAAGTAGGGACTCCTACATTCTGTACCACATCAAGCTTCAGCCTCTCAGCTTCTGTTGTACGCCTTCTGCCAGTTTTGATGTTTGGATCTATGTGAGTGGACTCCTCCACTCCATGATCCTCCTCTTATGGCTGATCCACATCTAGAGACTCATCTTTGGGAACAAGCAGTTCCACCTCTACATGAAAGTATAGCTCCCTCTCAAGCAACAACTTCATGGCTTTCTCCTCATTGAATTTTACATCCCGTTGCACCACAATCATTCGACTGTTTGGAAAATACACATGATAATTATGGGGTGTTTCTATGTACCCCAAAAATATCCCAACTTTAGCAGTTGGCTCGAGGTTCTTCCTGGTGTTCTTGATCACATGAAAATAAACAAATGAACTAAAAATATTAACATGAGAAACATCTGGTTTCTTACCAGTAAAATCTTCTTCATGTGTACTCATGCCAAGTACTCTATGAGGACAATGATTTTGTACATAAACCACAATGTTGTATGCTTCTGCCCACAAGTGCATTGGTAGGCCCTGATCATGCAACATAGCTCGTGTAGTACCCATGATCGTTCTGTTCTTCCTCTCTGCAACCCCATTCTGCTGTGGGTTATGAGGTGCTATGAGTTCTCTTCAAATTCTTTCTTTGCTACAAAATTCTTTGAATTCGTTCGAGATATATTCACCACCATTATTGCTCCGCAGAGCCTTCACTTGCTTCCCCGACTCTTTCTCCACCAATGCTTTAAACTCACATAACTTTTAGAATGTTTGATCCTTCTTCTGCATGAAGAAGATCTAGCATCTACGAGAATATTCATAAAAAAAAAAAAAACATAATACCCGTGTTTTGTTGTTGAAGAAACCAAGAATGGCCTAGACACGTCTCTTTGAACTCTCTCAAGGATCATCGAAGCACCATTCTCATTTTCATGAAAGGTGGTCTTCAAAAACTTACCCATAGTACATCCCTTTCACTGATCTATCTGTGCAAGTGTACCCTTGGGAAGCCCAGTAGAAATATACTACAAAATATTTAGGGCACCATGGTGAAGATGGCCCAATTGCCTATGCCATAATTCACCCTCATCCCGGCTCACCACTTCTTCTTCTTTTCCCACCATTGCAGCACAACCATCTACCTCCAGCTTGTAGAGATTCTTGACTCGAATCCCTATCCTCTTGGTTTGACCCATTGTTTTATGTCGCAGGAAAGATTTTTCCATCGCTGAAAACAACGTCATAACCTTTGTCCTCCAACATCGCGACTGAGACCAAGTTCTTCTTTAGACCTGGAACATGCATAACATTTTTCAACCGAAATGGTTTACCTGACTCCCTCTCAAAGGTAATGGCACCAATTTCGGTCACACTGTATCATTCATCGTCGCCCATCTCTATATGCATCTGGAGATCTTTCTCCTCCAAGTCACTGAAAAGCTCCTTATCTCCCGTCATGTGGAAGGAAGCACCACTATCAAGATACCACAATGATCCCATTGCGCTTGAAACCAAGCATGTGATAAAAGAGAAATCAAGCTCAAATTGTGATGCAAGGGCCTCACTAGCTGCAGCTCCAGCAACCTTATTGTTCTTCTTTTTTTGTGGGCAGTTAGTGGCGAGATGCCCATGTTTGTGACAGTGAAAAAACTTCACCTTCGACAAATCCAGCTTCTTGCCTTTAGCCTCGAATTTTGAGTGGAATTTATTCCACTTCCCTTTCCTTGATTTGGCAGCCAAAGCACAATACTCTTCATCATCATGATTTGATGAAGATCCATCCTTAGTGTTCTGCCTGAACTCCTCGTGCACTAGATTTGACCATAGTCATTCCCAATCCGACAGTTTTTCCCGTCTGTTGACAGAGTCTTGATAACTGTGCAAACTCTTAGGAAGACCCAAGAGAGCCAAGCTCACCAAATCATTATCAGCAACCGTAATTCCCACACTCCCCAGTTCATCCCGACATTGGACAAACTTTGTGAGATATTTTGGAATATTTTCGCCCTTCTCCATTTTGATTTTTCTGAGTTTATCTTTCAGCACCAACTTCCTATGGTCATTTCTACTTTGGAAAATATCTGTCAAAGCCTTCCACATTGAAAATGGAGTGGCTTTCCCATGAAGGCTTGAGACAATATGGTCTCTCACACCTTCCAACAAAATCCTTCTCGTCTTTGCTACTTTCTTTTGCCAGGCGTCAAGTAATGCAGCATCCGTCGAAGTGGGCTAGGAACATCACTGTTGATGAATTCCTTCAAGACATTATCTTCAAGCACTGCCTCCATCCTATCCTTCCATGCAATGTAGTTCGAGCTTCCCTCGAGTGCATACTCCAACCGCAAACCATGAAATCCATTTCGATGTTTACTCAATTTTCGCACCAAGAAATTCTTGCAGCAAATTCGAATTGTTCCACCAACAAAAAACTTAGCTACTGATTCAATATTGCAATCTTCTCTGATTAACACCCCTCTAATACCATGTAGAAATTTAAACGATAATCTGACGTATTATCGGACTCTCCTGATCTAACAATTAAATCCACTATTAAATATATAATCCTTCTACTTAATTCTTTGCGGAAATTTAATCGCCAATTGCAAACACATGAAGAAAAATCAATCGCACATAACAAGATGTTTTTACCAGGAAAGCTTAAAGCTAAAAACCCCAACTATCATATATTATGTATATCATGGATCATGAAATAATCTGATACAAATCTCTAGCTCCAAGAGCTCTCAGTACAATATACAATCGTCTCACACTGTCATACAAAAATTGGTTCACACATGCACCAATTTACTGCCTCCTGACAGCCTGTCTCCATTGCGCAATCCCTGCTGATGAAGATCCCTGAATGAATATGATATTTCCTTGCCTTGACTGTGTAATCCTCATTGGCATCTCCAATGTGTGTGTAGATGCATTGAATGCACCACTATAGTCACAAATGATAGTCAAACAAAGCCTTTCACCTATCTCTACACTGGGTCTCCATTGGATCTAACATGCAAGTAGCTAACAATTGTATTTCTTCAGTTTCCTGTGAGACACTGCTTATGAATTTATTAAATAATTAATTCACATATCTATCACTAGTGTATCATGAGTTAAAACTAACACAACTGAGTTTAACTCACTTAACTGAGTTAAACTAAATAACAACTCACATAACTACTCTTCCAACTCTGTTACAACTTTGTCACACTCAGTTACAACGATGTCCCACCAACCAACCTTGGAACTCGTAATTCCTTCAATCAATTGGTTTGCCACATCAGTTAACTGAAATCAAGTGCTTCAAGAGAATATATTATTATTTATTGTCTGATTATTATTAAGGGCTAATAATAATCGACATGCATTCTATTTTTAGACATGTGATCTATTAATAGATTTCACCCATGCATCTAAAAATAGAAACTCATTTAAAAACATAATTTTCTCAACCATCTAGAATTAGTCTCCTGCTAATTTTAGAATATTCTCACCATTCTAAATATAGACATACACCTAAAAATAACCTGCGGGCCCCACCTAGTGAAGGTGCTTAATTTTCACTAGGATCATCATCTTTTTGAATCTCAAAAGCTTCAACTTCTTGTCCATGATTTGTTACAAACCCTAAATAATATCAAAAACTCAAACAAAATATCAATCTCATTATATCTAGGGTTTCAATATACTTTAAATGATATGACAAGTTAAATATCAAACTCTAGAAATAAATCAGATTAATGCATCTAATAATTTTCAAAATTCATATGTTAGACTTCTCATTAGGATTTCATGTAAACCCTAGATTTCATACATGATCTCCAACAGTCAAAACCAATCACAACTTCATAAACAACATGAATAGCTTCTAATAGGGTTTGATGTAAACCCTAGATTTTCCATCTACAAATTCTCAGCAATCACTATATAGACTCATAGATTCCAGATTGTTATATCACATATCTCAAATATTTAACTACTACTATGGTTTAGCTTCAAAACCCTATATTCCTCAAATAACATCATCCTATAATATCAAGCTTTGACTAGGGCTTGTTTCCAAAACCTAGGACTCATGACCATTAATAATTAGGTCAACACATATGCATATCTAGGAATTCATCATCAAGCATAAGCACATCATATGTCAGGAAATATTAATACATTAGACATATATCGACCTAGACCAGGCAAGGGTTTCAACCAAATAGAAACATAACTAGGGTTTCATTCCTAGGACCTTACTTTAAATACCATAAAAAGGTTTTTCTTATAGACCCAACCAAACCCTAAAGATCTAGGGTTTCATAACATAGCAAAGAAAACCCTACTCTATCAAAAATTCAAAGGTTTTGGATCGTAGACAACATCATTAAGACCTAACAAGTTAGCGTTTTCATGATCATACCAAAAACCCAAAAATGACATCATCATTAAAACTTCAAATAACATTTCCAAATAACCCTAAGTAGGCTAGGGTTTCACATATTAATGTTAGCATACCCTTAAGTTAGGTTTTTTTCAGAGAACATTTCTAGAGTTCTTTATACAAATGATCAAATATATGAGAAGGGTATATTTATCAGATAATGAGTCACCCTAAAAAAAAACTTTATGATTCAAGAGAGCTAGATGCAACTGATAGTAATGTAGAATGGACTACCTTTATCATGATGAGAACAAATATTATGGTCTAAGATATACCTTTGTTTCTTAAAAAACATTGTAACTCCAATGTTTTTTTTTTTGTGAGGGCTTCTTCTGTAATCCTTGAGCATTCAACAAGACATTTCCTAAACAAGGAAATAGAGGTAGAAAGGTGATTAGTATTTAATATAGACAAAGCTTAAATAAGTACACGAAACCAAAAAATGAAAAGAAATGCGACACTTATATTTGGGAGTTGTTGAGGGCTCCCTCCAAAGCTTGCAGGATACATAAAATCTTATAAAAAAAAAAGGTTAATTTTCCAAAAATATGTTAATCCTACAAACACTAAAAATAAAAAATAAAAAATATAATATCTAAGGCTAAGAGAAAAGGACTTAGTAGTTTAAGTCCCTTATGTCATATTATTTGGGTTTAACTTTCTTAGGAGATCCTTCTACAAAAACATTTGCTTGACCTCTTTCCCTCTTCTTATTTCTCGGATTGTCAGGACAATCACTTTTATAGTGACCCATTTTATGGAATCGATAGCATTCTACCTTGGACATTTATACTTTCCTTCCCAGTCCTTTCTTCTTGTCGTTTTATTTCTTGTGATGAGCACTGTAGGCATTTTAAGCTTATTCATTGTTGGATACTAACAAGATTCTCAATTCCTCTTGGATGCAAGCAGTCCATATTTCTTCAAAGGTGGGAGCTTCCTTCCATATGTTGAGTCCCGAAGCAAAAGCACTCCAAGAAGGTGGAAACCCTAATAATGTAGTCATCACCAATTCCTTGTTGGGTACAATTTCATCAATGGAAAGAATGATCATCTCTTATTATTTTTATCCTTACAAAGAATGTATCCACAATGTAATATTTAGTCATATTTGTGGTCCTTAGTTCATTATTCAAATTTACTACTTGACCAATGTTATTAATAGCGAATATATTTGACAAGGCCTCATACATTTCTTAAGCATGGTCAATGTTAAATATGTATGGGACAAGATTGTCATTTATGCCTTATACCAGTAGAGTCATGGCCACCAATTCTAATTCTCTGAATTTCACCTTATCTACATCACTGGATTCTTCTGTAGGCTTCTTTACTTTTCCTCTTACCACATCTAATACTTTGTTCTTTTCAAGAGTGAGGTCAATCCTCTTCTTCCACGACCTATAGTTTGATGCTCCTTCAAGATTGTTCTCTCCCTTGATTGATTTAGACATTTTTATTGAAGATAATGAACTTGTTTCCTCAAATAATTTCCTTTTATGATTCCTTGATCAACTACTTGAAACTGCATTTTTCTTGTTGTTTCACCAAAGCTCTGACACCATGTTAGAAAATAAGAAAGGCAATTTTTTTTCTTGTTCTTGATAATTACTTGTGATGTTCCTTTATTCTTATTAGTTATTCTTATTATATTATTTTCTCTTAATTCATCAAGAAATTACCAAATCAATAATGCATAGATCAAGAACATCAGATATAGGCAGACAACCAGGGAAAAACTCCACTCTAGGGAAAAACCAGTCAATAATTCTTCCTTCAATATTTTTCCTGAGATAATCCAAGACTCTAGACCTTGACACATACTTCCTCCACACCAATTCAACCTTCTTCTTCCTTTGCAAATGATCTTATTTCGACCTGGTAACAACAACAACAAAAACAACACTATGCATCACTTTCTAGGACCCAATAACTTCGATTTTGCTTTAAAGACTTCAACCTTGGTTGAAAGGCTTTGATATTGACTTAGAAACTTTGATTTTGACCCAATACACCTTCTTGAGGCAACAACACCCAACAATAGAAACTTCGACCTATATTTGAGTCGACAATGACATCATGCAGCAAATGGGAGCGAAATCACAACAAGAACTTCGATCTTCTGGTCTAGGGCATGAGAGAGAGATAGATGCACCAAAATTTCGATTTTCTCTTCCTCTTTCACCTTGACCAAACTCACACTTATTTATCCCTCTTCCTTCACTTCAGACTTTTTCCAGATTCCAAAGAGATATCGAACTTTCTTGAGACGTTCTCCACCAAATGAATTCAAATTGCTTCTTTTATAGCCTTTAGGTGAAGTCGAATAATCCTCCTTGAGGCTAACTTGATAATTTTTAACCCGAATTTGTGTGGAGGTGACATAAATCATATTGGACTCAATACTAAACCTTTTTACATGTTTCAAAATCCCAAGAAGGGTATTTTTAAATGTACAATAATCTATAAACTCAAAATAAATCCTAGAAGTCCTTAATGGGGACTTTGACCTAAAACATAATGATCCAATCATGAAACCATGCTTTAATTAGTCATTGTAATAATAATAAAAATTATTTTCTTTATTCTTTTGAGAAGTACATTACATAGTGACTCAAATACATTAATGAAGACCGAACCTAGTTACATTCTTCAACATGTATATGTGTGTGTAATGAAATATGTGTACATGCAAAAAACTTATCATAAGTTAGTACAAGTGTACAAGTGAAGCACTAACCAATAACTAGGGAGCCATAAGAAATTCCTAGCCTCCAACTATTCCTAGCTAGGAAAGTTACTAACTGAAGTTTTTCACTTCATTATCGATCTTCAACACATGCAAATTCTCCCTAAAACTTAACTTCCATCTAATAAGTGTATAATAATGTGTCATCTACTTTCCATGTCAAGCACATCAAATATCACCATTGTTTCTAGATGCCACAAACCACAAATTTTTCTCTTGCAAGAGCACAAGAATAAAGTGCTACCTTTGATTTTTTAAGGTTTATCCTAACCCATTCTTCTATGTCTCCTTGGGGAAAAATCCAAACCCTAGTTTTCTCTTCAAATTCCCCCCAAAATATAATTTAGTGCTTAATACAATGAGGGTAATTATAATTGAGGAAAAATACAAGTAGACATGTTTTCCCTAGCTCTTAGTGTTTAAAAACAACATAGTTACCAAGTTGAAAAAACTCTCTAGAGTTCTTTTTTTTAGAAGTTCCATTTAGTGTTTGTTTTACTTTCATTTGAAAATGTATTGTTTCTAGAATAACTTGAAAAAATTGTTGTCAAAATTACAATATTTTTCTACTATGACATCAAATTATTTTAATGTTGTAAATATAAACCTTAAAAGCAAACCTTGAATTGAAAATTGGTATTACTAGGGAATTTTTATTTTTTTTGTCAGGGTTAAAATTACCTGTTTGAAACTATGACCTTAACAACTAGGTACCGTTGCAACTAAACATTAAAATTAATCTCTAAGTTGAAAAAGGGATTTTATTAGTGGTGCTAATATTTCTTGGAGTTAAAATTGTAACATTTTTTAAAGCATGATCTTAAGAAATATGTTGTAACCAAAAATTTAAATATGTTGTAACCAAAATTTTTAAATCAATTCTTGAATTTAAAATTGGTGGCATTAGTAGCACATTCTTTTTTTGGTTCAAAATTATAAATTATTGGAAATTATGGTTTTAACAATTGGTACCATTATCATAAACATTAAAGGGGCGCTTGTTGAATGAGAAAGACCACCATGGCTATCAAAAGGCCAGGATGATCTCTTTAAGAATTCACCATGACCCTGATCACTTTCAATCAGTCTCTATTATTCTGTTGTATTTTTTTACAGGCTAGTTTGGCATTTTTTTGTTAAAAATTGGTCTCAAGACTCTAAGAAAGACTATCTGGTTTCCTACTTTAGAGAAGATGGTCATACCCAAACTAGCTCCTAGTTAGAGAAAGTTTTTTATTCCCTGAACATGTGCAATTTAAAAATATTCCATCAATATTCATCAGTATTTATACATGCATGTACTCTATATAAATTTTCATTAATCTAATGATATTTTAACAAAAAAAACTAATAATACCATTGTAATTAAAATATAAAAATACAATATTTTTTTTTACCAGGTTCACAATTTTTTCTGCGCTCTGCATCCTAGGGCGGCTGGGAGCTCTCTCGCGCCGTCTTGGCTATTGCGCCCCTGTGCACAGCCCTGATCCTTCCATTCTTTGCTCATGGAGCCTTCTGGGGGCCTTGTCCCCCCTCCTGATCCGCCACCGGAGGTCATTGCCTTCAGATCCCTGATCGCGGCTACCCCGAAACGCCCTCCCACAGCGATCCATCAGAAATTTATCAAGAAAATGGACTCGATTCCATCTGTTGCCCTGCCTGAGGAGGAAACATGTAAAGCGGCCTTGAATCTGGCCGAGAGAGGCCTCATAGGCCAGTTCATGGGCCTTTGGCCTTCTCCCAAGTCTGTGGAAGAATGGAACCAAAGAAACTGGAAACCTCTGATAAAAGAAGGAGTCAAGAGCTATTTAGTTGGCAAAGGGTACTTCGTATTTGTGTTTGAAAACCCGGAAGACAGAAGCTTAATATTCAGAAATGGCCCCTACTTTATGGGGCCACAAGGTCTGTACTTAAACAAATGGTCTCCAGACTTCGATCCTTCTCAGGATGTCCCATCTGCTGTGCCGGTTTGGGTGAGACTCCCTCATCTGCCTCTTCATTGCTGGAACCAAAAATCTCTACAGATCATCGGGAATGCGCTGGGAAAATACATAGACCAAGAGGTAAGAAAAGACCAGTACTCATGTGCACGAATTTGCGTTGAAGTGGATCTTGAAGAGGGATTGCCGGAAGCAATCAAGCTCACTGTTGCTCGATGGACGCATGTCCAAGAATTGGATTATGAACAACTCCCCTTTAAATGTAGACACTGCCATGGCCATGGACACTTTGCAAAGCACTGCAAGAAGAAAGCAGAGGAGCAAATAGACAAACAAAACGGGGACCAATGGACACTAGTCGAGAAAACAACACATCCAAATAAAGGTGCAGGAAAAGGTAATGCTAGAGGAGCAGGGAACAATCCTAACCCTAATCAGGAAACAGAAGCAACACCAAATGGAACAGAAGGCGCCCAGATCGATCCTACAAATTCTGCCCAGGAAAATGTGGAACAAGTAGAAGCCACTCCTCCAAGCAAAGAGGGAGGGATAGCTATCCAGACCGAAACTACCCAAGGCAGCCCCTCCAATCCCACTTACGCTGAAGTCACAAAGAAAAAGGCAGTAGAAAGCTCCGACTCCTCGGAGGACGAAATATATGAGCGACCATTAAAAAGAGCTGGAAGGAAATCTCGTAAAGAAAAAAGGGAAGAGGAGGCCGAAAGGCTTAAAACTCAAGGAAGTCAGTCTACAATAGAAATGTCTATCGGAAGAAACACCAGACCAAGGCCACCTAAGGGTGGATCCACCCCTCTCTCAGGTAAATAATGAAGCTCGTCTCTTGGAATTGCAGAGGTCTGGGGAACCCCTAAAAAATAGATGCAGTAAAGGACCTAATGAAAATAGAACCCTCAGATATCCTCTTGCTCCAAGAGACTAAGATAGAAGGGCAAGCTCTAATAAATATCAGCAAATCAAAATGGAAAAAAAGCTCAGGCAAAGCTGTCAGTGCTAGGGGCTCTTCTGGAGGGATGGCAACCCTCTGGACCGAAGACAAATACTAGCTGAACAATTCTCAGGAGACTCAACATTGGATCTTCACGGAATTAACCCATCTGGCAAGTAAGTTGACTATCTCTCTTTTCAATCTTTATGTTCCTGTTAATTACACTGAAAAAAGAGACTGCTGGAACTCTCTTCCAGCTTTTCTAGAGCAGTCTTCCCCCAATAACATCATCTTAGCCGGGGATCTTAATATTGTTTTGAAAGCCAAAGAGAAAAGGGGAGGATCCAACTCCAAAGATCCCTTGGTGGCCTTTGTGTAAGAGCTCTCCCAACAATGTGATCTATTAGACTTCATTCCAGTTCGTGGTCTCTTTACTTGGACCAACAATCAAACTGGGGCCGATCATATTTCTGCACGCTTGGACCGTTTTCTGGTGCAAATTTCTCTCATGATGAACAAAAAGATCATTGTCACTAAAATTCTGCCCAAGCTGACCTCAGATCATAAGTCAATTCAACTCATTCTAGAAGATGAAGAGGATCTGGGCCCCATACCTTTCCGATTCTCCCCATTATGGATCGAGAGAGAGGGCTTCTCACAGACCGTGAAAGCAACATGGGCCACTCCCATCACAGGTTCTTCAAGTTATGTCTGGGAGCAAAAGCTGAAAGCCACCAAAAAAGCGTTGAAGGACTGGATTAAGACACCAGCCCCTACACCCACCAGTCAAAGAGAAGATGCAGTGCAGGTTTTGCAGACCCTGCAAAATGATATGGAAAGCAAAAATATTACGGTAGAGTTGTTGGATAAGGAAAAAAAAGCTCAACGCTCTGCATATCAATCCTTCAGACTTGAAGAAGAGTATTGGAGACTAAAATCTAGAAGTTTGTGGTTAAAAGCAGGGGACCGTAACACCACTTTTTTCCACTGACAATATCGAGCTAGACTGACCAGGAATCACATAACAGAAATCAAGACTGTGGAGGGCCAAATCTGCAAAGGATTTAGTCAGGTCAAAGAAGCTGCTGAAATTCATTTCAGAAACCTCTTTAGCGAGGAAACCCAAGGTGATGAAGAGGAAGTAGCTGAATTTCTTACTCATATCCCTTCTCTCATCTCCCCTGAAGACAATGCAGATCTATGTAAATCGGTAACTGAGGAAGAAATCATCAAAGTTATTTGGTCCATGGAAGCAGACAAGGCTCCTGGGCCCAATGGATTCACAATCCATTTCTTCAAGGCTTGTTGGGACATCATCAAATTCGATCTCCAAAAAATGATAAGAGGATTCATGAAAAAATCCAAAATAGGGGGAGGAACCAATTCCACCTATTTAGCTTTGATCTCCAAAGACACCAATCCGGAAACTTTTGCAAGATTTAGGCCCATATCGCTGTGTAATGCCTCTTATAAAATCCTGGCCAAACTTTTAGCAAACATAATTAAACCTTTGCTCTCTAGACTGATCTCTAGTCCACAAGGTGGATTTGTGGAAGGCAGGCACATTCTGGATAACGTCATTCAAGTGCAGGAGACTATCCATTCAAGCAAGCAGCGAAAAGCGAAAGGTATGCTAATAAAAATAGATATGGCGAATGCCTTTGACAGAGTCAACCGATCTTTTCTAAGCAAAGTTTTGTTTTCCTTTGGCTTTTCTCCTCACTTTGTTTATCTCATAAAAGCCTGCATTGACAACCCATGGATAGCCTCGCTCATCAATGGTCGTCCTACAAATTTCTTCCAAGCTAGGAGAGGCATCAGGCAGGGATGCCCTCTCTCCCCCTTTCTATACATCTTAATGGCTGATTCTCTAAGTTGAAAACTTGAAGCAGAAAGATTGGCAGGCTCCCTCCCGGGCCTCAAACCCTCCAACGGTGTTGATCCTCTGAATCATGCCCTCTTTGCTGATGACTCCCTTCTCTTGGGAGGAGCATATATTAGAATTGCCAAGGCCTTTGATTCTGTCCTTAGAAGCTATTGTAGAGTCTCGGTATCCTTAGTCAATGATAGAAAAAGCAAAGTATTCAGTTGGAATACAGACCAGCAAGAGCTCAACAATATAGCCAACCTTCTTGGCTTCAAAGGTCATGCCAAATGGGATAGGATTAAATATCTTGGCCTCCCCATCATTTCAGGTGTGAACAAGAGGTCGCTTTGGAGTGAAATTATCAGCAAAATTAAAACCAAAATAGCATCTTGGGGAGGTCATTGGCTAACAAAAGGTGGCAAAGTCATATTGATAAATTCTCAGCTGTCTGCCTTACCTATCTATCAAGCAGCATTCCTGCTAGCCCCAAGAAACATTATGGACCAGATCTCTTCTCTCCTCAGAGATTTCCTATGGCAAGGAGGGAGGGGCAATGAAAAGAAAATGCACCTGGTTAATTGGGAGTTGGTCAAAAAGCCAATTGCAGAGGGTGGTCTGCAAATTCGAGATCCCTCTCTTGTTAACATCGCTCTAGGAGGCAAAATCCTGTGGAAGATGATACAGGAGTCAACGCATCCTGTTAGTGCTACCTTGAGGTCAAAATACACAAATAATATAGATTTTAGAAATCTGCAATTGGGCAATACTGCCAACAGCACACAATTGTGGAGACTCTGCTGCAAAAGTAGCAAATTCTTCAAACAATGTGTGTACAGGATACCAGGTAATGGCAAACACACTCAGTTATGGCATGACCGCATTATGGGGCGCGAACCCCTGTCTGACAATGAGGAGATATCAGAGCTGAGAACCTGGCTTGAACGAGCAGGCATTCATAGCATATACGACCTTTCGACTTGGGACCAGCGCGGTGACTGGGCCGGCTGGGATTTCCATGGCGCCCCTGCCAGCCTTCTCTCTCAACAAAATTTGCTTGTCGAACTGCTGGAGGAGGCAGCTCCGATCCATCGCTCCGTGAAAGACTGCTGGGGATGGGGCCAATTTGGGGAGTACTCTAATGCAGATGGGTATAGAGCGCTACAGGTCTCAAGGAATAGCAACCATAACTCAGCCTTCTGGAAAAATGTCTGGGAGCCTTTATCTCTCCCAAAAGTTAATTTCTTCTTCTGGAATCTGGTCCATAACAAGCTTTTAACAGGTGATAATCTTGTGAAAAGGAAATTTGCAGGCCCTCATAGATGTGCATTATGCAGGAGCAATATTGAAACAGATCAACATTTATTTGTTGATTGTCTTTACGCCAAGGAGGTCTGGGATCTCATCCTCCAGGATTTCCAAATTAATTCTCCCTCACAGATCTCTGTCTCAGATCTTTTCGCTACATGGAGCCATCTATACCCCCATCGAATTCCTCAAAAGTCATTCTGGCGCAAAGTTTGGAATGCCCTCCCCAAATTCGTTTGTTGGCAGATCTGGTTGGCCCGCAATCAGATGATTTTTAAAGATCTGAATCACACTCCGATGCAAGTTGCTGCTAAAGCCAAGTCTTTTCTACTGGAAGCGGCCCATCTTCAGTACTTTAAAGAGGACCCGTTGCTCCTGCCTGAGGAGAAGAGGTGGCTTGGCCCCCTTGAACCTCAACAATGCAAGTACCTCCTCCCCCCCCAAAATGTGCCCCCGGAATGGAGAAAGAGAGAACCAGATGCCGATTTCCAGAACTGGTGGCGTTCTCGAAAGTCATACACAATTTTTTTTGATGGGGCGTCCAAAGGGAACCCCGGTGCTTCCGGTGCTGGAGGGATCATTTACTCACCGAATGGGGATTCAAGAGACTCCTTCTGCTGGGGTCTTGGCCAGAAATCCAATAATCAAGAGGAGATTCTTGGTCTCCTTAAAGCCTGTCAAATAGCTAGAGACAAAGGGATCAAAGATATCCAAGTATTTGGCGACTCAGAAATTCTAATTAAAAAGCTAAATTCAGAAGAGCTTTTCAGAAAAGCAGGTCTCAACAAAATCTTGGGCAGATTGAAAAGAGTCTTATTAGACTTTGCTACCTATAAGTTTTATCACATCCTCAAAAACTCTAATAGTGAAGCAGATTTGATGGCGAACAAAGGGTGCACAATTACAAAAGGGCTGCTAATCATAAATGAGGAAAGATCCTTTGAAATTCCTTGAGTATGTCAAAATTCAAAAGCAGCCCTTGCTGGACAACAATATTGTAATAGGGGTCGCTACGGCAAAGACCCACTCTTTCTTTCCCAGATAAATAAAACTCATAACCGTTATAGTTAAATATATATATATAAATATAAATACAACAATAATATCATTTTGAGCTTACAATTATAGTATTTTCAAACCATGATCGAAAAAAAATATTATAAAGAAAATCATAAAAACAAATGAAAAAAATAAAATTATAAAAAAACAACACAATAAAATAATATTTTAAAAAATAAAATTTAAAAGATTAGCTTTATCTTCCTTCATCTTCATTTTAAATTATTGGCGCTGCACTGCACTGCACTTATTGGCGCTTTTTCTTCCATCATCTTCATTTTAAATTAATTAAAATGAGAGGATTAAATTGAGGAGATGCAGTGCCACACTTATTTGGTATTTTGTTCATTTTGATGTATAAATAGAACGTAAGAAAGAAAAAAATAAATTTTTTTGTTTAAAAAAAAAAATAGCCAGCTCAGTAAAAAAGAATATTTACTGCTTAGTTTTGTGCTTTTTGCTTTTGTTTTTGTTTGGATTCTATTTTTCTTTTTAATTTTTATCCGAGCACTATGTCACATCATGAAAAGAAAAATATGAGTGCAGGGTAGATGTTCTTAGGGAAGAATGGTTAATTCATATATATATATATATATATATATATATATATATTTATTATTATTATTATTTTATTTTATTTTGTTATTTAGTGGTTTTTAAATAAAAAGATGTTAAGTTATTATAAAGATATTTTTATTATAAATTTAATATGTTATATGCAGAAATTGAATTTAAGTTGGAAAATTAACAAAATTCTTTTTCGTTATATTTAATTAATACATATAAAATTGAAAAAAATTATCTAATTAAAAAAGCTAAAAAAAATAAAATAAAATTAAAAATTAGAATAAAAAATAAATTGAAAATTGAAAAATTAAAAAAATATGTTTTGGTGGTGATTCTCAAAATCACTCATGCTTACCTTTCTTCTTTTCTCTTTACTCTTTTGCCTCATAATGTTTCCAATGTGCCATTTCCTCATGGGATGGGAGTAGTTGACATAATGAGATGTTATCTTCTCCACCTAGTTTCAAATTTCATGGAGGACATCTTTGGCCAATTGTGATAAGGTTCAAAGAGTAAGCTCCCCCCATCTTCATGAAGTCTTGACTCTTACTAAGTCATAAATTCTTAATAAATCTAACTTACATGCTATTATATATAGCGTTGATATTGTAGTAACAACCATTAAATTTATTTTAAATCTGGCCCATATTACTCTAACAAATTACTAATTCACTCTCTTAAAAAAATAAAAAATAAAATAAAATAAAATAATATCCCCAATATCTCTTCGCTATCTATCTCCAATATCTAATAAAATGAAATAATATCCCAATATCCTTTCTCTATCTATCTCCTATCTACCTTACCCATTGTTAGAGTCGGGCTCGTCGTTTATCCCCCTCAAGCCTTGTACCTGCTGAATCAGCCTCGCCATGGTCCTTTGCCGAAGTCCAAATGCCAAAATCCCTGCAAAAATCAAATCATTTCATCAGTCCAAAACTCAGAAAATCAGTGAAAAACCAAAGGACAGAGTTTCATTGAAAGGATAAAGTGCCAAAATTGCAAAACATTACAAAATGGGTTGTGGAGGAACTAAAAATTAAACCCATCTCTTGCAAGATATTTTCAAAGTCTATTTGAAGCCATTTGTGTCAAATTACATTCATAAATTTTCATGGCAAAGTCGAAATTGGAGGTTGAAAGAAAATTTCATTGTTGAAGGGCCGTGACTATGTTGATAGTTGGAGCGCGGCGCATACAAAGAGGGCGCGGCGCACTGGGCAAATTTTTACAGTGTATTTTTGTGCGGGCGCGATGCACCAAACCAGCGCGGCGCACTGGGAGTGCGTGCGGCGCGTTGAGCCCTCCAGCTCGAATTCATCAACGTTTGGTAATTTTTCAATTTCAAACAATCTTCCAAGATCCAAGTAAGTTATCCAAGCTTGCTCAATGATTTTTGGATATGCTATGGTGGTTTAAAGGGAGAAAACGCAGTTTGTTATGGCGGAACTCTTCCCTCTATATCTTCATGTTTGTACAGATGGTTTTGGTGGCTTGCATTACAATGTCAGTTTTCATCCGGACAAGAAAGAAAGTCGACTTGGTGCATGGAGATTACTACTTGAGTGCTCTGTTTTTCTCACCTATCATCACTATGTTCAATGGCTATGCAGAGATAGCAATAACTATGGCTCGACTGCCCGTATTTTTCAAACAGAGAGACCTTTTGTTGTACCCAGCATGGACATACACTATTCCAACAGTTGTCCTGAAAATTTCTGTGTCGTTGATTGAGTCTTTTGCTTGGACTGCTATTACATATTATGTCATTGGATTTGCCCCTGAAGCTAGCAGGTTTTTTGGGCAATTTGTAGCTCTCTTTTGTCTGCATCAATTATCATCATCATTATTTTGCCTTATAGCTGGGATTTTCCGGACGATGGTTATATCTAACTGTGGAGGCTCATTCTGTCTATTGATTATCGTCGTACTTAGTGGTAAAACTCTATTATTCCACGAAATTCGGTTCCCAAATGGTGGCTATGCTTTCGGTGGCTCTGAACATCCTGTTGTGCGTGTAAAATATCGTGCAACCAGAGAAGAATCTGATATATGGATTAGTGATTTATTATAAAATTCTACATGTCATCATTTATTTCTTCAACAAAGAATCTCTCCAATAGGCTTAAAAATAACTTTCCAATCAATTCGACAAGTGCGCAATCAAAGGGGTGTAATATCCAATGATATGTATGAAGGTGTTCGGGCTATGATGATTGAAAAAGATAAGTCTCCCAAATTAAATGAAGTCACAAACAAGAAAGCTAATTTTGGTTTTCAAACCATTCAAGGAGGAGTTTGAACTACAGCCACCAGCAGAGAACAAAATATCAAGGACCGAAAGACCAAATTGAAACGGAGATATATACAAACTGCAGAGAAATCGGATTTGATGGCCTATTTTTGGCTTTAGTAATGATTCAAAGAGATTCACGCTACAATTTGTGCCTTATCATTGGTCACAGAAAATCTCAAATGAAAAATGTAACGCTGTTCTGATGAGTGGCTCTTTTACTATTTTCATCATTTCAGTTGAAACAACTCCACACTTTCATCGATCTGTTTTCAACATTTGAGTTATTTATTGTATTGTAAACATTTGTAGTGAGAGAGTTCTGGGAAAAATAGGGCAGATAACAGAGAGCTTCATTGTACAGCTTTGACAGAGGAATAATGAAAGGTTGCAACTCTGGTTTATAAGATTCTTGTGGTACGAATTTAGCAATTGTGTCTTTCTTTCTGTTTCATATGTCTTTTGTAATGTTTCATAGTTCATTCATAATCGTTTCCAGCTGAATGCTTTACAGTAAGGGAGGTAGAACCCAATTTATTTGCTCTGCCTTGAGGGAGCATTCAGTATTTGTGTAATTTTTTTCTGTTGGAAAGGATTCATTGTTTAATGCCCTTTTCAGCTTTCTTAAACAGTCTTTACATTCCATTTAATTTCAATTTAATTGTTAAACTTCATTCCTATCTCACCTTATGAAATACCCTGTGCCTTTGATTAAATCTCTGCATCATGCTGTTCCTTGGTCCCATACAGCCCAGAAAACTCAGTTATTCATTAAAACCCCTTTTCCTATCCATTTACTAGCCTAAAATCAATATTCCTTATTGGTCATCTCAGGCCCTATTGGACATCTTTTGCCGAGATAGACCCGGAGAGAGTCCTTTCCTGTCCTCGTAGGGCTAGCTACGAGGTTGAGCTTGGTTTGATGTTATCTCGAGTTCTGTCTTTTTCAGCCTGAGGTAGATTCGAGCGCTAACATAGTGGCGACCATACTGGGGACTCCTCCCCGGTAAAGGATGACAAAGTTCAGATCTGATCATTGATGGTGAACAACGGTCAGACACCGCAAGGCTGAAATCATTCACCTGGTGACTCCAAATCAATGTGAAGACTCCACTGGAGGACCGACTCTTTCTCTGAAAAATGGAAGGATCTTACGCAAAGTTCAGGTATCCAAAATGGAATGGTATTCAGGATCTAGTCTGCTTTCTTGTAAACTATTTCTTTGCTGTTCTTGAAGCTATCTTGAAAGTTTTTCAGAATTTGTTGTATGATAAAGGTGATCAAAATATTCACTCGACCTATTCAAAGAATGTAAATGCTGAGTTTCCCTTTGATCCTGGCCTCCTTACTTTTCCCACGTCTTATGATGACTCTCTTCAGAGTGATGAGCCTAAAGAAAACAAAACTGATCCCGTAGCTCTTGTATATACTCCTACACCTTTTATAGTCCCAGATAGGTATAAACCTCTTGTTTTACCTTCTGTTCTTCATGCTTTCCCTAAAAATTATGACCTATATCTACCGAGATTTGATGGTGAAAGCGACAATGTCAACGCTGAGCAACATGTGCAGAATGTTGAGACTTTTCTGGATTTTTTCGAAGTTGATGAAGAGGATGTTAGTATTAGGATTTTTGCTCTTTCTTTGCAAAGTCAAGTAAAGAGTTGGTTCAAAGCCCTGCCAGATGCGAGCATCACAGATTTCCAGCAGTTTGTCAAAGTTTTCCTTGACAGGTGGATGATTGGACAGAACCCTTTCTTGAGTTTATACGAGTATGCCCAGCTGAAGAGACAGTCAGGAGAGACAGTACAACAGTTTTCTTCCAGATTTAACCAAGTATATTTTTTGATGCCAGCTGATATAAGACTTTCTCCTAGATCTACTCTCTTTCACTACCCTGGTGCCTTTGATCCAGAAATGGAGTTTCAGCTGAGAGAAAAGAATATTGCAATGCTCCACGAAATGCAGAACAACGCAGTAAATGTAGAGGCTCATTTGCTGATCTTGAGGGCAAGGTTGAAGGAAGAAGAAAATAAGAATGTTTCAGAGCAGCTGAAACCTTCAGAGGAAAAACTTGATATTTTCGTAAACGCAGTAGAAGACATGGTGCAGAAAATGACTGCAAAAAATGAAAATGAAATTCAAGAACAAACGGCTAACCCAAAACATTTTGTTTCTTATCCCAGTTGTCATAGTGATTGTTTTATAGATCATTGTGAAGAAGATAGAGCTGTTGATATGATATGTATGTTTGATGATGTGTTTTATATCGATGAATTGCCTCAGTTTGATCAGTACGATGATGATTATGTTCTCCAAAAAGAAGCCGATCTTGCAGACAAATCAGTAGCTTATTTTTCAGAGGACGGTCACTTTCGGCAGCTCGAGTACAGTGATCAATCGATGCATATCAGCTATGGCAATGATGAGGAAAGTGCATCAAATTTTGAAGTAAGTGAAGGATCTTTGCCTTTTTGTTTTGATTCATTTCAGTTCATTAGAGATAACTTCCATGCAATCAGAAATCAAACGTCAACAAGTCTTGATCTGGATCGTCTTGAGGGTAATAAAAACTTCTCATATTCAGACTTGCAGCCCCCGAAAGTCATTGATTGTCAAGTTGTAGCTGAAGACTTGGAAGCGGGCACACATGATTTAATGATTCAAGATGACTCCATACCATTTTGTTTTGAATCATTTCAGTTTTTGAGAGGAAAATTGCATAGTAAATTTTCAAATGAGCAGCCTATAGGAAATCAACAATCTCTCAGTGTTAATGTTGAGAATGAGACAGATAACGAAATTCTTGAGCAGCTTGTAGCATCAGATTTGCAGCCACCAAATGAAATTGAAGGTCAGATTACAGATGAAGGCATGGAAGATGAAATACATGATTTGATGATGCAGGAAGATTCTATACCCTTTTGTTTCGAAGCATTTCAGTTCATAAAGCAGAATCTTTGTAATCTCTCTAAAGCAAAAGATGAACAGTCAATAGGAGGTCATACAGTTTCAATGGATACATCGCAGCAGTCTTCTCAAGTTTTTGTTGATCCTATTGCTCGAGTATTGGGTGATGTTTGCTGTAAAAATTCTTCTCCATTGGCTAACCATGTGTCAGAAGAGAATGTTTATAATGATCTTATTCGGCAGCCTACTTCATTGTTTTGTTAATCTCATGTTTCATCACGAAGCCCATATCAAAGTTTGCAGTCATATGAGGAGATTGAAAAAGGGGACTTGTGTTCTGCTTCGCATCAGCAACAAAGTTTGGTTATTCACGAATTTCAGGATCCTTTTGACAGTTTGCTACAATCACCAAAGAAAGACAGCACAGATGTGAGGAAAATCCTAATATCCAGCTATGGAGATTTCCTAAATCAAAGCTATGTTTATGAAGATCCTTTCGCAGTGTTCTTGAAGTCATCCAGTTAGTTCATGCTTTGCAAATTTATCAGCGGTCAACTTGTTTACAAGTTTTCACGGGAGTTGCCTTTCAGTAGTTCTTTCTTGTTGTTCACTAGCGAGCACTTGCGGAGAAATCAAACGGTAGCCAAGATGCTTACATGGTTGCATTGGTTGTTCCATTACACTTGATCGGGTGGTGAAAATAACAATTAGAGTAGATAAATAAGCTCAATTCTGAGCATCTTTCCAGTTTATAAATTGTTCTTCAGTCATGTTTTAGGTTAGTTGGGTTTTATTATGGTTTTTCAGTCTTAGTCAAAATCAGTCTGCGTAATGTCAGTTTTCATGTTTTGATTCCATGCCCAATGTAAGGAGGCACTGTCTGCTCTTCCAAAGATCTGCAGTTCTTGGCACCTCCACGGAGCTGGAGCTACCATCCCCTTTGGAGCCAATGTTAGACTCTGTCTTGTCAGTCCTCCGCCAGAGTCAAATTCACCAAAGTTCATTTCTTGTCATTTGCAGTCATTGATGTTATTGTGGTCCAGAAAAAAAGTCATTTCACTTTCTAGGTCTAGGGTTTGTCTTCAGAAGTGTGAAACAATGCTTGCAGGCCATGAGGATGTCTTCAGTAAGTTTTTATTTCAGGATTGTCATCGTCAATAATGCGAGATTGATTTTTCTTCAAAACCCTGTTTTGAAGAAGAAATCATCAAATGTGTTTTTTAAAATATGTAATTTGTCAAAATGTTTCAAGTTCTACAGCTCTTCAATGGCAGCCCTGTTTCAGCTTCAGCAGCTCCTATCCCTGCAAAACAATCAACAGAAGAACCATCATTTCAGCTAAAGAAGGTCAAGAGGAAACAAAAGGCAAAGTTTACATTAAAGATATGAGCAAAGTGCCAAAGCCTGCAAAATCAGAAAGAAAGTTTGCCAAATTAAAATATCAAAGCTCATGCCATAAAAATAGTTTGGTGTCTTCCTAAATCATTTCCATGCTAATAGATATCAAGAAACATTCATAAAATCTCATAGCCAAATCGAGTTTTCAAACTGGAAGAGCGAATTTCATTTTGGAAGGGCCGTGATTGCGTTGAAATTTGGGCGCGACGCATACAAAACTAGCACGGCGCACTCTGGGAAAAATTTGACAGTGTTAATTTGCACTGGCGCGACGCACATGGTGCGCGCGGCGCACTGGGCTTGCGTGCGGCGCGCAGAGCCTCAGAAAACCAAAATTCATCACAACTTCAAATAAAATTCATTTCTTCCGCTCCGAGCAGATTGTGAAAGTCGATTGCAAAGGGAAAAACGCAAAAGGGCAGAGCTTCTAAAGCTAAGAGGAAGATGTGGAGGCATCAATCATATTAATCACCGCAAAACATACAAGCATGGGGACCGTCTCTCAAGAAAGTTGGCCAGGGTTTGGAGGCAGTTCCAAAAGTCAAGACGTACAATGTATGCATTAGCATGGGAGTTTATTGCATGTGAATTCAATCATTCCTCTGTTAATTCAGTTCCTTTTGAGAAGCTTGCAACTCGCATACGGTCGACTTCCACATTACAGGCTGTGAAAGCACTTCTAGCTCGCATTGAGAGTCGGTTTTTGGTGTCACAAGCAAGTCAGTCGAATGTTGGGCAGATAGATCATTTGCTTAAACGGTTACCTCCAGGACACGAGAAAATGTCATCAACTGGAAATAGAGCTGCAGAGTTGGCTGTTTCTCAAGCATCTGTTAAAGGGACAAGTAGAGGTCAAAATGTTGAAGGAAAAGAACTGTTAAGGTATCCAGTATGTGTCTTTTTGTGTGCCTATATGATTTTGGGTCATCCTGAGGCTGTCTTCAGTGGTAGAGGGGACCGTGAAATCGCACTTGCAGAAGCAGCAGCTAGGTTTATTCCAGAGTTTGAATCCTTAATCACCATTATATTAGATGGGCCTTCTTCTTCTCTGTCAAGACCTTTTTCTCCAAATACAGAAGTTGATGGAAGTGCCTATCTTATCAGCAAAGATGGTTCAACATTGAAGAGAAACCAGCTTAGTGAATTCTTGTTTTAGAAGACTATTTAAGAGGGGGATATCAAGGCCATTTGATTGAAAACCAGAAAGTTTTGGTAATTCAACGCATCATATGTTTTTCAATATGCTGTCAAATAGTGATTGGCCTATTAAGTTCATACATGGATTACCAAATGCACTCTCAAGTGCATATAGCGGATAGTCAAAACTAAAATTAAAACGAAGACATCTATCATGCAGAAGATTAGGAACGAAAGCCTATTTTTGTCTTTAGTCCCAATGAATGGGATCCACACTTTGCTTTTTCATTGGCCATCAGAAATTTTCAAATGGTAAATGTAACGTGGCAGTCAAAGTCAAAAGCCAAATTGAAGTGCAGATATCTATCACAGTAGAGCAATCGAATTGGTTGGTCTATTTTTGGTCTTCAGTTGCAAGTCAGAAAGTCAAGCTACAGGTTTTGCCTATTCATTAGTTATCAACAAACAAAGTGTAACACTGCTCCTTTTTAGAGCAAAATTTTCCTATTTTTATGATTCTAGGTGAAACAACGCCCTATTTTATATCAATTTGTTATCACAGCTCTGAGTTATATATTGTATTTAAAAACACTTGTAAAAGGAGTTGGAGTTCTGGGAAACGGAGGAGAGATAATAGAGAGCTTCATTGTATAGCTTTGACAGAGGAATAATGGAAGGATGCAGCTCTGGTTCATAAGATCCCTGTGGTGTCAGTTTAGCGAATGTTTTTTCTTTTTGTCTCATATGTATCTCGTTATGTTTTTCATTTCATTCATAATCGTTTCAAGTTGAAAGCTTTTGCAGTAAGAGAGGTAGAATCCAATTTGTTGCTCTGCCTTGGGAAGCGTTCAGGATTTGTATATTTTCTTCTGTTGGAAAGGATTCATTGTTTAATGCCCTTTTCAAATTTCTTCAACAGTATTTACATTCCACATTATTTCAAATTTAATTGTTAAACTTCACTCCTATCTTGCCTTATGGAATAATCTGTGCCTTTGATTAAATCTCTGCTCTTGCTGTCCTTAGTCCCATACAGCCCTGAAAACCTAATCATTCATCAAAATACTTTCCTATCTATTTACTAGCCTAAAATCAATATCCATTATAAGTCATCTCAGCCCCTTTGAAGACCTTTTGCCGAGATAGACCCGGAGAGAGCCCTCTCCTGTCCTCGTAGGGCTAGCTACGAGGCTGAGCTTGGTTTGATGTTGCCTCGAGTTTTGCCTTCTTAAGCCTGAGGCAGATTCGAGCGCTAACACCCATCACATGCTTAAAATCACCTCTTCCTTCCCTATGTTATTCCCACGCCATTATGGCTAAATGAGCAAGGTATTAAATCTATCACCCATTTATGCCGTAAATATGGGAAAAGTAAGGCTTAAAATGTACTTTTATTTTTGTTTATATTTATATTTTTTAACTTTAATTTGATTTAATTTATTATTATTATTATTATTGTTGATTTAAATATGCTTTTTTTCCAAAGAAATGTGAACTAGAAGTATAGTAGTTTTTTAAAAAATTATTAATGTTATTATTATTATAATTATTTTTATTATTTTTTGTTTGCTAAGTAATATGAGTTTTCAGATGAGTAGCAAGTTTAACTTGTGGTTTGAGCAGCTATGACCTATGGGTATTTAAGTCATCAAAATCATGTAGGAATCACATGTGGCCTAGCCACACCAACTTTTAGCATGGCTAGATTTTTTCTGACAGAGTTTTGAATCGATAACTTTTACACCACAGAGTGCCTTCACATAACGCCCTGTCACCATTTTCTCTACACCCCGCAAGCATTGTTTATATAAATTAAAAATAGTATATATATTTAAAATTTTGTTTATATATATATATATATATATTTTTTATAAAATTGATTTCGTAAGAATATTCATTTCGCAATAAATGAATATAAAAAAAATAACACAGGAATATTCATTTCGCAAGAAAAATACTTGAGAGAAATGTTGAAAAGGCTTCATTTTTTGAGAAAAAATTTT